>JAMJFZ010001134.1:0-503873 GCA_026225945.1 Cricetomys ansorgei
TACATCATGAGGGGGAAAAAGAGAGATAGTCTTTATGAATTCATCCAATGATGTTAACTTTGTATTTGCAAATAGTATTTAGTATGATCTTAAACATGTATATTGATGAAATTCTGATTTAAATTTCCCTTCAAAAGGTAAATTCTCATTTTGCTTGATTAGTAAGAAACACTTAAATCCAGCCTGTGCCTAAATCTATTGACAAGAAGATTTAAGGTTCAGCAGTCTTTCTTTATTCCCATTAGACTCAGGGCTCAGACCTGAGTACCTTGAACCCTCACAGGTAAACACAGCTGCTTTGAGTTTTGGCCTATTTTCATTAGGTAGAATGAAGGGTGCTTTTGGTTTAGTTGGGTCTGGGTTATTGCCTGGGGAGAGGAAAGAGGTTGTGACAGATGTGGTGATAGCTCATAATGGTTGACTGGCAATGCCTAGGAGAATGATAGGGTGGGAATGCAAGCCCACTGCTTGGTAGGCAAAGTGTCAGGAGACATATAAGGTTTCTCCTTTAGACCTGTCCTCCCCACAACAGGATCCGAGGCCTCCTGTCTCTTTAGGTGAAATTGGGTGCTTAGACCTTTTATAGCCCATGTTGTGGTTGAAGCATGGCAGAATTCACCTGAACTCAGACAGAATGGTAGGTAAAGGATCCAGTCTGGATCCATGGGCATGTAGACTTGAGGTTTTTGGCCCTTTCTCAACTTCCATCAGACTTAGAGATCAAACCAATCAATGGGAGACCTCACCGGTACACCTAGTAGCCTTGAACGTTGCCCTTTCTATGCTGAGAGGTTTTTACCTGGACGGAAAGCAGTTCTGAGTCTATAGCCCCATTGAGATGGGATATTGTCTTCGGTGTGGTATCTGCTCAACTTCTCATGTGACCAGATATCTGTGACACCACCTCCTAGCTTCCCTAAAGACCAGCTTAGCCTGAGGCTGTCTTGGCAGGCCTCTTTGATCTCAAAGCTTGGATATCAGCAGATTCACTGAGTATTAGCACACCCAATTCTTGTCTGACAGCCTTAGTGGTTATCCAGGTGGGCAGAGTCAAGTAAAATTCACCAGGATCTCTGGGTAGGTCCATGTCAAAATGTGCTGATGCACCATAAAAGGGCGATGTCCAGTCCTCGGGCCCCAGATCCTTTTTCTGTTTGTTTCTGAGAATGCTACTCTGTGTTACAGATTGTCATGTGTTTTCTGTAGCATTCCTTAGGACCTATACAACAACTTCTGTGTCCTCAGTTTCACTGAATTGAATGGAGTATCTCAGGGTAGAGAAATTGAGGAGCCAGCTTGTTCTGTGACCCACGGGTTCTAACTTATCACCCATTTCCACCTGTACCTGCACCCCTGCCCTGAGTCCTCTTACCTACTAGCAGGCGGATACGACCTTTCTGGAATACCCTGTAGTGGACTGCAATTAGAGAGTCATCTCTCTCGATGCCTGGCCTGTAAGGTATGCTGCCAACTTGAATTCTGTAGTCATTTTTAAGTTTTCTGTTTCTTGATTTTTGCTTTCGTTTTTGTTGTGTTGTTTTGTTATGCTTTGCTCAGGAAATTCTATCAGAGTTTTCCCAAGGCACAAGGTAGTTGACATTCTTGGTGCACTACTCTCATCAAGTGAAATTGTTTCGCAGGTCTGCCAGCTGGTCCCTGTGTTTCAGTGGACATGCCCAGCACGTTCCTTGCTAGACAGTACTATCTCCGATCTCCTGCTAACCTGTTGGCCCTGGAGAGCTGTTGGGAAAAGCAGACTCCAGGTGGCCTGCCACACAGTAGGCCCAGCACAACATGGTTTGGCTTGCTCCAAGCAGGAAGCATAGCCTCCCATGTCTGGAGGCTGCCACCTCAGGACTGTATTTCTTTGCAAGGGACTTTGTATCTGTGAATGAATCTGGGTTGAAAAGGGGAACATAATATACATGCCATTGTTCACTAGGACACCCACAATCACACTAGGTTTTGTATTATGCTTATCAGTAAGCCCACAAACCTTACATCCAAGAACTACACAAGCTGAACATCATCACTTCAAGTCTGTGCCCAGTTTGCCTGAGCAACACAGCCTTATGGTCCTATGTATTTTATCCATATTACTCCCTCCCTACCATCCTGAATCCCTTCTTGCTAATCATTGTATGTCTCCTATTCTCTCTTACTTTTTCTTGTTTGTCCTCATTTCATTAATTTTTTGTCAGATATTAGGATCTCTTTTAGCTTGGCTACAGGTGGAGTTCAGGGATCCTGATTTGAGACACAATATTTCTGCTCCAGAGCTGTATCCCTATCACCCTTATAGGAGTTGTAGTGACATGGACATATGCATCTTCCTTAAGGATAAAAGGAGAAATTAGCCCATGACATTCTGTATCCTTGATTCAGTTCCATTGATCCTCATGTTTGTTTTTAAGTAAATACCATGATCCTTTCATTGCTATGGTTCTGTAATACATCTTAACATCCAAGAAGTCGGTACCTCCAGAAGTTCTTTTATTTTTCAGGATTACTTTTGTTATTCTAATTTTTTGTTGTTTCATTTTCCATATGTAAGTGAGTATTGCCTTTATTAGGACTGTAAAGAATTGTATTGGGATTTTGATAGGGATGGAACTGAATCTGTCAAATGCTTTTGGTAAAATGTGTAGTTTACTGTGTAAAGCCCACCAACCCTGGAGCATGGGATATCTTTCTATCTTCTAAAATCTTCTTCAATTTCCCTTTTCAAGGACATAAATTTTTCTGACATTCAAGTCTCAAACCTGGTTGGTTAGAGTCACCCAAGATACCATACGTTATTTGTAGGCATTGTGAGAAGTGTTGTTTCCGTGATTTCTTTCTTGATCCATTTTTCATTTATGTATTGGAGGCTAACAGATTTTTTGAGTAGATCTTATAGGTTGTCACTTCATTGAAGGAGTTTACAAGTTATAGGAGTTATCTGTTGAGTTTGGGGTTACTTATGTATACAATCTTATTATATATATGTACGTGTATACATATGTGTGTGTCTGTGTGTGCTGTGTGCGTGTGTGTGTAATATATATATATTTCTTATTTCCCAATACATATTCCCTCTCTGCCCTTCTTTTGTCTTACCCCTTCAATCTTGAACTTCATATACTCTATTGAGTAGGTATGGACAGAGGGGACAACCTTGCCTTGTTAATGATTTTAGAGGAATTCCTTTGTGTTTGTCTCCCTTTAATTTGATATTCTCTGTATTTGCTGTAAATTGCCTTTAGAATATTTAAGTGTGGCCTTTGTATCCCATATCTCTCAAAATATTTTATCATAAAAGAAGTGTAGGATTTAGTGAAAATATTTCTCACCGTCTAATGAGATGATCAGTTTTTTATGTCATAGAATTCATTGAATGGTTGTCATATAATTGACTACACAAGGGAACAGATGCCACTTTCTGTTTTATATTTAATAACATATGAATAAGAGAAAATGCTACTCTCTAGGATCTTAGGGACGTCTTGTTAACTAGAGTACTTTAATATCTGATAAATTTGCAACGTTTTTGTTTTTATGGAGGTAAAACTTTTTGTAAATCACTAGATGATACCTTCCTTCCAGGAGGTAGTAAAAGACTTTTGATTCAGATATTATCACAAGAGTGCTCTGTATGGAGGCACTCGCCTGTAAATCCTACCACTTATGAGGCAGAAACTTGAGGGCCAGAAGTTCAAGGGACTGAGATATATGAGTGCTTTTCATGAAAACAAACAAATCTTTGTAAAAAATGCCATAAACAAGGAGAGATACAGATATAAGAATGATTAACACAGGTTTGAATAAGATAAGATATCTTCTAGATACATCTGAAGTGGGAGTAAATTAACTAAGGAGTGGGAACATATTTATGGTTATGACCCAGTGGCCAAGTATTTCTGAGCCTGATCCTTTGAAACAGGTACAGTTATTTACAGGTCTGAGGCAGAAAGCTCAATTCCATCTAGAAGTTCATGATCAGCCTGGATTCCATAGAGACCTTATCGGTGAAAGCATAAATTAATACTGTTGCTAGATTTATAGTTTGAAGTAGGGAAATCTCTCTAAGCTTCAGTTTTTCTATTTGTTCTTTTTAAAAAAAATTAAATGTTGTATTATTTAGTTTATTATTCTTTTATTCTTCTCTATATTCCTCCAATTATATGTTCTTTTATTTACATATTTATTTACTCACATTATTTCAGACAGTGTGTCTCTTTGTACCCTTGATACAGTTGGAAGTCAATACGTAGGCAAGGGTGGCCTCAAACTGTCAAGAGATCCAACTGCTTCTGCATACTGAGGGCTGAGATTAAAGGAGCATCCCAACAAACCCAGCAAGTGTCAGTTTTCTCACCACAAGATGGTATTACACACCAGCTTTATATAATTTTAGATAATACTCCATAAATCATAGCCATTATTTCATGGAGGAATGAAGCATACAGCTATTTGAAAATAGCAAACAGAGTAATGTATCTTATGCAATGCCTTTGAGGAATCTGTTGGCATATTTTAAAAGTTTAATTGAGTGCTCTTTACTTTTTTCTTTTAAAAAATGTGGAAAACGTCTTGCACAAGGGACATGCTCATCGTCTCTGTATCATTCCAGTTTTAGTATATGTGCTGCTAAATCACGCATTCTGTATTTACCGTATTTAAAATTCCCTTCGGGACGGGTCGAATTGAGCAGCTGGCTATTGATTATGCTATGTAATGACCTATGTTTGTTTTTCTCAATGATGGAGGTCTGCCAATAGCCTAAGATTGACTTTGTCCCTGCCCCACAGAGTAACATAGAAGCTGGTAATGCTACTGTGCACCTGCAGAAATCTATTTAGTTCAATCCAACTCCCTGCCACCCCATGCTTAGCAACAGTGTTAGCTGATTGGCATCACATGTAGAACAATGATTCAAGTGTTGTCAAGGCATATAGTGCAAAGCACTGTTACCTCACAATATCTGCTGATGAAAGTTAGAATGCATCCCTTTGCCTCATTAGCACTTGTTCAGACCACACGTTGACCTCCTTAGAGGCCAATCCTGGTGACAGAAACAATTATTTGGTCCTTTTGCCTCCAGGTCACTGGTTCTTATGGTTGAGCCCTTTTCTTGCCTGGCTATCTGGAATTAGTACTATGAGGGAACTCAGATGCCCCTCTGAGCAGGCTCCCTAATGTTCAGGAAGCTTGTGGTATTTTAAGTCCAGGAGGTGGGCCTGAGGAAATAATAACTGTCTTGAGGTCTGGGAGTAAATTGTGGTGTCTGGCTTGGGGGGACTGGGAGTTGAAGATACCTAAGGTGAATCTATGTCTGGGGTTCCGGTATTTCTGCATCTTATGTTTCCCAGAAACTGGGACTGAGATTGTGTCATCCTTCAGCCTCAGGTGTCGACCTTGATTGTACAGTTCAGGGCTTCCACGGGATGTCAGGGCTGGTGGTGTCTGCAAGGTTCAAGGTTTTCTTCAGCCTGGGTTTTAATTCCTCTGGAACTCACTAAGAGAAGCAGCTTTTGCAGCTTCTCAGTGTTTCTAACCGATGCCAGTGTACTTGGCCTCTGAGAGTAAGCATCACATCTGAGGCAGATAGAAGACTTGGGACATGAAGGTTTCCTTTGTGTCTTCATGTGCTGGACACTCAGTGAGGATCTGGGGCTCCTGGCTTTTCCTATGACATGGTGTTATACTGGTTCAAGAGAGATTTTAGGTCTCACTGCTTCTCCCAGGGAACTGAAACCTGAGTTTGAAAGCACTATGAAACAGTTTCTGGAAACTGCCAATCCTGGAGATTCACAAGATGACCCAGACTTCTGTTCTCTGGAGCATTCCCAGTTACACTGATGTGGACAGAAGAAACTTAGTTCTGGCAAGGTCAGTAATGAACTGGTCTCCAGCAGTTGGGTGAGATGAGTCTTCAGATCCTGGGAACCCAGGTATTGTCACACTAAGGGCCTGTGATTCTGAGTCCTAATGCTTGATCTGTGCAAAACATGGAATAGTGTGTGTTGTCTTTGTGAATCATTACTAAATAAGCTTTTCCATTGACTTTGTCCCATTGTTTGATGACTTTCCTGACAGTGTACCATTTTATATTTTTGGAAAACTGTACAAAAGGTGTTTTATTTATTTCTTATTTCTTAATCTTTTATTTCTTTATATCTTATTCTTTATTTCTTAAACTTGCTTGCATTAGCATTCAGCTTCTGTTAGGACCCTAGATACCATTTTTTTTCGGTCTTCTCTACCTTCTCAACCCTTGGTCTTATCTCTCTCAGGAAACTGACACTGAAACACAACCTTCTGGTCTAAGAACAGGGATGCCAAGGATGGAGGTAAAGGTATATCCTTGTTTTATAGATAAATAAGGGGGCCAAGCTAGAGGTAAGGATAACGCAAGAGACAGAAGATGTGGGGCTAAGTAACATAGGGTAACAGGATTCTAAAGATCTCTTTATTTTTCAACATTTGATTCATTGGCTTCTCTATTCTGCTATCTGTAGTGTATTGCTAAAGCACTTAGAAAAATTCTATTTATTGTAAAGAGTTTTGGTGATGATACCTGCCAAGGAACCATTAATTTGTTTCCTTATTTGGGACATGACTTTATTTTTTTCCTCTTCACCATTCAGGTTACTACTTCTGGTTTTTTGTTCTCAAATCTTTTGTTCATCAAAAAAGTAGGTTTTAATATGTGAAAAATCTTTATCTCAGTATTCTTGTGTCTTGGTCTTTAAACTCTGACATATCTTTTGAGTGGTTATGTTTGTAATTCAATGCAAATTTGCAGAATTTTTGTGCCTGAAAATATAAGAATGCATCCTCCTTCTCATTCTGAAAGAACTCATAATATTCCCAAGAGAACAAGGCTTAAGAAATTGAGAATGCTTCTTCTGGAAAGGCATCAGGAGATCACTCAAATAATTAAATTCACTAGTGTAATTCTCAATTATATGTTTCTTCAGAAGGTGGAGGCATTCATAATAATTTGTGGGATTTTTCTTTTTGAGACAGAGTTTCTGCATTGTAACTCTCATGTCTCAACACTCACTGTGTAGATCAGGCAGCCCCCAAAATCACAGAAATCTGCCTGCCTCTCCTTCATAGTTCTTGAGTTAAAGGTTTTTACCACTGACACAGGACTATATGTGTGATTTTATAATTGTTCTCTTATTTGTACTGGGGACTTGGTCTGAATTAGTTTCTCTCGTGGGCCTTAATTCCTGGGATAAAACCAACTGCTTCTTTGGTGTTCAGATTACTGGGACTACAGGCTTCTTTCAAACTCCCCACTATTATGGTTTCCTTTTAATGTCTATGGAATGGAGAAAAGGAAGCTTCAGTTGTTTTTTTAAGCCTCATAGATGTTCATGTTTGTGTTCAGTGACAGTTTGTTTTAGCCCAGTGTAAATATCCGCTATAAATGTGCTGTTTGAGATGTCATCAGTTATTGCATGTGTTCTAAGTCCTCCCTCCTCATTAGAATCCTAGTAAATTAAAAAAAAATCAATTTCATGGGGCAAGAATTTTAGACGATTTCCACCCCACTCATGGTTTTCAATATCCAGTTGTCCCTTAATTCTTCCTCTTCTGCCTCTTGTTTCAGGGGTAGCAGGCTGTGTCAATTCATGCTTCTTAAGATTCTTTTCTCTGTTTCTGTCTTTACACACCTTCTCTGGATGTGGATTGTGTGGGTCTTTTCCACTTGAAGACATGATGTTAGGAGAAGGAACTTAATTACATGCCTGAAACTGCATATATGGTTGCCAAAATGTATTTTGGTTTGGAGCCAGATTCTTGGGGTCATTGCAGATTTAAATCCTGAGATCCTTGATCTTATCACCCTACGGGGTTTTTTAGTCCAAATGCCATTGTGTGCTTAGTATGTGCCACACTCGATATATCCTATTTTTCCTTTGTGAGACATTACTTGATCAATTCCTTTTGCATTTATCTCTCTATACAATAGTATTTGCTGAAAATTTCCTTTGTTCCATTCAAGAGAATTGTATGTGAGATGCTATATTTCTTTATTTAGGTTTGCCTATTTTTTAATTTATTTTAGTAAGTAGGTTTATGTGATTATTTGACTATTTCAGATACACATAACACATATAATATATTTATATAATACGTATTCTATGTTGTGGCCAATTGAGTATCATCCATTTCATTCCTTCCCTATGATATACATTCTCTCCTGTCTCCCTTAATCTTACTCCTGGTGTCCCTTACTTTTATCTCTTCCTTCCTTTCATGTTTTATTTTCCCTTTTCTGTCAGAAATTGGGTCATCAGTAAACTCGAAAGCCGGTGGAGTTAAGAGAAACAGGCTTGTTGGAAGAGATTTCTGCTCCAGAGCCACATCCCTGGAACCCGACAAGGGATTTGGAGTGATTGCTATAGACATATGCATCCTGATTTTGTGTACAAGGAAAGCAAGTATCCAAAGAAAGTCTTCTCTCTCATTGTGACTCTTAAGGGAACTGCCTCAAAATGACCAGTCATGTTCTGAAGCATTGAGACAGATTTTGACTGTCCTTTGCCTCCTCTAACAAGCTCCAACAACACTGAAATCACAACACATGTGCAGCAAGGGTAATAATGGATTCTCCTGACAAGGTTACTTTGCTTCTTATCCAGGGAGAATACCTAATGTCAAGGGTTGAAAAAACACTTTTTCTTGCTGTGCTCTATTCATTGATATCAATAGCAAGAATAATTACTTACCGGAGGCTCTAAAATTTGCACTCCTTTGAATCTGGGTTCCAAGATGATTGTCTGTGTGTATTTGTTTGTGTGTGTGTGTGTGTGTGTGTGTGTGTGTGTGTGTGTGTCTGTGTCTAGTACATGTGTGTGAGTTTGTGCAGTTATTCCTTTTGAGTCTAATCAACCAGATTCTACTCCTCAGAGACTCCAGAAATGTGCCAGCATCCAACTGAACATAGATCCTAGGGTATATGTATGCTCTAGCCTGGAACCATTGGAAAGATTTGAGTTTTAGGTGGTCTTTCTAAATTCCCATGAGACTCATGGCCCAAACCTGAGAAGCTGGATCCCTAACAGGTACACAGCTGCCTTGAGCATTGCCATATATCCAATAGGAAGGCTGAAAGTCTCTTGGTTTGGTTGGGTCTGGCTGGTGTATTGACCTGGGGAGAAGAAAGGGGTTGTAACAGGCCTGATCATACCTCATAATGGTTGCCTTGCAATGCGTAGGAGACTGATAGGTTGGAGATGCAAGCGCACTGCTTGGTAGGCAAGGGGGAAGGAGGTATGTAATGTTTCTCCTTTGGATCTGTCCTTCTCCCTACAACAGAGACCTCGGTAACCTGACCCTGCGGGTGAAATTGGGTCCCTGGATCCTTAAAGGACCTGTTGTGGATGAAGTGTGGCAGAATTCACCTGAACCAAGATGGAATGGCAACTGAAGGAACCAGCCTGGATACATGAACAAGTTTGAGGTATTTTTGCTGAATTTCTCAACTTCCATCAGACTCATGGCTCAGACCTGAAAAGCTGGAGCCCTCACAGGTACTCAAAGCATCCTTGTGCATTGCTCTTTTTCCATTGCAAGGCTTCTTCTCCCAGGAATTTTAGCAGTTCTGTGTCTAGAGCCCCATTGAAACGAGTGGTGATTTTTGGTGAGATATCTGCCCAACTTCTCATGTGACCATAGTTCTGTGACACCACCACAAAGCTTCCCTACATCCCAGATTTCACCTGAGGCATTACTGGCAAGACTTCTTCACCTGGAAGTTTGGATTTCAGCTGGTTTACCAAGTATCAGCACACCCAGTTCTTGTCTGGCACCTCTAGTGATCTCTGAGATGGGCAGAATCAAGGAGAATTCAGCAGGATCTCTGGGGGACCCAAGGTAAAATGACCTATCTGAGCCACAAGAGGGCAGTGTACAGTCCCTGATACACATGTATTTTTTTTTTTATGTGGAAATCTATGGCATTGGTTTTCTGGAGAATTCCTTATTCCTATACATCAACTTCTCGGCCTCCCAGGGGCCCTGAATTGAATGGAATTTCCAAGGTATTGCAATTCAGGAGCCCCTTTTTCTGTGACCCACAGGTCCTGAATCTACTACACATTAATACACACACCTTCACCCCTGCCAAGAATCTCCTTATCTACCTTCATGCGGACAACTTTCCTAGCCATTAAGTAATGCTGCCATTTGGAGTCTGTATTTTCTTTTACTCAGTAAAGGTCATACAGAGTTGTTCCAGGCCCAATTTACTTAACATTCTTGGTGCTCTAGTGTAATCAAGTAGAACTATTTTGCAGATTCTGCCAGCACATCCCTGTTTGTCAGTTTTGTATCTTGCTCCACAGTGGTGACTCACTTATACTCTAGTCCTGTCGGCCCTGAAATGGTGTGGGGAAAAAACAGGGTCCATCTGATTCTTGTCTCACAAGGCTGAGTCCTGCCACAGTACAAGCCCAGTGCCACAGAATTTGGATTGCTCTAATCTGGAAGTACAGCCTTCTAGGTCTTAAGTGTTAGTCAGGATTGTGAGGATCACCATGCAAGTGACTGTATATCTGTGGTTGAATCAGCATTGAGGAAGGGAAACTTATTCCACATGCGAGAGTGCACAAGGCCACCCACAATCTCCCTAGTTTTTGGATGATGCTCACCAGTAGCTCACACAGCTCACTTCCAGGTACAATACATGCTACAAAAAACCTTTTCATGTCTGTGTGCAAAGTGTCAGGGCAACACAGCCATGATTGTCATATGTGTTTTATCCATTTTACTCCCTCCCTACAGTCCTCATTCCCTCCTTGCTCATATTTGTCTACCTCCTATTCGCTCTGACTTTATTTTTCTTCTGTTGTTTAATTTTTTCATCAGAATATTGGATTCTTTTTGAGTTTGGCTGCAGGTGATGTTCAGGATCACCGACCTGAGAGAAAGCATTTCTGCTCCAAAACCACAACCCTAGTACCCTAAAAGTTTTCTGAGTTGCACCACCATGGACATATGCATCGTCTTTTTTGGGTACACAGGGAAATTACCCCAAGACAGTCTTTTGCCTCACTACACCCTATATGACTGCTTTGCAGCAGGTTGTGCTGAGCAGTGCCAAAGGTGGCCAGGCTGGCACTGTACTAAGTTGTCAGGGTTAGACTCTCCATGCCTTCCTTAAAATGCCTCCTGCTGTGATTCTCAACACCCATGCATGAATCATACTCGTTGATCCTCCTGAGTTGTTCACCTTACATATTTCAAAGTGAGATCACCCAGTTGAAAATCTCAAAATATACCTTTTGTCTTGCTCTTGCCTGTCCAGTGATATTTTGTGGAAGAGTAATTAATTAGAAGAGGCTCAAAAATTAACCATTGGCAGAATCTGGGGTCCAAGAAGACTGTGTGTGTCTGTGTGTGTTCATTCTTCTTGAGTTCACTACTGAGGAATCTATGCCCCAGAGATCCCTGATAGTGCCAGAAAGGTTGCTGTGGGTCGCAATCATAATGGTCATGTCAGAGGTGTCTGGGAATGTCAGGTTCTTTTGTGTAGGAGAGGACCATTAGGGCTCCACCCCTCAGCACAAGCTCAAGTGGTCATAATATCTGGATGTGCCCATGTAGTGCTGTGACCAGTTATGGCTCAGATGATAAGACTAATTCCATGGCAACAGTGTGAAAGGTGGCAAGTACAGTCCTGGCGAGTGGCTTCTATGGCACTTCTGAGAACTCAGAGAAGTTTCAGCCTGAGGGAGCTCCCTTTGCAGCATCAGAGAGGTTGACTCCAGGAGGAGATAGAAAGCAATGCTGAGAATATCTACATGAAGCAGGAAATATCATCTTTTTCTATGGGCCTACATGGAAAGTCTCATCCCCATGGAGTTGGGTCTCTAGGGATTCTCAGTTGATGGGTAGGAAGGGTACTTCTGGGGTAATGAAAATAATTTCCCACGTGAACCTTGTATATCATGTGATTTTGAGACAGGCCTTCCTTCTCTGCATGAACAAGACTACGACTGTACATATGAGAAAGGAATATAGATGGAGAGACCAATGGAAAGAAAGAGAGGAGACTGAGACAGATAGGGAGAGAGAGAGAGAGAGAGAGAGATGGAAAGAGAGAGTGGAAGGAAGGGAGGGAGGGAGGGAGGGAGAATATGAATATGGGATGGTGGTCAAAACCACTCTCACATAACAGCCACTTATTCCTGTTCCTTTGTTGTACGCTACAGGAGAGAAAGGATGAAGGTGCCTTGAGAGGTTCCTACGATGCAGGGCTGCAGATTGCTTGATGCTTTCTGGTAGGACCAGTCCAGAATGTATGTTCTCCCTAGTATGTATTAGTCCTGCGTTTCTACTTGAATCTTATCAGAGAGCTCTGAGTTTCATGGGTCCCTTTCCTTGGCAATAGGTAGGTGCATGTCCACAGAAGACACTGAATAATACAAAACTGAGATTGACTTGAGGATTTAGAGAAAGAAAAGAAAAGCAATTATCCTGAGTGGTTCCTGTTGTTGCGGTTGACATGGGGTGTTGTTAGGCTCGGGTGAAAAGATAGATTGGGACTGACTTGGAGATAGCTAATAATAGCTACCTGACAATGCCTTAGTTGAAGAACCAAACCCATGGCCTGGTAGGATTGGCAGCAAGTGGGATGTACTGTTTCTCTTTAGACACATTCTAGTCACCATAACAAGGTCCTGGACAACCTGTGTCTACAGGAAAAATGAGGCAACATCTCACTGATCCCATATGGCTGGATACCTAAAGGAACCAGCCTGGATTAATTCTCAAGAAGATTTGAGGTTTTTGGTAGCCTTTCTTATCACCCAATCAGACTCAATGCTTAGACATATAACTGTATTCTCACAGGTACACACAAAGGCCTCTGGTTTTGTCCTTTGTCCATTACTGAGACTTCTGCTATGTGGAAAGGCACTTCTGAGCCTACGTCCTGATTAACACAAGTAGTTGTCTTTGTTGTTCCTTCTGCCTCTCTTTCCATGTATGTGGAGTTTTGTGATACCACCACTTACTGACTTACTACCCCAGGGTCTATTAAGACAGCTTTCTTGGCAGGCTGCCTTGATCTGGAAGATAGGTTGTGGCAGGGTCACAAAGTGTCAACACACCCAAATCTGGAGTGGCAGCTTTAGTGATCAGTCAGGTAGTTAGAGTCAGGGAGAATACAATAGGTTATCTGGGTAGACACAAGTTGGGATGTCCTGGTTAGGATACAAAAGGACTATATCAAGCCTTTATTTCCCATGGCCAAGTTTTTGTGTCTGACACTACTCTCTTGTGTTGCAGATTGGCATGGATATTCTGGAAAATTCCCTTGGAGGTCTAGACAGCACCTTCTGGACCTGCCCAGCACCCACAACTGAGTAGAATTAGCTCAGGACCTTGCGTTTTGGAGCTCCTGTGTCCTTGGTTCTGTGACTGACCCACAATTCCTGAGTCTGCCTCCCATCCTCTTCCCCACTTCACACCTCTGGAAACCCCTCACCTCCCTGCATGCCCATACAGCCTGCTAGAGTCCCCTGTGTTGGACTACATCTAGAGAGCCTTCTCTGAGCCTGTCCTAGTCTATAAGGATAGCTGCCACTTCAAATCTAGAGGTAGAGGTTTGTTGTTGTATTTTTTACACATAAAAGGACAGAGGGAGTGGTTTCAGAGCATGAATTGTTTAGCATTTGTTCCACTACTGCCATTAAATGGAATGGTTTTGCTGAATCTGCCAGCAGGTATCTGTGCATTTCTGGACATTGCCAATACCCTAAGCAGCACCTCTGGTCCCAGCTGAACAGGACTGGCTTGCATCTCCTGCAGCCTTGTTGGCCCAAGTGTTGTGTGGGAGAAAGTAGGGTCCAGCTTATCCTTGGTTCTTGAGGCTGAATCCTGCCCCAGTGCAGGCCTGGTGCCATAGGATCTGTCTTGCTTCAAGCAGGAAGGGCAACCTCAAAGGTCTTGAGGTAACCATGTCTGTAGAGATTCTTAGAATCTCTTTTCAAGGGACTCTGCAACTGAGGCTTCATCTGCGTTTAGTCAAGGAAACTTATCCCACATTCCAGGGTTCATAATGTCACCCACAGGCTCCTATATTTCAGGTGATAATCAACACTAGCACATAGAAGTCACTTCTCGGACTCCCACACAGTGCCAGCATCTCTTCTAAGTTGTGATCAGAATGACAGAGCAACATGCCCGTTGCGGTCCTCTGACTTTTATCCACTTCACTCCCTCTGTTCCATGCTCGTTTCCCATCTCACCTCTCTTTCTGCCACTTGTTCTCTCTTTTTTCTCGTTTTTTTTTTGTGTTCTCTTCTGAGCTTGTCTGCAAATATACTTCAGGGACCCAGAACTATCGTTGATCACTTCATAGTTGTCATGGAAGGACAGGTTTTTTTAAAGACCCTTGTGGACCCAACCTTAAACACAAGCTCATGTAAGCATAATGTGTGGACTCATCCTTTGATTGCTATGACTTCTTGTGGCTCAGTCAATTAGACCTAATGTGACAGGACCATTCCTTGATAGTGGCTGGATTGGCACTACTGAGAACTCAAATCAGGTCCACCCTGAGGGACCTCCCTTTTCTGCATCAGTGAGGCTGCCTCATTGACAACAGGGACAGAGGAAGAGGTGGATATCAGTGTCAGGAATGTCTCCAGGAGGCATGGTATGTGTTTTGTTTTAGGGGCTATCATGCTTATTCAGCTGGGCCTCTGGAGACTCTCAGCTCATGGAAAAAAATGATTCCTGTGGGATAGTGCAAAGCATTTCCCAAATGAACATGGTATTATCATTCAGTATCCAGACAGACCTAATTGCCTTGGATGCTCTGGCTATGAATGTATATACAAGAGAGAGGAAATACAGGGAGAGGTCAAAGGAAGAAAGACTGGAATCAGAGAGTAATGGATTATGGATAGATGATAGATATATAGATGATAGGTAAAGATACAGAGATGGAGAAATTGAGAAATAAAATGAGAGGAAAATCAGTTTGAAATTGTAGGTATATTTGCCTGGAGCTTGGTGATCCAACCCATTCTCTCACATAGCAGATCTTTGGCCTCTCACTCCCATTCCTTGGTTCTCGTCCAATGGGGAGAACAGATGAAGGAACAATGACTTTTTCCTCTAAGGATGCCTTAGTTTGGTATGAAGTCAGTGATTAGGGCAGGGGTGTGGACATGCTGCGGACATCCTGTTTGGATCAGTCAGGCATGTGTCTTCTGCTTTGTGTCTAGGTACTCACATGTCTACTTTAATCACTTCAGAGAGCTCTGAATTATCTGTGTGCATAACCCTGGACACATGAAGAGGTTTGTGTCTATAGAGGACTCAAAATGATCCATATTTGAGAGCACACAGTGGACTTTAGAGAAAGGAAAAGGAAAGTATCCTGAGTGGTCCCCACTGGTTTGGGTCAGGTGAAGGCGGTTTATTGAACTGCTGAGAGGAGATGGGTTATGACACACTGGGCATATCTCAAAATAGTTGAATAGCAATGCCAAGGAGTCAGTTATGGTTAGTTATAAGCCCACTAAATGACAGGCCAGGGGCTAAGAGGGATGAAATATCTCATCTTTAGAAACATCTTTTCCCCATAACAGGGTCCTGCACTGCCTGCCTCTTCAGATGAAGTTTTAGGTGGATGCTCCTGTCTTATGGTGGCTCCTGCTATGGATGAAGGTTGGCAGCATCCCCATGAACCTAGATGGAAGGTTTCCTGATGTCACCAGCCTTGATCCATGAGCATGAAGATGAAAGTGTTGGGGTAGCCTTTCTCATCAGGCATCTCATGACCCATCTGACTCAGAGATCAGACCTGAGCAACTGGATTATCACAGGTACACAAAGGGGCCATTTTGATTTGTCATGTGTTGATCAAGGGAGTCTTTTTTTGCAATATTGGAAGGCAGTTCTAAGCTTAGGACCCCAATGAGGTGGGAGCCTGTTCCTGAGGCTTCTGCCCACCTTCCCATGTGTACAGAGCTATGTAACATACTACCTTGCTGCTTTATGTGGCCAGTATTAGCCAAGAAGGGCCTTATTGTCAGAGAGCCTTGAACCAGAAACTTGGGTGTGGTCATGGTCAACCAGTGACATTACACAGAATTCTGACCTGGGAGCCTTAGTGGTCACTTTGTTGTGTGCAGTAAAGTAAAAAGCAACACCATTTCTGGTCAGGCCCCCGTCAGACTGTCCTTGCTTGGCCATTATGGGGGGAGATTCCGGTCCCTGGCCCATAAGTCTATTTTGTGTCTGAATTCTCTCTTCCGTGCAACAGATTATCATGGGTTTTTGGAGCATTTCCTTAGATCTTCGAAGCATTTTCTAACCCTCGTAGCACCCAGGATGGAGGAAGTGTCTCAGTGCAGTGCCATTGTGGACACCATGATCTGTGCCCCACAGGCCTGAGCCAAGCAAGCATCCCTAAACCTGTCCCAGACCGAACCTCCACCTTTCCCCCCTCAAGCCCACCTACAGGCCCGACCCACACAAACTTTCTTGTACCCCCTGTAGCTGATTGCCCCTAGAGAGCAATCCCAGATGCCTAAAGATGTTGAACATTTCTTTAAGTGTTTCTCAGCCATTTGAGATTCCTCTTTTGATAATTCTTTGTTTAGATATGCACCCCATTTTTAATTGGGTTATTTGTTTGGTTGACATGTAGATTCTTGCTTTTTTATGTATTTTGGATGTTAATTCTCTATTGGAAGTGGAAGTGGTCAATATCTTCCCATTCTGTAGGCTTCAATTTTGCCCTGCTGATAATGTCATTTTCCTTACAGAAGCTTTTCAGTTTTAGTGAGGTCCTGTTATTAATCTTTGATCTTTGTTCCTGTTCTTTCAGTGTTCTATTAAAAAGGTTGCCTCCTTTGCCACTACTCTGAAGGCTATTGCTTACTTTCTCTTCAATCAATTTCAGTATATCTGGTTTCATATTGAGATCTTAGATCCATTTGAACTTGAGGTTTGTACTCAGTAATAGATATGGATCTATTTGCGTTCTTCTACCTCAGACATCCAATTAGACAAACACCATTTGTTAAAGCTGCTTCCTTTTTGGCATTGTATTTTTCTGGCATCATTATAAACAATCAGGTATCCATAGGTTTGTGGATATATATCTGTATCCTTTATTCTGTTCCATTGGTCATCATGTCTGTTTTTGTGCCAATACCATGCAGTTATTATTACTATGGCTCTGTAGTACAGATTAAGATCAGGGATCTTGAAACTTCTAAAAGTTCTTTTATTTTTCAGGATTTTTTTAGGTATCCAAATTATTTGTTTTTACATATGAAGTAGTGTATTTCCCTTTTAATGTCTTTAGAAAAGTATATTGGGATTTTCATGCAGATTGCATTGAGTCATTAGATTTCTTCTAGTACAGTGGCCACTTTTACTCTGTTAATCTTACCAACACAGGACCATGGGATTTCCTTCCATCTTTTGAGATCTTCAAATTCCCTCGTCGAGGACATAAAGATTTTGTCATTCAAGTCTTTCACTTGCTTGGTTAGAGTTGCCAAAGGTACCTTATGTTATTTGTATCTATTGTGAAGAGTATTATTTTTCTTATTTCTTTCTCTCTCTATTTCTCATTTGTATAATGGAGGTCTCCAGATATTTCTTGAGTTTACTCAATGACTTAACCAGTCATTTCACTGAAGATGTTTACCAGCTATAGGAGTTGCCTGATCCAGTTTATGAGGTCATTCACATATAATATCTCATCTGCAAATAAGGATACTTTGATTGTTTTCTTGTGAATTCATATCCCCTTAATCTCCTTCTCTTGCTCATTGTTCTTGGTAAAACTTTAAGTACTGTATTCAATGTTTAAAAATGGGGGAAACAGCCTGGTCTTGCTTCTGAGTTTAGTGTAATTGCTTTGAGGTTCCCTCTATTTAATGTGATGTTGTCAGTAGGATTGCTGTTTCTTGCCTTCTTACATGTTTTGGTATAGCCTTTTATCCTCAGTCATTCCATTAGATTTATTTTGAAGTGTTGTTTGATATTATCAAAAGCTTTCTCACATTGTAGTGAGATGATCATGTAGTTTTTTCTATTAATTTGTTTATGCAGTGGATTACTTTGACTTTTTTTCTTCAATTGAACCATCCATTCCTCTCTGGGATCAATACTATTCAATCATGGTGAATAATCTTTTCAATTTGTTCTTGGATGTGCTTTGTGAGTATTTTATTGAGTTCATTTGCATCTATGTTCAAGAGTGAAATAGGCATATAATTCTATTTCTTTTTGAATCTTTGTGATTTTTGGGTCTTTGCATGAATCCAAAATATGCTGTAACAACTTTTATTTCTGTATTTTGCATTGGTGAATTTTTGCAATTTTTCGCTGGAGATGATGTTTCCAATAAAACTATGACACAAATCCTGGATGCTAAATTGTACCTCTGACTAGAACCCAAGGCAAGGTTCACTGGTAACATAGGCTGTAGTCTGTGGATATCTTCTCATGCAAGGTTTTCAAGTTTGTATAGAAAGCTGAAGGCCTCTGAGGTATCAAGGACAAGATGAGTTTAACATTGTGTACTAGTTCTCACAAGATATTGCTATTTCATAGAATGGTTTCTGGGTGATGAGGTAGGTGTTTTCACTACTGTAGCCTCTTTGAACTTCTAATATTTATGTTTTCTGGGTGCCTGGGTTCACTGTATCATTACCCCGAGGGAAGACTGACTGCTTTGTATGTCAAAGTTAAATATGGCCAAGACCACAGCTTCGAGTACTACACCCTGTACAATTCAGGAGTTGCTATTCCATGCTGGGGGCATCTAGGCTCTGACTTTGGCCCAGTGTCAGTGACATTATACCTCAGGATTCAGTATCCTCATCCACCTCATTATGGATTTCCATTCAGTTTCCATAATGTGTAAGAAATTAGGATTGACATGACATTTTACTAGACAGTATATCTGATCTTTGAAAATGAGATTCTGTTCCATCTTCATCCCTAAGAAGACCGATTTACCAAGATGGGAAAAATATCACTTGACAGAATTGCCTAAAATAGTGAGTGGTTTGCCCTCTGGGACTCTTATGGTAAGTAGTTATACAGAGGTCCCAGTAAGTGGACCTATGTTATAAGCAGCATGTCTTATGACATTCCGGGTGAAATACTACCCCAAATCAGAATTTTCATGGTAATGCAAATACTACTTTACTTTGGATTCAAGGGAAGTTTGCTTCCTCCAGGACACCCCAACTGCTCACTCTGCCCAAGGTCTGGTTACCCGGGTGAAAAGCACAATTTCTTGAGGTTAGCGTGGTCTAGAATTCTTGACCTTATAGAGACAAAAAGGCTTAGCTGGGTTACAAAACAGTATTCACACTACAGTCTTAACTTTTGGGGCTTGCGAAAGTGGGAGAGTTGATGGGCTCCATTCCTGACTAACTTGCAGAAATCATAGATATCTCACATTCACAGAGCCCCAGTCATTGTCCCATGGTGCTTTCTCTGCTCTCCACAGTCACCTATAACTCATTTGTAGAACACTACATGTTCTGCTAATTTTAGACCAAGCTAATCCAGGTGGGAACACACAATTCTTCCCTTGAATGTTTGCTTTTGCTTTTATTTTTTCATTTTAAGATAATCATATTTTCCACCTCTATTTGTTCTCTCAAAAACTTCCCATTAATCCCGATTCTTCTATCCACTCTAACAAAAGTTGCCATGAATGACAGCCTAAACCGAAGTTAGAAAATCCTAAAAATAGATAGTCAAAATGAAACAGCTGAAGACCACAGTCCTAAACAAAGGTCTAGATAAAGGAAGAAATGTTGGAGTGGAAGAAATAGCATTCCCTAGGTAAGAGAAATACTAATTATGCAATATCATTTTTGAGAATATACTATTATTATAGTAATCCACCCTTTTTTGATCTTAGCAAAACACTTGTATTCACTTCATTTCTCATTCATTTCTTCTTTTTTAATTATTTCTTTTCACCTACAGTTAACTTTTTAGGGGAGAATATTCCCCAGTAACTACATAAATAAAACCTTCCCAATAAACTGTCCTTCTTGCCATTCTCCCTGTTTTCTTTCCTACGTAGATGACTATCTACTTCCTATCATTTATCCTTTGTTCTTTTTTTATTCATGTTCTTTTCTGCCTCTGTTTAGTTTCTTATTGCTTCTTCCTTTCTTCATTGCTTTTTTTCTGTTTGCTTTCTTTGTTTATATTTGTTTTAAATGTCCTTTCTCAGGATAGCTGTATCATGGACGAATTCTGTGTCAGATAATGGTTAGGCAAGAAACCAGAACTAATACCAAGTGTTTTGAGCATTGTGCCTTGGTCTGTAGATTAGGCATATGGCAAAGCTAGCTTTAGTAAGCAGACATTTAAGATTTTCTTCATGGGGAAAATGAGGAGAAGCAGAGATCTCTATGAAGGTAAACATTGGAGCTTAAATTCAGTGAATCAGAAGACTTTCTTGTGTCCGCTTACACTTCTTATGTGGCTTATCTAGGAAAAATGCTTCTGGGGCTGGCTGACCCATTTTTAATCTGGGGTCACTTCACTCCACCTTAGTCTAGATTCACAGGGGAATGAAGTGATTACAGATGAGAAAGCCTTCAGGGCATCTTTTTTCCTCCTTGGTATGTCATGCTTCCCTCCTTGACAAGCTACTCCCTATTTGCAGGTAGAAGAATGAGGAGCATGGGACCTAATATTAATCAGTTAAAGGTTTATGGAAATCCCTTGATATCCCTTGAAAGTTAAACATGGGGCCATGATGACAGCCGAGGGTCCTATACCATGTACAAATCACGATTTGCAATTTCATTCTGGGATGTCTTCTCTGCCTTTGGTTCCAGTGTCAATGATTTGTTCTTCAGACTTCTTCAGGCTCATCCAGCTAATAACGGAATTCAAGTTATCCTTTCAAATGGGTTCTCTCATTGAGGTGGAGCCATTTTACCAGAAAGTGTCTACATTCATTGGAAATGAGAATCTTGTACAATCTTCTACCCTAAGTCCATTCCCCTTACTCAACATGGGGATAATATCATTTTCCAGCGTTGCCGAAAATGTGAGTGGGTTGCTACATAGGAGTCTTTGAATAGGCAGAAAATTGGGAAAATTGTCTCTACCGAGGGCACATTAAATGGACCGAGTTTAAAAGCATATGACATTACAGATGAAATTGTGCCCTGAATCAGAATCATTTTGGTGATACACACACTGCTTTCATTCCTTTGGATTTCTTTTCAGTCCTTGCAGGGTGGGTAGTCTGCTTCCTCCAGAACATGGCACTGGTCCTTCATAGCCTTTGAAATTTGAAGTATTGTGACTCTGGTGACTAGTGCAATCTCCTGAGGCATGAAGAGATCTAGATTTATTGTTCTAGCAGAGATAAAAACACAGTGCCAGGTGCCCATTGTGGCCATATTCAGCAGGGATGCATAACAGTAGTCACCCAGGAGTGCATATGTTGCTTGGCGAAGAGGAACTTACAACGACCTTTATTGTTTACCTAGCAGAATTAATGAGAGATCAAAATGTAACACAACCCCAATTACTGTTGCAAGCTTCCCTCTCTGTTCTCTATATACACTCAAAGCACATTTCTTGGCATATACCCCAGTATCTACATAATACAACATTCCTAATAATCTGTCCTACTTTCAACTCATCCATTCATCATCAATTCTTCTTGTCTACATCCATGCCTCCTCATCTTGTCCTATTTTTACCTTTATTATGATAATATTATTTTCATATATATTTTTTTCTTTTTATTACTTTTATGTATATTTTAAATATTAATTTATTTTATACATTTATTTATTTAGTAAATAAATATTTTTTATTATATTTATATTTTTTATACTGTTACTATTTTATTATTTTATTTTAATTATTCATTCCTAATTACATTAATTTCTTCATCTTTCATTTTGTTTTATTCTTTCCTTCTTATTTTTCTTTTTCATTTTAAATGTCTTCCATTAGAAGAGATGTATGGATACTCTTAGTCCAACTACCTGTCAGACAGTATTTTTGAAAGAAAAACTTCAAATCCATTGTTATTGTAACGAGTTGTGAGTACTGTAGCTTGATTTTCAGACTAGGAATCTTTTACAGCTAAAAGTTTTGTCTCATCAAAATGCTGTATGTTGTGTGATTATTCATGGTGAAAATTATAGAACTAGAAACCTTCATATAGGGATCAAAGGATATCACAAATTAATGAAATTGAAAGAATTTGCTTTTTTCAGGTTTCATTGCTTGTGTGGCTTATGTAGAAAATATGACTCCTTGAATAGTTGAATCAGTTTAATCTGGTGTTACTTAACTCCACTAAGTCAAGTTTCCCAGGATGAGTTAAAGGATCCAGGTTGAGAAATGCTTTGAACTGTCATATTTTCCTGTCATGTTTTCATTCTTTTTGGCAAATTGCTCCCTGATTATAGTAGAAGAATGGGTATCATAGGAATTTATTTAATACATAATAGGGCCTGGGGCTCAAAAAACTCACAAATTAGCCTAAGATCACAAATAATGTGTTCCTCCCCTGATTGGAATGCAAGCCTTGGATTGTTCAGAGGTCAGGGAGAATATTCTGTCTGTTGTAGATGAAGTTCAGCTCCTCTCCTTCTTGCCACCTTAAAGCTTAAAAAAGATTGTTCTATGATGGAATCCCCATGCAATCACAACTCTGAAGAGGAGCGAATGGGTGATGCTGATTGTACAGTACAATCTTCAGAACCATGTATTCTCATTAGTATAATTGCCCATCCTTGTGACTGAGTATATAAAATCATTGGCTTATTGAAATCGTTGGTTGGGGAAAGATGTTAAAATTCCCATGAAGTAGTGAGTAAACATACATACTGTGTACTCTCCCAAGAAAGGAAGTCAAGCCTCAAAATGTACAGAAAACCTGGTAAATGTTGCCATGTATGTAATTTTTTAGGATTGCACATTTATTAATTGTCCCCTCCTTTTTTTAAAAAAGGAAAAAGGATCAATTTTGGTGTGTGCCCCATGCAATCACAACTATCACCAGAAGCTCAGAATGATACAGGTTATAATGAATGGATCAGAGAGCTAAGTATTTTTTATAGACAGTACAATGGTCTATTCTTGTGTCTAGCATATTGACTGAAATAGACTGGCATCTGTGTGAACAGGAGCTTATGGGTCAATTGAATTACATGGCCTGCTCCTGGTGAGAATTCATAGCATGCCAAAATGCATACAATTCACTGTTCAGTAGTAAAAAAGGTCCTGGATTCTGGTTGTACAGAGACGTTGGTGGTGGGAAGAATGTCTAGAAGGAACCAAGGGTGTTGTCTTTTCCTCTGGTCATTCCAAAAGACATCAATAGTGAGGACGCAGCTTTTGAGGTTTATTCCTTAGATTGTCGAAGACTTTGTGATTGCATTTGAAAAGCTTTTCCCAAGGTAAAATGGCAATTTTCCAGGAATCCACAAATAAGTATTTATTCTTGGTACCTGTGCTAGTTAATCAATTGAAACATGGATATTTGTCAGCATGTATGCCATCTGAGGTATCTTTTGTGTGAGTGTGTGTGTGTGTGTGTGTGTGCATTTGTGTGTGTTTGTGTGTTTGTGTTTTTGTGTGTGTGTCTATCTCAGTATTGGTGTGTTTGTTCAGGAAGAGATATTTGTAACCCTTTAGTAATTTGCATCTTTCCACTGGGTTTTGGTTCTGTTATGCAAAAGAGCATGTTAAAGAGGACATGTGTCCTTTTGAGTGGGAAGTATCTGAAGGCAGAACATAGATTGGTGTTCATCTCCAGTCTAGTGATATGAAAGCATGAATATCTGAAATATATCTGAGAATCTATGAATCTACTACACTGGCAAAGTAAAACCTTCATTCACTTGAGTGCTTTACAGAGCCCATTTTTACCTAATTTGATGGTAAGAAAAGTCAAAATGAGTTAGAACTCAAAGATAGACTTGTGATTTTGGAAAAAGTAAATAAGTTTATAGTAAAGTGTCATGAATGAGTGGGAACTGTGTGACACTAGAAAGTTTATTAACTTGTTACTTTGTATGAGATCAAAATGGTTTTCTCATGACACCAATGACATTCTCATTATCCCCTGTCATACAGGCAGCAGGAATTTGTAAGCTTAGATACTGTTGTTCATCGTATTGTTTTTGTTTTGTTTTAGTCAACATCAGTATCTGCTGCAACGTTTCATTTCAGCATATGTTGTTTTAAATCAAGCCATTGAATAAGTCTTGAAAGCTTGATTTCCCACCTGGCATTAGAAGTAAAGGTAGTAATGCCAATTGCACAGGTTACAGTTGTGTATAAGTTGATCAAATAATTTTGGGGGAGAAATTCTTCTTTCCTACGAATTGTCACTATGGAATGGAAACCTTGGGCTTCAGAAGTATCCACAATGGGTAAGTTTTCCAATGTGTATGTCTTTACCGGATTTTGAACTCATTCCTTAAACTAGGCCTTTTTGATGACGTAGGTTTTTTTCTCTAATGTGGCATCTTCTCAGCATTTTTGTTTGTTTATTGTATTCTTCTCTCATGCAATAATACATCATGAAATCAGTTTTTTTTTTCTATGTACCTATCCATGCCCTCTGCCGTCACAGATGCACTGGTCTTCTATTTCCCATCAAAAAAGAACAGGTCTCACAAGTATATCAACAGAATACAGTATAAAAGTATTCAATAAGTCTAGGCACCAACATTCAAATCAAGGTTGGATGAGTCAAACCAGTAGGAGTCAAAATATGTCAAATGCAGGAAAAAGAATCAGACACCCAAACAATGCAATTAAATTGTGACTGTGAGATCATAAACATTTCCTGATGACCAAGAAAAGTTCTTATGATTCCCTCTCATTCAACCAACAGGCAGCGAGCAGTTGAGATGCTGTAGGTTTGTAGTTTTGCTGTTGTTGTTGTTTTGTTTGTATATTTTATACTCAAGTATATTTTATATTCCTCTATAATTGTGGAAGTTTATTTTTAGTTCTATTTAAAATAATTTTGCGCAGTGTTGGGTGAGGGGCAGCCTAGGTCTTGCTGTTTTGTAGTGTCTGCAAGTGTTGGATTATGTGTGGGATGTTTGTTTGGTCATGCTCTTCATGTGCAATCAGTAGAACACCTTAGGAATTCTATAACAATAAAACCACCTGAACAGTGACAGTCAAGTTTTCTCTGTTCAGCATGGTGCTTGCCATGACAGTGGTTCCCTCAGCTAAAATCTGGCAGGGATTTCATCTATCATTATGCCACTTTGTTGTCCTAGGTGAACTCACATATCAACGTACCGGTACACTCTATATTTCAGCATATGTTGGTTATTATGTCCTTGGGGATTGAAGATCTTGAGCCATTGTTGACAATTGCAGTCTTTTGTGACATCAACAATGTAAAAATGTGGTACAGTTTTGATGACGTGACACTGATAGGCCCACGTTACCACAATTAGAAGAAAAATGTGATTGAATGAAGGATAGAGCATCTTAATTTGGACAACATAACATCATCATCAATGTAAAATATATGTCATCAAAATTAGAAAGACCTGGCATATTAATTTTGATGGTGTGAGGGCAAAAAAATGTAAATACACATCACAATTTATAGATGACATCATAACTGGGAGAAGTTTACATAATATTTGGGATTATATGACACTCTCAATTCAAGTATATGAAATCAAAATTTGAAGACAATGATTTGAGAATTGGAAGAATATATATCATAATTTGTTTTATGACAATATGTTTTATGTTTATATGATAACACCAGTGCTAAAAAGTGACTTATTAATGGGAAGAAACTGACAACGTAACAACAATGTGACATCATCCACGTGAATATGTGATATCATAATGAAAATGAACTGACGTCATAAATAGAGGAATGTGTTAACATCAATTTAAGAATATGCAATACTTATTGGATGAAATGGACACCATAATCATGATGACATGATGTCGATGTTGTAAATATATGGCACCATAATAAAATATGCAAGAAAGAATGATTGGACAGAACAAACATCATAATTTGGATGATGAGACAAAGTTAATGCCAGAAAAGGTCATCATTATTGGAACAAATTATCTGCCCATTTTAAGACTGATATCATAATGTGGATTTCATGACATCATGAATGTAAACATTACTCATCACAATTGTAAGAAAATGACTTCATACCTGTGATGTGACTTCAACCCTATAATAAAGGAAATCAAAATAAGTAAGATATTTCTGCAAAAATGGAAAGAAATTACACCATCAATTACACCTTGAGGATGTGGCACATTTTCATAATTGGAAGGAAATGATGTGATAATTGCAAAAAAATGACTTCTTAATGTGGATTCTGTGACAACAGTATTGTAATAAGAAGGGTATGGCATTATATTCAGAAGAAACTGCCATCATAATCATAATGGTGTCAGATAAACATTGTAAGTATATGCTATCATAATCAGAACTACTGAGGTACAGCCTTGGTGAGGGCAGAGCTTAAAGTGGATGTATGAAAGAGCTGTGAGGGAAGAATCAGATGCAGGACACCCTTCCGTTTTGTTTTATAAGAGACTGACAGAGAGGAAGCACATCTGGGTATGGCTTCACATATTCTGACAATTTGTGACTGTCAAGGGCTTTATTTATACACTAAATCATTTAAGACTTTGATGATTGATTACATACCCTCTGCAAGTCATTTTTGTAAAGTCTTCCTTGATTATATAAGTATATTAAAATCAACAAAGCCGGCAAATAGCAAATTTTGTCAAAACTGAAATCTAACATTATGATAAAATCAGTTTTCTTTAACTCAACAACTTTATCCTCATAATTGGTGTCATAAAGCCTTTTGGTTAAAGAAATGGTAGAGAGGATGGTGCTATTTGAGTTTGACTCTGTTTAAGTTGAACATAGAGTTAATGGATTACAATGCCTGTAAAATCAAACATATCTTTTTAACAACAGTCACTTTTGACCCGTGTTAAATTCTTCTTTCCTTTCTCTGTTCTGTTTCCCATAAGACCACCATCCTTTGCTTTGATTCTTAAAAAGCAAAAGCAGTCTGCTGTTTTTCTTTCCACGCTTTCAGAAAAGTCCTGAAAGTCCTGATTTGACATGTTTGCTCAGGAGGACAGGCAATTCATTGAGCTAAAATGTCCTTTTCTGTGACTCTGTCATGAACTCTTGTTTCAATACAATCCCTATCTTCATTGCAGTCCTGTAATGTCCTGTAAAAGGACATTAGGGCTCCTTGATCTGTTTACTTTATTTTCAAGAACATACCAAGCTTATCATTAAGTCCATGATCTCTCTACATGCCCATATGAATACTTTATTTCTGAAGCTGGAAATTAAAACCTGACGATCCAGCTACAGCTCATCAGCTTCTAGAATTTCTCTAGTTCATTTAATCTTTAATAATTATTCTTCTACCTCCTTTATTATGCTTACTAATATCAATTATTAATACTCTAAATGTATGTCTCAGTCCTAGACTCTATGGAAGACTCAAATCTGCATATTACTATTTCCCAAGGTACTGCCATTACTTTCAATTTTATTAACACCAGCATTTGTTACATTATTCCAACTCTATCTTTTGGTGAGTGGCCTTTGAGAGAAAAGAATATAAGTGAAATTTGCTAGTGAATTTCTGTCAAGGGCAGTGGAGGGTCAATCAAGGTCATCCTAGCATTGGAACTATTGTGAAACAGAGCCCTCACCACACTTGACATCAAAACAGAAGGATACAAGTATTTGGAAGGACTTCATAATCATAAATATGTGATACCTTCAACATAATTTGTGACCACACAATTAAAAGGGAGCATAGGAAGTAAGGGACATGTCACAATAGGGAGCATGTAACATCATAATTGGGATTATGTGGCACCATCAGTAGAAAATTATGACTTCATAAGTGGAACAAAGTAACACCAAAACCTGGTGGATGTGAAACCAATAATAAGAGTATATGACATCATAATAGTAATGACGTGACAAAATGCTTGGAAGGGCATGAAGTCATAATTTGTATGATGGGCATCAAAATATCAATATGATATCAATGTGGGGAGAAAAGTACATCATTATTATGATGATGTAACAACCACAATGTGATGTGTAAATATATCAGATCATCAAAAGAAGGATGTGATATCAGTTTTGTTTGACAAATTGTAGGGAATTGACACTTTATTTGCCAGGAACAGATGTCAAAGTTGATATTAAGTAAAAACATCAATGTAAAATATGATATCCTAATCAAAATAAACTGATATCATAAATAATTTGATGTGACACCATCAATGTCAATGTATGATATCATAGATGGAAGGAACAGATATCCTCTGAAATTGTATGTGTCAAATGTTAGCCTAGGAGAGCCTTCTTATCAGGAATCCTTTACCTAGGCGCTTAGTTGTGGCCATGGTCACTTAGTGTCATCACACCCATGTTTGTCGTGAGAGCTTTAGTGATCACCTTGGTGTGTGGAGTATAGTAGACTGCAGCAGGATTTCTGGGCAGATCCAAGTCAGAATGTCCTTGCTTTTTCACAAAGGAACAGATTGCAGTCCCTTTCCCAAAAGTCGATTTTTTGTTTCTGAGTCCCCTCTGCTGTGTTACATATTGTCATCTGTTTTCTGGAGCATTCCTTTGGAATGAGGAAGCATTTTCTAAACCTCCTAGCACCCAGAATGTAAGAAAATGTATCATTGAAGTGTAATTGAGGACCCCATGGTCTGTGATCCACAAGTCCTTAGCCTAACAAGCATCCCTATCCCTGTCCCTGCTCTAACCTCCACCTTGAACACCTTCAACCACCTACAAGCCACACCCACACAAACTGTCTGATATACTCAGTAGCTGTGTGCCCCTAGAGAGCCATCCCAAACGCATAAAGATGTTGAACATTTCTTTAAGAGTTTCTCAGCCATTTGAGATTCCTCTTTTGTGAATGCTTTGTTTAGATATGCACCCCATTTTTAATTCTGTTATTTGTTTTCTTGACATGCAGAGTCTTGCATTTTTTATTTATTTTGTATTTTAACTCTCTATTTGAAGTGGAGTTGATCAATATCTTCCCATCTGTAGGCTTCTGTGTTGCCCTGTTGACAATGTCATTTTTCTTACAGAAGCTTTTCAGTTTCGTGAGGTCCTCATTAAACTTTGATCTTTGTTCCTGACCGATCAGTGTTCTGTTAAAAAAGTTGACTCCTGTGCCACTTCTCTCAAGGATATTACTTACTTTCTCTTCAATCAGATTCAGTATATCTGGTTTTATATTGAGAACTTAGATCCATTTGGACATGAGGTTTGTACTCAGTGATAGATATCAATCTATTTGCATTCGTCTACTTCAGACATCCAATTAGACTAGCACCATTTGTTAAAACTGCTTTCTTTTTGTCATTGTATTTTTCTCACTTCTTTAGAAAAGATCAGGTATCCATACCTGTGTGGATGTATACCTGTATCCTGTATTCCATTTTATTGGTCATCATGTCTCTTTTTGTTCCACTAACAAACATGCAGTTTTTAATACTATGGCTCTGTAGTACAGATTAAGATCTGGGATCTTGATACCTCTATAAGTTCTTTTATTTTTCAGGATTATTTTAGCTATCTAAAGTATTCTGCTTTTCCATATGAAATTGTGCATTGCCCTTTTAATATCTTTAAAGAACTATATTGGGATTTTGAAAGGGATTGCATTGAGTATTTAGATTACAATTAGTAAGTGGCCATTTTTACTATTTTAATCTTTACAATCCAGGTGCATGGGATATCTTTCCATCTTTTGAGATCTTCAAATTCCCTCATCAAGGATATAAAGATTTTGTCATTCCAGTCTTTCACTTGCGTGGTTTGAGTTGCCAAAGATACCTTATGTTATTAGTATCTATTGTGAAGAGTATTATTTCTCTTATTTCTTTCTCTTTCCATTTGTCATTTGTATATAGGAGGGCTACAGATTTTTTTAGTTTATCTTGTAGCCACCCATTTCACTGAAGTTCTTTACCAGCTAAAGGAGTTCCCTGATCCAGTTTTTGAGGTCATTCACAAATAATAACTCATCGGCACATGAAGATAATTTGACCTTTTCCTTGTATATTCATATCCCCTTAATCTCCTTCTCTTGCCTCATTGTTCTTGCTAGAAATTTACATACTGTATTCAATACTTATAAATGGAGGAAACAGCCTGGTCTTCCTTCTGATTTTAATGAAATTGTTTTCTATTTAATTTGATGTTGTCAGTAGGATTGCTATTACTTAACTTTATTATGTTTCAGTATGGTCTTTTTATCCTCAATCTCTCCATGAGGTTTATTTTGAAGTGTTGTTTGATATTATCAAAAGCTTTCTCATATTGTAGTGAGATGATCATACAGTTTTTTTTTCTATTAATTTGTTTATGCAGTGGATTACATTGAGTTATTTTCTTATACTTAATGATACCTTCTTTTTTGGGATCTAGATTATTCAATCATGATGAAGAATATTTTTAATGTCTCCTTGGATGCGCTTTCTGAATATTTTATTGAGTTCATTTGCATCTATGTTCATGAGTGATATTGGCGTGTAAGTCTGTTTCTTTTTGAGTCTTTGTGATGTTTGGGTGTTACCATGACTGAGGCCTCATAGAATGAGTTTGGAACAGTTCATTCTGCAAATGTTTTGAAGAATAACTTGAGAAATTTTGGTTTTCTCCCTACGTTGAATGTCTGATATAATTCTTACCTAAAGTCATCTAGCCCTGGCGTTTTATTGATTGTTAGTCCTTTACTGGTTTCTTCATTTCCTTGAGAGTTATAGTTCTGTTTAAGTTGTTTATATTCTCCTTTTTCTTTCTGGTTTGAGGATTTGGATATTCTCTGTCTTTCTTTTAATCAGTTAGGCTAGTGGTTTGTCTATCTTCCTGATTTTCTCAAGCAACCAGCTCTTTGTTACATTGCTTCTATGAATTGTTCTTTTTGTTTCTATTTTATTGATTTCAGCCCTTAGTTTGATTAATTCTTGATGTCTACTTCTGTGTCTGCTTCCTTCTTTTTGTTGTAGGGCTTTCAGAGCTGCTCATAAATTTCTAGCATATGAATTCTCTACTCTTTTCTGGTAGGCACTTTGTGCTATCAATTTTCCTCTTAGCATAGTTTTTTTTTCATGTAACATAAGTCTGGATAATTTTTAGGATCATTTTCATAGAAATAAAGAAAGTTTTTAATTTCTTCCTTTATTTCTGTCTTGACCCAGTTGTCATTTAGTAGAGTTTTAGAGTTTCCATGAAATTGTTGGCCTTCTGTTGTTGTTGTTTTTGAAGTTGAGCATTAAACCTTCATGATCTGATAGGATGAAGGGTTTTTTTTAATTTTCCTGTATTTATTTATATTTTCATTTTGGTAGTGTGATCAATTATGGAGAGAGCTTTGTGAGACGGTGAGAAAAAGATGTTTCCTTTTTGTGTGGGTAAAATGCTTGTAAATGTCTTGTAGATCCACTTATTTTCTAACATTTGTTAATGCCAATATTTCTCAGGTATTTTTTTGTATGGATGGCCTGTCAGTTGGTGACAATGGGGTATTGAAATCTCCTAGTATTAGAGTGTGAAGGTCAATACGTTTATTCAAATTTTGCATGGTCCTTATAAAAATTTTGGAGCCCTCGTGTTAGGGATATAAGTGTGAAGAATTGCAATGTCATCTTAGGGGATTTTTCATTTAATGGGTATGAAATGTCCTTCCTCATCTCTTCTGATTAATTTTGGTTTGAAGTCTACTTTGATGTGTACTAGAATTACTACATCAGGTTGATTTTTAGGTCCTTTCTCTTGTTAAAACAATTTCCAATACTTTACTCTGAGGTAATGTTTATCTTTGAGGTCGGGGTATGTTTCTTGTATGCAGCAGAAGGCAGGATTCTAATTTCAGATCCATTTTGTTAATATGTTACTTTTTGTTGGGGAATGGAGTTCATTAATCTTGAGGGATATCAATGACCAATGAATGTTAGTTCCTGTTATTTTGTAGTTATTTTTGACGTGTGTATGTTTGTATGTGTCTTCTACTGAGTATGATAATGTGAGATTGTTTATTTCCTGGGATTTCCTGATTGTAGTTAGTCTCCTTGGATTGGAGTTTTCTTTCTACTACCTTCCGTAGGGCAAGATTTGTAACTAGGTATTGTTTGAATTTGTATTTATATTAGTATGAAATATTTTGGTTTCTCTGACTATGATAATGAACGATTGAGCTGAGAATATTAGTCTGGGTTGGCATCTGTATTCCCTTAGACTCAGTAGTTTTTCTGTTTAGGGTTAGGCATTAAGGTCTCCTTTAAAAATTAGGTGTAATTCTATTAAGTTTGGCTTTGTATCTTATTTGTTGTTTTTCTCTTGCAGTTTTTAGTATTCTTTGTTTATTTTGTATGTTCAGTGGTTTCATTTTTATGTGGCAAGGGGACTTGCTCTTCTGGTTCAGTCTAATTCATGTTACATAAATTTCTTGTACTTTTATAGGCATCTATTTCATTATATTTGGGAATTTTTTTTCAATGATATTGTTGAATTTTTTTTATCTCTACAAATTTTGTGAAGTAATATGTCCTGATATGTAGTAGCCAAAGAGTCTCCGACCTGTGCTAAGTCTGTAAAAAATTGAATTTCTGTCTTTAAATGTGTCCACTCTGGGAAATTATATTTAAACATTCTATCTTTATGCTTAGAGCAAGCGCCTTTATTGTTGAGACAGTACACTGTTCCTTGTCAGAGGGACGCTGCCCTTCAGATGTGCTGACATTGGGGAGGGTCTGCAGCTGCAATGACTCATCTCTCACCAAGATAAATTATCTGAATTTGAGTGTGAAATCTGTCGTACATACAGGCACTCGAGTTGTTTTACAGATATCAGATCACAGCCCAGATGATGCAGCTAAAAGGACATCAGATCCGTCTCTACAACATTTAATTCCCATTTTTACATGCTGAAAATAGAAGTGGAAATGACATTTCTATCACATCCTCTCACCAATGACTTCATAATGAAATAAGTGTCAAGAATTCTGGAGCTTAAAACACTGATTTCACAGTAATTGAACACTATTTGTTGTCATGATCATGTGACAAAGAGACACAGAAGGAACATGGCTATCAATCCAACATTAAGATGCCAAATGAGATAGATAGGTGAAGGACCTTATGCATGCAAATAGACTAAAATAGGAGATTTTTTCAATATACATTTATGAGGCAAGCTTTTAAGTGTTTGGAAATATGTATTTATTTATTTATTTATTTATTTTGTTATTTATTTATTTATTTATTTATTTATCTTTGTAACGATATTATGTACACAAGGTTGGCCTTGAGCTTATTTTTTAGCTGAAGCTGGGCTTGAACCACTGACCTCTTTCCTCTGTCTTTCCAGGCCTATGTTTAATTGTATGTATCACCATGCCTAGTCTGTGTAGTCCTGGGGATCAAACCCAGAGATTTTATGAATGCTAGGTCTGCATTGAACTATATGAGCAGTCCAAATTTGTGTATTCTTATCTTTTTTATGAATTGACTTTTTGTTTTTGTGTTTATATCGGAGTGTGCATATGCCATATTTGTGAGACCAAAGAGATCATAAGAGAGCTTAGAATCCATACAGCTGGAGTTACAAGTCATTGAGAGCCAAACATTATTGGAGCTGGGTACTGAACTTCGGTCTTCTAGAAAACCAGAAAGTATTCTTTAAGAAACGAGTCACCATTCTTGGCCTAATTTCTGAATCAGGATGCACATAATTTACTGGGTAATAAACCTAGAGCATGCCTTTAAATCTGCAGCCAGATGAACATTAGGCCAAATGTTATTTATCTTATTTGGTTGATTGTGATGTTTTGTTGTTATCTAGTTAGTTCTAGGCTGGAAATAAAATTTTAAAGCTAGCCAATTGTTCCAATTCATAGTCTTTGGTTATAAGAGGGGGAGGAGAGAGGTTTTCTTAACCTGACTAGATCTTTCCATAGTACCAGCCATGCTCTAACTGAAAAACAGTTCTATTATGTAACTCATTTTGCAGTAAAAATTTAAGGCAATAGAAGAAAGAAGGTTGTGAGATACAGATAAAAAATATTTTCATCATTTTAATAATGTTGGCCATACCTAGGAATTACAATTAAATTTCATTAATGACTACATGGGTAACAAACAGTTGGTCATTGTGCTAATGTGTACCTTTGTATTCTGTATACTGAAAGGGTCTTTGTAACAATTTACTACATCAGACAAGACTTTCAAGTGAGGAAGTTGTTTTCAATCATTTCATAAATGAGCATTTAGATATCACATGTAATAATTTGATATGAAAGTTATACTCTTATCTGTTTGTTAAAATGTGTTCCATAGACTGTATTTTCATCTCAGTACAGAAGCTATGTACTCTTAAGGGCATAAACATTGGCATGAGATAAATATTCTCAGACTAGAGAGATGGCTCAGCAGTTGAGAGCACTAAGTAATCTTCCAGAGGACCAAATCCTAGCTCCTCTGAACATATATGCACACACAAACATGTATACCCATATCAACTCCCCCACACAAACACACACGATTGGACTGAGGTTATTTGGGTTTGTCGGTCAAAACTTGCTATGATCTGTTCATGTCTCAAAACATTTTTATCTTCAAGCTGTTGACAGAAAATGCCATTTTCGAAGGTGTCCTTTCAGTCCTTTGTAATGCATACTGTCACTCAGAAGTTCTTCATTTCCTTCCTTCATTGTGTGAATATTTCACCTCCACTTATTTCACTATATGCACTTGCTTCTCTGCACTAGGCTGTTTTGGGGAAGAAAGGACAGTCTGAGACGTAGAAATATGATTCCCGGCATATACTGTCTATCTCCCCATTTACACGGGGACTATTTTTAAATTAAAATATTAGGCATTATGACATTTGACATCTAAAATTCTCAGCACCATTTGCAATTAAAACAATGCCTTTTTTATACATACAATATTATTAGCACACCTAATAAAAGGACCAATCTTGTTTTACCATCATCTACTACCAAGATTATGTTCAAATTCTGTGAAAGTCTTAAAAATTCTTTAGAAATGTGGGTGGATTATTTGAATAGGATAAGTTGTGTACATTACCTTTTCATTTGAGATAACATCTCCCTCTGTAGCCCTAGATGGCCAGGAATTGCATACGTAGAATAGACTGCCCTCAAACTCACACAAATCCATTTCCCTCTACCACCTGGGTGTTGTGTTTAAAGACATTGGACTCCACATTTGGTTATATGCCATTAGGACTCTTAAATCTCAATTTCTCACTCTCAGTCATATGCTACCTCCCCTGAATCTCATGAAACCGTTGCTGTTCTCATTCTCACTCTCTTGCTGAAGATAATTTTGATTTTCTCATTTCTACTTTTATCTCTATATTACCGGAATTCCTGCAATTTCTACCTTGTCTTGGTCCCTTAAATATCTTCACGTAAGATTCTTTCTCCTTCGTTTGTTGCCATTGTAAAGAAATCAGGGCAATTGTCCTGTGGCATACTCTACCTTCTGACTTAGTCTGATTGCTCCTAAACAATGGTATTAACTAATTCCTTATCCTCTGTGTTTCCTAGAAAGTGTCATTGAAGACTGCCATGTTTGATTCAATGGTTTGGGTAAACAAAGTTTCATACGGAACTCCAATCTGAATGATTCAAATCAGTAGGCATACAGTATCTTTTATTCCTTTCTTGATTGGCCAGATGGGTGCCCATGGGAAGAATCCAATCCAATATTCTTTAAGATATTCATTCATCTTTACATCCTTTACCATGACAACCATGTTCAAGATTCTCAGGAGGATAGCTGCAGTGAATGTTGCGAAAATTTTCCAGCCATTGTTTTCGTTGTTAATGCAACTCTCCTCAAGGTTATTTCTGATCAGAGGTGGAAGAAGTAGCCTAAGGCCAAATTGTATTGCATGATAGGGTCTGTAATTCAGAGAGTCCATGAAGTGGTTAGCGGACATGTGTTCTTTGTTCCTTCCATAGAGAGGAATCTAAACTCCAAAGGTGCAGAATACATGGCAGAGTGTGGCACGTATGTAGTAGATGTACAACAGAACATCTACGTTTCCCCCTTTCATTTTAATACAAATAATAATGATTGGTCTGTGGTAGACTGTCCCATGCAGTCACAACCATCACCAAGTGCTGAGGTTTGTTCAGGTATCACAGAAAATAGAAATCTGCTCAAGTATGCTTGCTTGGCTCCTTATGTGTCTGAGCAGAGAAGACCTATGATTGCCAAACATGTGGACAGCAGCTTATCAGTAATTTAATTCCATAGCCTGCTCTTTGTAAAAGCTCTGAGCAGGTTGACATGCAGGTAGCTCAGTTACAAGCAACACTGAGGCTCCCTTCATTCTAGTAGGTACAGAGATAGGGCAGGGTATTGCCAAGGAACTGAGACTCTTGTCTTTTTCTCTGGATATCACAAAAGGTCTCTACAGTGAGCAGATAGCCTCGCAGTTTCAGTTCTCTGACATGTGGAATTTGGTGGCCTATTAGATTATGAAGGCATTTCCCTAATGAAAATGCTAATTTTTTAAGAACCCAGAACCATGCCTCCTCTGGGGAAAGATATTTAAACAGGGAAAGCCCACCAATAAAGAAGACCATGATCCATCAGATACATATCCTTAGTCTTCCTTTTTCGTGTAGTCCTCTATTCTCAGGTTGCGTGGTTAGAACCTGTGAAAAATCAACCAAGACTCATTCCTCATTTTCCGTGTGTTTTTCCTCTGCTCAAACTCAAGCTCTGACCTTCTGGCTAGTGATTGGAAACTATGTCACCACATGTCAGGCACCAGCAGTGTGCAAGGGAATCCAGCTCCAAGGAAGATCAGCAGTGGTTTGCATTCAGGACAAAGGAAATCCAAAGTGAAGTCTTCTGAGGCATGCAGAGCTTTTGAATTCTTGTCGTAGTAGAGTTAAAAAACAGAGTTCCTGGTGCCCTGCGTAACCATGATTAGCAGGGATGCAAAACAGTAGTCACCCAAGACTGCATATTGTGCTTCTTAAAAGTTGGACTTCTCTGGGCTGCTTCCTTGTGTTCCTAACAGTAAACTGAGAGATCCAAATTTACTACAGTCCCAATCACTGCCCCAAGCTGCTTCTCTGTTCTCTAATTTCACACATAAAAAGTTCATTGGAATACACACCAGTAGCTACATCATGCAACGTTTCTAATCATCTTTTTTTCATTCATCCATTCATCATTGACTTCTTTATTCATGCCTCCATAACCACTTCCCATCTTTATCTTTTATTATTCACTCCTACTTACATTTATTTCTGCCTCTTTTATTTTGATTTTATTCTTTCCTTCCTTTTCCTTTCTTAATTCTTTTGGCATTTTTAAAGGTTCTTCTTTTGTAGAGTTGTATGTTTAGTATTCATCCAACTACCTGTCAGACAATGTTTGTTATAGAAAACCTCATGTCCATTACTAATACAAGGTGTTCAGAGCATTGTACAATGACTAGACATCTTGTACAGCTAAATAGTGTGGATCATCAAAAAACAGAAAGCTGTGTGATTTATTCATTCTACATGTACATAACCAGAAACCTCCATCCAGACATAGAAATGAGCTTAGAAACCAATGAAATAGAAAGACTTTCCTTTTCCATGTTTCACTGCCTGTTTAGCTTAATTTGGAAACATGACTCCTGGAATAGCTGACTCAGATTTTGGCTTATATTATTTAACTCCACCTAGTTCAAGTTTCCCAGAAGGAATGACAGGTTCCAGGTAGAGATCCACTGAGCTATGATTTTTCATTTCATGTGTTTGTTCTACTTTGGCAATCAGATCCCTGATTGTAAGTGAAGGTACCATAGGGCCTAATAGTAATCCATGGTAGGCGCTGCGGTGTTGAAAGCTCAAAAATTTACCAGGGATAATTCATACTCTGTTCTTTCCTTAGATTGGAATGTTAGCCTTTAACAGTTCAGAAGGCCATGGAAAGTAAGCTATGTCTGTTGTAGATGTAATTCAGCATCTCTTATACTTGTTTCCAAAAGTTTAAAAAGAAAGATTGTTCTATGGTAGAGTCCCCATACAGTCACAAAAATGAAGCGGAGACAATATTGATGTACTTGAGATGTTCAATGACCACAAGTATGTATTCTCATTAGTTTAATTGTCTTTTCTTGTGACTGAACGTATATGATCTTTGGCTAATTGCAATCATTGATAAGGGACATGTGTTAAAATGCTAGGAAAATGCAAGTGAGCATGCATGCTCTATACTGTCCCAAGAGAGAAAGTCAAGCCTCAAAATGTGCAGACCTGGTAAACGGTGTTGTGTATGTAGATGATGTAGGACAGCGCATGTATAATTTGCCCCCTCCCTTTTAAAGAAGAGGATCTATGGTACATTCCCTATGCAATCACAACCATCAACCAGAGCCCAGAATAATACAGATTTTACTGCAGGGACCAGAGAGCTAAGCATTTTCTAGAGTCAGTATAATTGTCTATTCTTGTGTCTGAGAATATTGACTGAAATTGATTGCCAAGTATAAACAGCAGCTGATACTTCAATTGAATTATAGCCTGCTCCATATGTGAAGTCAGTGCATGCCAAAATGCATATGATTCATAGTTAAGCAGTATAATATATACTGGAATGTGGTTGTCCAGATGAGGGGGCTAGTGGGTAGAATGTCTATAAGCAAACATTCTTATTTTTTTTTTTTAACCCCTCGGAATATTCTCAAAGATATCAATAGAGACGAGGCAGGTTCTCCAGTCTCAGGTCTTAAACAGTTGGAAGGCTTCCTGTTTGGATATGAAAAGCGTTTCCCAAAGTAAAATGACAATTTTCCAAGAATTCACAAATAAATATCTGTCATGGGTATCTGTGCTAGATGATCTATGGAAGCATGGATATGTGTCATCATGTATGTCATTTTATGTATCTTTCATTTGTCTGTGTGTGTGTAGTGTGTGTGTGTGTGTTTGTCTGTGTGTGTTGTATGTATATTTGTGTGTATGTGCATGTATGTTTGTGTGTCTGTCTGTCAGGTTTGGTGTGTTTAAACAAGAAGAGATATTCACATACCTACTTCCTACACCGATTTGCACTTTTTCGTTGTGGCTTAGTTCTGCTATCAAAATAAAATTAGGGAACTTGTATTCCTTAGTTTTCCAAGGAACTGTGCATGACAGAAACACAGATTGGTGTTGGTATGCAGTCTGGTGATATGAACACACAATTATTTGACATAAGTCTAAGAGAATATTAATGTAGTTGATTGGCAGTGTAACACCTTCAATTATTTGTCTGGTTTACACAAGCAATTGTAGTTAAATTATTGGCAGGAGAAGTAAATTACAATTATAACTCAGACTTTGATTTTGGAATAAGTGAATAGGAATATAGTGAATTGTCATGAGTGGGTGGGATCTCTATGGCACTAGGGATGTATTAAATTGTGGCTGACAATGAGATAATAATGGTTTCCTGATGACCTTAATGACATTCCTATTGTCCCATGTCATTTGTTTATGACTAAAGATCAGCATCATTTATCTCCTTTCATTTAAGTATATGTTGGCTTCAAATAAAGGCATGGCTTAAGCCCTGAAAGCTTAACAGACGCTGGTACTAGAACTCAAGGTGCTAATGGCAGCTGGTACAGGTTACAGCTGTGGATATTCTTATCCAAGAATTTTGGTTATGAATGTCCACTTTCATATGATTTTTTACTCTGAAATGTAACCTCAGCCCTAAGAGGTTTTTATCAACAACAGAGTGAGTTCTCCAGTGTACCCACTTTCAGCAAACAGTGAAGCCATTTCTTAGACTAGTCAGTCCCTGGTTAATGAGGTAGGTGTTGGCTCTATTGGCAGCTTCTCAATACTTTTGTATGTTTATTTCATTCTTTTCTTAAACAATACATCATGACATCAGCTTTTCTTTTCTACTCTCCCAAGCCCTTCCCTTTGTTTCCCAGATCCACTGATCTTAATTTCCCTTCTGATAAGAGGTTTTCATTCACAGATATCAAGAGAACCCAGCCTAAGTAAAACCTAATATCAAAGTAGGATGAGAAAACTCACTACGGGGTATTGAGTTCAAAGAGCAGGTAAAGGAGTCAGAGACACCTCCCCTCCCATTGATACAAGTCCCGTGAAAAAAGCAGGCTAAAATACATACCATATATGCAGAGAATTTCATGTAGATGCATACAGGCTCTATTTCCACTTCAGTCTCAGTGAGCCCATATAAGCCCTTTCTAGTAGATTCAGTAGACTGTGTTCTCATGGTGACTGTGATAACTCTGGTTTCCACAATCCTTCCCTCCCTTCACTTTAGTGTTTCCTGAGATGTTAAGGTAGGGAACTAGTTGAGATCTGTAGTTTACGCACACTCTATGCCTAATATGTGTAGCTCTGGGTCTCTGCATCTGTTTCTATCAGCTGCTTGAGGATGCCTCTCTGGGGAAGATTAACAAAATATCACTAAGAATTATTTCATTTAATGCTTTAATGAACCAAATTTGATTCTAGCATACACCTCTTGGGTACCATGCCTCAGGTTTTTGGCCATCCAGAAAGTGTCAGCCATGGGCTTTTTCACCTGATGTGGGCCTCAAGCAAGACCAGTCATGTGTTTGACTCTCCCACAAAATCTCTGCTTCCATTGCCCCAGCATATCTTGTATGCAGGACACAGAGTAGGTCAAAGATTTTGTGAATGGGTTGTCCATATTTGACAGCACAACTGGAAGACTGTAACAACATAATAATATCTGTGATATCAACACTGGAAAAAACCATAATTGCAAGATTCTGATATCATAATACTAATGAGATGAAATCAACACGTCGAATTAAATATATGACATCATAAGAAGGACATGACAGCAAAATTGGAAAGAACTGACATCATAATCAGTGTGATTGATATAAACAATGTAAGTATATTACATCGTAAACAAAGGGAACTGAAATCTTAATCATGATCATGTGACAATAGTCTAAACATGTCTTTATAAAATGAGTGATATCACACCGAATTTAGAAGGAAGAGTTATCATAATTGTAACAATGTGACACCATCAACATATGTATGTGACATCAAAATAGGAAGGAAATGACCAGATATTTGAAGAATGTGACAATATAATACGGATTATGTGACATTAGCTATGTAAATAAATATGATATAATTTTCAGAAACACATATAATAACTTTGATGATGGTACACAAATAGTTTAAATACATGATGTCATAATAGGAGGTCTATGATAGAATAAATGGCAGGAACTGACATCATAATTTTGATGATGTGATACCATCATTGTAAATATGTGACATCACATTTGAAAGGAAATGATGTGATAATTAGAGGATAAGACATCATAAATGGATTATTTGAATCAATCTATGTAAATATGTGACCTCATATTTGTGAGAGACTCACAATTATGAAGAACTAACATAAACAAGACATGATATCACAATTAGAAGGATATGACAGTAATCAAAGGAATTGATATTACAAATGGGATGATGTGAAACCATCAATATCACGTTGTGGCTGAACAATTGGAAAGAAATTGCATGTTAATGGGAAGAATAAGACATCATAATGTAGATAAGATATGGCATCATTAATATACATTTATGTCACCATAACTCAAACAAACTGATATGAAATTGTGATGAAATGATATAAACAATGCAAATATATGACAAATGGAATAAACTAACATCATAATTGGGATGATGTGACAACAACATTGTAGATGCATGACATTACAATATGAAGAATATGAAAACATATAGGAAGGATCTGACACTCATTGTAAATGAATTGTGACAGCATCCAAGTAAGGATATGACTCATAACTGGAATGAAATGACATGATAATTGGAATGATAAGTCATCCTAATTGGGGTTATGTGATGTCAACATATGAAATCATTGTTGGAAGAAACTGACATCGTATACATGATGATAGGCAAACACAATGTAAATATGTGGTACCTTACTGTGATTGTTATGACTGCAGTATTAGAAAGAAATGAAATCATATTTGGGATGATGTGATACCATCAAGGTATGTGATATCAAAATTAGAAGAAAATTATTTGAAAATTGGAATGATAAAAGACCTTAAAATGTGAGTTATGTTACTCATCAATGACAGGAGTATAAAAAGCTGCACTCAAAATGTGTCGCTGACATGAATAAATCTGAGCAGTTCAGGAATAACACCAATCAACCTGACAACATTGATTTGGAAAAATTCACAGCCCTCAAACCTAGATATAAAACTACAGAGAATTGAGCAAAACTAAGAGTGGAAAAAATGTATTCATGGAAGAACACTCATATTGGATTTTCAGAGTCACGTGGTCAGACCCAAAGGCAACATAGAAGTAACAATACAGATTGGAATCATTTAAGAAGATATATGCATGTACATATATGTAAGCAATAACAATGAACAAAGGAGTCAAGAATTTAAAAGCCAGAAAGCAGAGATCTATTGGAGGGTTTAGGGGCAGAAAGGAAAAGGAACTATGTGATTTTATTATTTCAAATGTAAAAAAATCATATATACATATATAAATTTGTATATGTTTGTATATGCTACATATACATGTAGCATGTTACAAATAATATATGTGTATTTTTATAATATTTATATGTAATTATATGTTATAATAATTTTGTACAATTTAATATATAATATACAATTTAATATATGTTGTAATAATTTGTACAATTTATATATAATTTGTACATATATACAGTATATACAAATTATATATGAGATCTTTTAATTTTGATAAAAAATAAAAAATATACAAACACATATGTCGGTATATATATATATATATATACACAACCTGCATATCCAGCAGTATAAAACAGCCCCTGATAAACTGAAATTAAAATTTTATATGCAGAATCAATCAAATTATCTATTAAGTGTCTATGCTATCTCTTTATATGATATGTCTATATCATTATCTATGTCTCCTCTTTCCAATTCATATGGCATACCCTTCCATGTATTGTGTCATATCCTTCCATTCATAGTGTCATTTGGAAACTTTACACATTTATATCTGTTTTTTCTCTGTCACATTCGGCCAGTTTTTGTTGATGTTTGTGCTTGCATCCCTGTTTCCTCCTACTTGTGAATTTGGATAAATTCATCCTTATTTTCTTGCTTCCATGCATGTACACTTCATATTCTATGTAATGATGAACCATTTTGAATTATGTTAACTCTCCTGGATCAGTCTGGATATGTTTGTGGTCATGTCCTTTCTTGAATCAACAGATTCCTCTCATGTAAGGTTAGAGATTTAGAATTAAGTGGTATTTTCCAGTTTCCCTTACCTATGCAGGATGTTAATTCCCAATAACTGTACACTTATGCCACTTGCTATGTACATTAGGAAACTGCAGGTAGTTCTCAAACAGAAGAGCATGTCCTCAGGCAGGTGGCAGTGTGCCTTTGGGATGCACTTCGAGTAAAAATTACATATATAAAAGGATTATAAAAAGCTACATTCATAAAGTGTCACTGACATGACTTCTAAATATGAGCAGGATAAAAATTTCATAAACAGTCATGCCAATGTGGATGGGGAAAAATGTACAGGCCTCAGAACTACACATGAAAATAGAGACAACTAACTGTGTATAGCTGTGAATAGGAGACATGTATACAAGGAGGAGCATCCTAATAAGATGTCCATCTGTGCTTAACCTTAAAAGCCTGCATGTAAATAACATCTCACAGTTTGAGCAGGACACATTTAGGAATTTATATTCATGTGCATATATGCAAAAAGAATTAATGAACAAAGAGGTCATCAATTTGAAAGACAGAAAGAAGGGTGTATTGGAGTGTCTGTGGAATGAAAGGAAGGGTGAATGGTGTAATAATTCTTACTATCTTACTATCTGAAAAGTAAAAAAAAAATGTATATTATATATACACATCATGTCTAAACACAAAACACCCAAGACTATGTCAATCAGTCAAAACCAATGAAGGCTTAGAGACAGGTAGGTACTGTTCCAGACTATACATATAGGGTTTTGGTGGTGAAGGTAGAAGTGAGGTGAAGACAATGAAATCAGTCAGCTGGTTTCCCAAGTAAGTATCAGCTGGGATTTCCAGACTATGGGGTATTTGTTTATTTTGTGGAACTGTCATTGAACCCAGTACATTGCACTCAAGCACTCCCACTTATTTATGCCTACAGCCATGGGCTCTATGTTTCTTTAAATTATCTCTTCAAAGAGTCTTTTTTGCAGAGAATGTTAGACTTGGTCTATACTCCCATACTTGGTAAGGTGAGGCAGGAAGATCCCAAATGTTATCAGCTAGCGTAAGCTATATACAATAACTATTTCTTAAATGAATAGAATTTATAAATCCTGCTTTTTAGATTAAAACAATAATTTTGGAAATATACAACTACATTCTGGGACTTGATAGATGTTTCATGTTTAAGAGTTCATACTGCTCTTGAAGATGATTTGAGGTAAGTTCTCAGAACCCACATGGGCTGGAAAGTTGCCACTTGTAACCCAGTCCCAGTGGATAAGATACTCTGAGTGCACTTGTATTTGTCTATCACTCACACAGTCTTGAAAATAATACTTCTAGGAGCATATATTAAACTTTATGATTCTCTGATTCTTCAGTTAACATCTATTCTATTTTGTTGCCCGTAGGTGTATGTTCCAGTTTGGTGTCTTTGGTTCAGTTGGATGATGTCTATCAAACCAAATGCCTACTGCTTACATCTAAAGTTGCTGCAATAGCCTAGGAAGAAACTGCATATTTTTCAGAGTTCTAGCATTTTCTATATGAGCATTCCAATTTAAGCAGGAACAATTCAAAGGAAGATAATGGATTGCATGATGATGTTCACTTATCAAAGTCTACTCAGGAAAATGCAGAAACTCTCCTATGAAGACAAGGTCTGTCCAGCCTTACAAAGCTTTGAAAAGACCCAAAGTGAAGGTTTGCCTCTTTGTTTGGGACTTTACCTTCCACCTTGTTCTGCAAGATGCTGCCAAGCCCAGGGTGGAAGGCTGGGTGCTGAGGGATGTGACCTTGCCATGTTTGTAACTTTCCACTCTGGTTTTGAAGCAACTAAGATCACTACTGCTTCTGCTCTGTCATTTCCCTAGGTGATCCATTGAAGCAGCCAAAAGGGAAGTAGAGCCAAGGTCCAAAGCAGTGGAGGCAAAGGCAGGACTCAGGTTGCTCAGCAGACTCAAGCTCCTGCCTACCTGAGGCCCCCATGAACTTCTTCCATAAGTAACAACAACAGCAGTTTCCTCCATCTCCTACCTCCTTCTCCAGTAGTAGTGCCTACTTCCACTGTAGGTTCTGCAGAGATAAGTAGTGCCAGACCATGTTCCTAACACCCTGGGTAGCACCTCAGTGGGCACCTACTTAAATTGCAAGGAGGTTGTGTCCTGAAAGAAGGAAATCAACTGGGATTCATGGACAGTGGTAGAAGCAAGTAGTTTACTAAAAATAACATAAATGAAGGACAAGAAGAAAACTAGGGAGATCATTTCCCTGCTCTCCCTTCTCCCCTTTCTTCCCCGTCTCTACCATCTCCTCCACTATCTCACTCTCCTCATTCTTTGTATCTCTCTCTGCCTTGTTATTTTCCAGCCTGCTCATCCCTCTGTTTGGGCAATGTACACTGCCAGGTTGACAAAGTTCCTGGCTCCTGTTGCTAGGATTTAGGGCTCACTAGCTACTTTGTCCCCTGTTTTTCTTTTATTGTACAGTGGCAAAAAGGCTCTCATTAATAAGATTGTCTATTTGGCTTTATAGTAAAAACTCAAACCAATTCTTGGGCTGGCTGTGAGTTGACATTGCCAATGCTGCTCAAAAGTAATTGTAAATGTTCCACTGACCTTCAAATTGTGGCAGGAGTGAGAACTATTCATACTTGCTGCAAGCATATCATAAACTATTCCTAGCTAAACTGATCTTCCAAAGAGAGAGAGCCACAATTAGATCTGCAAAGAGCCTAGACAGTAAGTCAGCACGATTCATTAATTAAACTATTGTGTTAGTTTTCACAGTAAAGATAACCTTGAAGTATAGAGTTTACAGCTTCAATCTGTGAAGGATATTCCTTCTTATATTGTAATGTGCTTAATTCTTGCAAACCATAAAATAATCAAAAAGCATTGCGTTCATTTTTTAAGCTAAAGGAACCTTGCCTCTTGGTGTGAAGTATTCCTTCAGAGAGAGAAGACTCTCCTGTGTGAGCAGTCTTCCTCCCTGGCAAAAAGTGGATGATTGCCAGTTCTTTCTCAAAAGTGTTTGCATGTGTTTTTATATGAAAAGTTATGTCTAAGCATGTCACTTTAAAGTGTGAATGTACAATCTATTTTTGCCCTCAAGAAAGAAACAGTTTTATGTATTTGTTTGTCGTAACTTTATTTCACCAGTCAGTTTTCTTCTGTGTAGTTTCATGGAACATATCGTGGGGGAAGGCTGGACAGTAATCGACAGTCCTCACTATCACATCCCCACTTACTTGCTCTCTCTTCTGTGTCACTGTCAACCCTCCACTATTCTCTGTTCCCACCTTTACCTGAAACTCAATTCCTCTGGCTGCCCTTCCACCTGTACAAATAGCAAATGTGCATCAGTGTCTGTCTTCTGCAGGAAGTGACAGAACAACAAGATGACATACACTTGCTTAAATGATCAGGCCAATGCTTAGCACGCACAGGACTAAGGATTCACTGACTTCCCCAAAGAAGCCAGAGAAGCAGTCTCAGAAAAGACCCCACCCAGGAGATGTTTCTGTTCCTGGTAAAGGCTCATGTTAATAAAAGTGTTTTTTCCTGATCTGAGAACTGCAGATCTCAGGAGCATTGACAATGAAAATTAGTATACATGGGGGCTAGAAGTGAACTGCCATAAAAATGTACTTTCTCCTGAGAACAAACTATACAGGTTTGGGCTTCCAAACTCTCATTTAATCCACAGGCTTCTACCCACAGTAACTACCAGCCAGTGACCTTCTTTTCTGGACAACGTTAATTCAGAAGATACTAGATACACAAGAAGAAATCATCAGAAGCAAAGTTATGCCAGTGAGTTTGAGAGGTAATATCACAGCAACCTGAACAAATTGGGTTTTGTTTTTAAAAATTCATGTATGTTTTTTCAGCTTGTATATTTGAGTACCACCTGTGTGCCTGGAGCCCGAAGAGGTCGAAAAATGACACTAGATCCCCTGGAACTGGAGTTATACTGGCTTGAGAGCTGCAAACAGAATCTTGGGTACTCACAAAGTTCTTTTCACTCCTGAGCTATCTTTCTAATCCTTTGTGTATAACTTTTATGTGGATCTGTATTTTATGAAACAAAAAACTAATGACTTTGGGGTGATGTGTTACCATAGTTTTTAGAAGATACCAAATTGCTCCTCAGACTGGCTGTAGCATGCCATACATGAGCTTTCTAATTTCTCCATGTCACCACTAATATCTTGGTGAGATCCAACTCTGGCAGGATTTCAGTGACCTGGGAAGGCGAGGCAGAGAGTGTGTGGATAATATGAATAAAACTTCATGTCTTATAGATGTGAACAGACTTCTCTATTTATTCTTGATTTTTCTCTCCTACTGTCCTTCTCTACTTCTCCCCATCTCTCTACTTCTCTTTCTCCCTACTCCTTTAATATCTGTCTGCTTTTTGATGTACATTATAACATTTTTAGAAAGCCATTTATCGAGAAAATTCATACTACAACCACATCTTAACCATAAAATACCTTCACTTTATGATTACAAGTTTTATATTTTAGTGATTAAGTTGTTCATATTGTTAAAGAACAAGTTATCTTAAACTCACACCTGAACACCTAGTATTTTCTCTACACAAGACATGTAAAAGCAATACTTTTTCTATTATAGATTAACAGAGTTTATGGAAGCCAACTAATTTTATGATCAGATTCCATTGTTGCTGGCAGGTAGCAGTCTTGCAGTTGCTAGGGAATGAATATACCTCATGTTATTCTAACTAAACCATTTTCATATAGCTAATACAGTAAGAGAAGTTTGGTATAACAAAAAAATTTTATGTTGCTTTTTTTTGGGCTTTTCTTAGGTAAAAACAGAATCTACTGCACAGCTTTATGTCCACAAGGATCACCCCAAACTCATGAGCAAATGTTTAATTATAGAAACCAAAGAAGGATAAATTTTATTTTTGATCAAGAAAGTTCAAAATTAACAGTGGCCACTGAAACTCAATTGATATTTCTTGATCATGAACCCTCCTGTCTTTCATAGATAAAACTCGAGGGCCCAACCAATTAAGTTTTATTTGTTCTTGCTTTCTATCCCTGACCAAAAACAAGTCCCTAGCAAAAGTAAGTTCTCTTATGTTTATGTTATCTCTTAGGAAGCTAATATCTCCAAGGTTATTGATTCTAAGGAAACTGATGAAATCATAATTTGATACTATAACTATACATGAATAATGCCTTATTTTCATAACTAAACATGATTTTTTGTTATTCTTTCTGGATTTTCAACTGAATCACAGTTTATCTGAGTGGCATTAACTTTGGGAAAATCACCTCTGTTGCTATGGATTATACCACAAAATCACCTTTGTTGTTATGGAAAGTACCATCATAAAGATAAAATTACTATGACCAGAATCTTTATAACCAAGCCAACTATCAGCAGCATCAGAAAGGGCCAAGCAGAAGACAATCCACCCAAAAAATTGGCAAAACTGAGGGTAAAACTCATTACTACCTCATAAAAAACACTGATTTGTAACTCCTGAGGTTCAAAGACAGGTGGTAGTTATTCTGACAATACCTGTTACTGTTTTTTTTAACCTATCCATCCTGCTTTTCCATTATTTAAAATGATTTTTTTATTTTTACTTCATAGGTGTTAGTGTTTTCCCTGTGTATATAAGTGTAGCACATGCATGCAATGCTCTCAGATGCATGGGGTTCTGTGAAACTGTATTTACAGATGATTGTGAACTGCCATGTGTGTATTGGAAACCAAATGTGGGTCCTCTGCAAGAGGAGCCAGTACTTTTAACTTCTGAGGCACCCCTCCAGCGACTGCATTGTTTATTCTTGGGACACAGACTTCTGTTGACTCCTGAGACATGACACTCTCCTAGTTTGTGTTCTACTTCAATTGCTGTTCTTTCTTAGCCCCTGTATATGTTTATTCCTCCTCTTCAATCCTGCTCCTCTTTGCCCTCCTATCTCCTCCTCCATTTCCTTCTCTTCCATTTCTCTCTCTTCTTTATTCTACTCTCCTCTGTCAGATCTATCTGTCAATATCAACTTGAATGTATTTATCCCTGAAAAACCATGAGTGAATGTAGTGTTGCAAACTGGCATCCATAGCTTTACATTCATGGAATGGTCTGCAAATTAAGACATTCATTCTTGCTCAGTGGTTTCATAACCACTTCAGACATCTCCTTGCCAATACCTACTTTTTATTTTTATTTTTTTCATGATTAGACAATGTAGGAAACAATTCAAATCCACATCTTACTGACTACCCATGCTCTCTACTATGACTCAAACTGCACTGTGTAAAAAGTAAAGCTTTTTTCCTGATATTTTCATGAACTTGCACAAAGAACAACAAACATGGTGACTATGCCCAATGTGTACAAATCTGTTATAAAAATAAATCCATCCACATGAGGATGACTGTTCAGGAAACATAGGATATAATCACTTATCTTTAAGACAAAATTGTCCCAAATGTATCTTGATATCTTAGCTTCGTTTTCCTGCTATGATGTCTTCTAAAACAGATGTTATTACTCCAATGGTTGACTGAAACATTGGAAGCCTTCTCCAGATAGTCACATTAAAGGAGAAATTAGCATAATCACTGCACCCCTGAAAGGCCTCTAGGCATCAGATAACAGACATTTGTATGAGGCACGAGAGAGGTCATTAATCATTAACTAATTAATAATGTTTCACTTTGTATGTGACATGAGAAAGTATAGTATCCAAATGACATGAGAAAGTATAGTATCCAAAGCATTTTATGATATCCTTAAAAATGTTCCCCTTTCCACAAAACCTGGTAATAGCCTTTGTATCGGTATACCATCCTCCTTCTCAGAGCTTGTGTGTCTGTGCTGTTGCTTCCATCAAGCCATGCTACTACAACTTAGAAAGTTATCCTCTGACCAATGCTGTTTAAAATATGCATCATCCTACCCAAAGGCTCTAAACTTACTACAACCCAATGGGCTCTCCAATATTCCAGCTCTTTTCAAAAAGGCCTCTGCCATTCCTGCAGATTCAACAGGAGCATAAAATATTCACCTCTATGAAGAGAGTCTTAAGAATGAATCCCTCTCACAAGGGGGCATAAGATATTCCCCTTCTCATATTAGGGGCTCTAGAGAGTCCACTTCTACAAAAATAAGGTTGACATCTGTCCTGGCTTACCAAGAGAGTTTCAGAATTTCCCCAGTCTGAACAAGAGTATTTTAAACATCCTTTATGCAAAAGGAGATTTGATCTTTTTCTAATCTGTAAAAGGAATAAGGCATTTGTCCTTAAGAGATCCTCACTTTTCCACATGTGACAAAGAGTGTGTGGAAATGTAGAAATTCCCTCTCTCTCTATCTCTCTCTTTCTCTCTCCTTCTCACTTCCTTCATCCCTCTCCTGAAAAGGGTTTCAATAATTTCCCCTACCAAAATGGACACAGCCATTTTAAATCTACTAAAATTAGATCATGTCTCATTCCATCTGTGCAATGAGAAATACCCAAAAAGTTATATAAACTGGGAGATCAACATTAGCTACAGCCCATTTATCACATTCTCAGTGGATATTTGGATATTTTAAATTCCTTCAAGGGTCTCTGACACTGCCTACAATTATAGATTATACAATTATACAATTATAGAATGGAGCTTCATATCTATTGCCTCACATGCAGTTAATTTCAAACTTTCTCATTTTTAAAGGGAGCTTGAATAATTCTTCCTCTCCACAAAACAGACTAAACAAAGAGGCTTCATAATACTATCAGATCACAATGACTTAAATCTGCACTTTAAGCCCAAATGGCCTTAGCTCTGCATTTCCTGCACAGGGAGGGTTCACACAAAACAATGTGACAAATATTATATATACCTTCCTCTACAATCCTACAGAACTCACCAATTTGCATAATCTTCATAAACAGCATAGGCAATTCAAAATGTAGGAGAGATGGCTCAGTATCTTATATATGAAGAGGTCTGTAACATCTTCCCAACATGACCAAGGGAGAAGACACAATACACACCTATACAAGCAGGTATAGACCATACCCTTACGTGCAGCAAAAGAACTTTACAATATACTTAATATACATTAGGAAATATATGACCATGTGCATCTCTGTAGGCATTTAGTTAGACTGCTACAGTTTCTTATAAGGTGGCTCTAGCAGGAACCACATATACATGAAGGTCTTCAGAGTCTTCCCATCCTTGTGTTGGGGATTTTTGGCAATTGTATCTAGACGATTGTATTGCAAGCAAATTCCTAGCAGTCCTCAATGCCTCCAAGAATATTTCCATCTGCCTGAGAGGTACAGATAAGGAATAAAGGACCAAAAAGGGAGTGCTAGAATGATTCACGGACAACCTCATTTTCTTGAGTATACACAATTGTATACCAAATGTCATATCTTCCACATCTTCTGAAGCATTCTGGGATCTGTCACACAAACAAAAGATGGATGTTCCCATCTAGCTCAACTGGATTCACCATTTTCCAAATATATACAAGGGGCTGAAAATGGATCACTCTTTTCACAAGTCACTCAAACATTTACAATTCTCCTAAGGGTCTCTGACACTGTCTATCCCTGTAAAATACAGTTATCAACATTCTTTCTAATGTGCAGAGCATGTCACGTAGAATAGTTCTTGAAAAATAGGGGGCATAAGTAACAATGTAAACAACAGGATATTCAATAAGGCAACCCATGTACAAGAAGGCTTCAATATATCAAGTACAGATCAAGATGTGTTCAAGATATCAAGTATCTAGCAACACATTTTCTCCATAAGAAGTCCTCATATCTAGCATCTAAGACAAATCGAATCTTTATCTTATTCTTCCTTTTGGGCCTTTGGAAAACGCCTTTCATACCTTTGGAAAAATGTTGAACCTTTAAATCATAAGGATGGGTTCTTAACATATTGCACACATAAACTAAAGAGAGTGGGCTATTCCTAGTGTGACTCATGGAATCAAGGCCTGATCAGTCCTTCACCTGTAGCTATAGGTGCGTACGAAATATTTTCAACGTTCTTCACAAACACAAGAGGTCATAGTGTTCTTTCCATGTATTCAGAATTCCTTTTCTTACCAGCTCCTCACTGTCAGGAGCTCTAAGAAGAACTACCACAACACACAGATCTGAAAATCTACATCCTATTCAAGGGCCTAACAGAGATTCTAGCTCCACAAAGTGGTTCCTAGGAGCTTATTCAACTAACCTGAAACCTACTGAAAGCTTGACATCTGTCCAAGGGCTGGTGTCTGAAGTAACACACACACACACACACACAAACACACAAGACTTTTGGATTAATCAAAAGTGTTCAGGATTCTTGGAGTATGGACAGTGCACAAAAGAGGATGTATCAACTTCCCATTTTTCATTGATGTTCTGAGATCCTGATCATATAAATAACAAGCCTGAAAACTTTCAAAATTGTCCAAGGGGCTATGTATGCCACTGCATCTGTACAAGGTGATGGAGCCCCTTCATCCTAGGAACCATGTTGTCTCATAATTTTTCATTTACTACAGGTGCCTTGGCATTAACCATATATGCAAAATGGAATTGCATTCCTAAGGACTCACATGCACAGGACCTCAGATTTTCTCCTTAATGCAAATTTGACCCACAAATGTTACTCTTCCATGAAAATAAGACTGAAACAGGCACCCTTGTGAAAGGGGTCTTTAATACTTCACCATTATATCACAATAGCTTAAATCAACCATTTGTTGACCCAGAAGGCAATATATATGTGCTTCCTAAACAGGGACAGTTCAAAAACTACACATCTGACATAGAGTATCTTGTTCTTGCCCTACCTTCCTTAAAGTCTATTGACATTCTCTTATCATTGAAAGAGGACTGTGAAATTTCCAAGTACATACGAAGGGTCCAAGTCTTTTATTTACGGAGAAGATGATGTGAAATAGTATATACTTGACTCAAAAGCAGCCCACAATTACACAGTGATATAATCTTAGACATAGCTACAAGGGCTGTTTCAGGTTTGTCCATATACTTCAGAAGATGTGGAGCCCCCTGCACCTGTGAATGCCACTCAGGAATACCAACACATCTCCTCAATGTGCCTTGGCAAGAAAAAACATACACACCTGGTCTAGAAAATCTTCCCATACTTGTGAGGTTGTCTGCTGACATTCCAAATTTATGAGAGTGTTCTGGGAGATTTTAGAGCTTTGGGATGCTTTGCTCAATATTCCCAAAAGGGATGGAGTAACAGGACTGATTTCTACAGGAGGATTTAGTATCTTTCGCAAACATCTCTTTTTCAGGATAGAAGAATACAGAAAGATGACATTTCTCCAATGCTTGTTAACAGGATTCTGGTAGTTTTCCCATATATGTCAGTGACCCTGGAAGAGCTGTGGAAACTGCTAGCACCAGCACACTGCTCGGGCCTCTACTTCATGTGCACCAGGGTTTGTTGGACCTTTGCAATTTTTCCAAGTGTTTCTGTCACTGATCATACAAGCAAAATGGATTTTTCTACCTACACTTCATATGCCGTGGTATAGCCCATAGGTAGTTTGCCTCTCATCAAAAAAGGTAAGGAGATACTTTTATGTGTGAAAACCCTTCCAGATCTCAACAAAGGGAACCACCTGTCACAGCAATTGACATACTGGACAATGGAATATGGATTGCCTAACATCTGGTGTTTTTACATATACAGAATCTCCTCAGATGTTCTCTTGAAAATAAATTCTGACACCCCCAATCCAGAGACAAGTTTGATTACATAAAGAAACCAAGCTATTAGCCTCATTCTACAATCCAGCTATGTATACTTTACAATGAGTAGCTCAAGGACCAAGAGTATCTCTCAATCTTTTAATACTGTTACATTTAACGTGGGATTTAAAAGCCTTACATAAGTGTCCTATGTTTGTTGCCAGAGTACTTTGGAAGATTACAAGTATACCTCCACAGCAACTTCACTCTTCTAAAATGGCACTGCTAGAGAGCAGTGAGCTGATGCACATTATGAGGGAGAAGACATCTTCATCATAGATTTACATAAAACCAACACCTGCAGATAATACAAACTGCCAAGGCTTAGGCAACCCTTACCCCAACAGTATATAACACAATTATTTTAAATTTATGTAAGAAGAATAAGAAATAAACTCCCACAACAAAATGGATCTCACATAATCTCCTTCTAGTAAAGGAGGGGCATATGTTACAATGCTCACAAAACACATCCAAACAGGAATTCTGCAAACAATGTGGGTTCAATATGCCTCCTTAGATCAACACAGCTTCCACCTGGACTCTCCTGCCCTAAGTGGACTCATACCGAAAATTTCAGATAAATAAGTTCTTAATCTTAATCTTCCTTCTTTTGAATCTCTAGAATTTACTGAATATATGAGAAGGGTACTTGAAAGTTTCAAACATGACTTCAATGTTTGTGATGACTTTGTGATATGCTATACTCAAGACCTAGAGAATATGTGGAATTTCTAATGTCACCTAGGATTTCAAGAACCTACATGAGGAGCTTTTGTCCAGTTACATCTCTCTAATGTGTTGTTGAAATTCTGTCACATGTAGACAGATAATTTTGCATAGGGGTTTGGGTATCTCTTATTTACCAGCTTCTCTTTGCCTAGAGCTCTTTAAGGATAATAATTACACACATATGTGTATGTCCTTAACTCCTACTGAAGGGGCTAGTAATGTTTCCAGATACTCAAATGAAGTGGTTACTTAATGCTTATCAATATGATCAGGAGCATTCTAGAAGCATGCCATATGTTCAAGATATGCTGTAAAATTACCCATGAACTTGTGAATTTTTCACATTTTCTTGGGATTACATTGTTCCACAAAACCTACATTAAAGATGAGATAGTGTCTTTAATGTTTGCTAAATGGGTACTCCAGTCTTACCCTTATACACAACCAGCCTGGAAAGCCTCTGAAATGTACAAGTCTTGGTGGATCAAGCCTGACATACACAAGTAACTGGACCATCTTCATCATTTACACCAAAATCTCTTGCATCTTGCTAGTTCACAATTTTTATAATGACACTATGGATTTCACATTTATCTCCATCAAAATAAGGAGACCTCACAATTCTCCCTCTAGAAAAAGGTTGGCATATGACTTTCTTAAAAAAAAACAGGCAGAATGAAAGAGGCTTCTTGAGTACAAGGAGACTTGAATACATCAACAACAGACCATGATTGCTTGCATCAATACTCTGCTGATCCAAAAAGACTAACTTCCTATCCTGGAAGTCCTCACAAAACTTACACTACTCAGTGGTATATTCACCTTGACTTTTGGTTTCTAAAAGTCTCTAGAACTTCTCTTATCTTTGTGAAAGTCACACAAAACTTCCACACATTCAGAAAGTGTCCAAGCACTTCTATTCATGAAAGAGTGACTTTACATGATCCAGAAACTCAGGGACAACTTTCTCCTACACAAAGATATGTACACACTTCCACACCCCTTCAAATGGTCTTTCGTTGATTCTTAATATGTATCAGTCTATGCATTGCCACCTGCATCCATGTAACCATCTCTGTGGTCTACCAGCTCATCTTCTGAAGAGACTTTTGTATGATTCACATGTACATGAGGGTCAACAGGAACTTCTCATCCTAGTGACTCCACAATGACAAAGGTTGTGTTGGGAGACTCCCAAGTTGCAGCAGAGGCTCCATGAATCCTGTTATCTGTGCCAGTGCTGCAGTAACAGGAAACTACTACAAGGGAATCGTTAGGGTTTTTCACAATCTCTTGGTTTCCTGGCCCTAGAAACCACTATATAGAAGCTCATCTAATCTTCAACTCTTCACAAAGGCATCTCTGCTCTGGCACACATGGACAAGTGGCTTTGGGTTCTTTACAATTTGGTTACGTGGCTCTGGAAACTTACAAATTTTTACAAGTGCCTGTGGTTCTCTCATCTGAACTCTGGTCTCATGAGAATTTGTCTTTCAGTGGTTGTCTTCTGATACTATCTGTACCTGCATATTGAGTTTAAAGCCTAATATTTCTTATACAGAGGACATCACAGAGTCTTCTTTTACACATGTGGCCCATGTGTAAGAAAACAGAGCTGTGAGACTACTACTAAAATTTGACAGTGAGGCTAGTTTCTAGATCCACACAGTTTTTACTAGGTGCTTATAATGATAACAAATAGTTTTCTGAAAATCTGTCATCTGTCTAATGGGTGCTGTCAGAGTAAATATGTACCTGTGATGTTTTAGAATATAACACATGTGATAAATTTTCTGGATCTGAGTAGCTACATTAAATATGACATGACACCTTCCACATATGTTAAAGTGGTTAACTAATTTTCCCATTAATACCTGTAGCCCTGGCATCTCCCCAACCTTCCCAATGAGTAGAGGAAGATCCCATTTCTAAAAAAGTTGCTTGAGCCACTTTGACATTTGGAACAGGATATCTTGGAATATTACTCTTTATTCTAGTACATCTTCTATTCTCCCTATATACAGAGTGGAGATTCATACCCACCCTGTCATATGCTACAAACCTCAAAAGTTCTCATTAGTGTATAACCCTTGCATTTCACCTTCTACAAAAAGTAGATTGAAACAGCCACCGTTATAGTGCAAAAGAAACCATCTTGGATGTTGTCTGACCAAGGAAGTAAAGAGAAAAGGATAGGAAGGATAGGAAAGGATAGGAAGGAATAGGATAGGAGGATAGGAAGGATAGGAAAACAGAGATGTGAAAGTACTAATAAAATACACTAAAATATACACATATACCCTTTTTCTCAATTGCTAAGCTCAAGTCTTAAAAAGACACTAAAAATTGACAGATGTATCCAAATAATAAACAACATTTAAAGATGGGCTCTATTAAGGTTCTTTGTAGAAACTACCACATGATACCAATTAATCACGTTAACTCAAAGCACATGAACAACTATATGAAATCTGCATTTTATTTTATATGAAGCCAACATTGACAAGAATTGGAAAATTATTCATAGAAGTTCCTAAATGAAGACTAAACAGGAAAAAAAATGTAGTATAGTCATAGACAGATGTCTCTAAAATTACATTTATTTTGTAGACATACAGATATCATAGATACACTGCTGCACCAAATAATCTCATTGTTGTTCCAATCCTGGAATTGGAAACAAAAAAAATGAAATGTAAGAGTCTATTTCCAATACATTGAGAAGGTAGTATGAAATCTTTAGAATATATTTTGTAAAAGGTATTAGGAATTCTCAAGAATAAATCACATCATAAGATTCAATTTGAAATTGTTCATATATATTTCACATTTACACTTAGCTTCAATAATGTATTATTTTAGTAGATCCATCTATTTTCTAATTGAATTTATATTTTTTGTACATGGAATTTTGTCTAATATAAACAGGAAATGCATGCATTGCTAATTTACCCATGACAATGTTGTATGTCATTACAGTCATGAAATGCCTGTTCTTCAGAATGTAATCCACTTAAATATCATTGGTACTATAAAACTTATTTTCTATTCCATTCATACTTTATATTACTAAGATTAACACCAATGCCAATGTAATTTATACCTGAAAGCAATTTGTGTGGCATTTAATTTGTTTAGAATGTTAGAATCCATGAACATTGCTGGAAGCAATATGGCATTAGACAGGGAAGTCGCTGGAGCAATAACTGAGAAAATATACCTTGAAATATAAACACAAGACACAGACATGTAATTGGCCATGGTTTATAATTTTGAAGCCTCAGACTTCACCCTTCACTAGACATCTTCTACAAGCCTATGCCTATACAATTTTGCTAATATATCTTATGAATGTGGCCCAAGTATTCAAAGATATAAATGTTTGTTGTCCATCTCATTCAAACCACCACACAGAAAATTTTTCTTTGGTTTGTAAATTGTAGAAACATATTTTCTTTTTCTAAAATACTTGAGTTTATTATAAGCAGAAAATACATTATCTTAAGAAATAGAAAAATTTATTGAATTAGAATAGATATAGATAAATGACTTGATTTAAAAAATATAATATTCACTTCCCATGAGTTCAGATTTTTACTTATTATGCTTCTACTTACAAGACTGATGTTTTCATTTGGGACATAGGTCTGCAAATCATAACAAACATGATAACTTAATAGATTTTTAATCCCTATTTCTCAACATTACTTTGGAATTAAAAAGAAATCAATGAGCTCTTCTGGTGTCAGGTTATTCTACACTGAAGAACAGTGATTTACCTGCTTGGGAGACATTTTGAATATTTGTAAATGGAATTGATAATTTCCTGTTTATGTTCAAAAATTCATTCCAGGATTCATCAGTGATATTTTCTCCTTTTGCTGAGTTTTATAGAAGGATAAAAGAGATTTCCATTAGACTATTACCCACACTCTCAATTGATTAAACTTTGCTGTCAGTTGTTAAATCTTAACACATCTTTCCCCAAAAGGTGAAAAGTGATGCCCCTCAGAATATGAGCTCAGAATACATGTGAATGTCTCATACACAATATCCTGCTACTTGTTCAGTTTTTATACTAAGGCAAATATTAGAGACAATTTCTCCTGCAATATTTTCATTCCCAAACATGTGATTATTTGAAGCCAAATCAGGGCACAGTAAAGTTTTTACCTGATATTTGGAAGTATCCCAATAACATATCTTTCTATGTTATCTGTATCTCTCTGAAATGTAGTTCACACATGTCGGTGTTCTTTATGAAAAATTAGAACATGAAGTACATTTTACTTGGCACACTTAATTTATTCATATTTTCTAAAACAGTATAATTCATGAATAATTTAAATACTCCTTTTGTGTTCTCAAAACAATTTGTAAAACCTAATATCAATATATAAATTTAATATCAGGACCATTATAATTATTGTACAGATGAGCTGGTTAATTGAGAAAATATTAAGGCTAAATTTTGATTTTTATTATTTAGGATCTTGTATCTGGACAAATGAATCTAAAGAGATGTTAACATTTAATTGAACAAATTAGCTTTGTCACTCTTTAAATAGTTATAAGGACATAGAATAATAGTTAATGGGATTGTTCAGTAATGATGTCTGCCAACCAATTAACTGATACTGGTAAGATGTAATGTGTACATATATACCATCTCTACCTGCCTTTGTCTCTCAAGTGCTGGGATTAAAAACCATGAACCACTACCACCTGACTAGAAAAAATATTTTCTTCTGGAAAATATTTTACTTAGAAATTTATATTGCATAATAGTTTTTGTCTTTGTATTTAGTTACATTTACTGAATTTCATATGTGATTTAACACTTTAACATTATTGGACATATATTTAATGGAAAAGTATTCAGAGTCAATTTTGAATACATTATAAAGAAATAATATTTATTTTTGTCTATTTCACACATAGAATTTTTGCGTGATTAATTCAGATATTTTGCATTGCTTCTAACAAATCACTTCTGAGAAGTTGATTGGGGGAACTCAAAGCATTGGCCAATGTGTAATCGGCAACATGTAGATGAAATTGTGGTAGACATGACCATTTTGAAATTTTGAACTTTTGTGAATATCAAAGTGAATGACACAATGTGAAACAATGAAATTCATATTTATGATGATATCTGATCTTTAAGAGATAGGAAGCATGCAGGTTTGTTAATGCACTCTGTAAACCAATGATGAGAGTCAGAGCTGAGATCAATCAAGGTCTGAATCCTCTCAGAAAATGAATTATATTTACTGTAATTTTTGGATTGACAGTTGATCATACCATGAGTTTTTGTCACAGAGTGAGAAAGCTAAAACTATCATTCATACTATAATAGTGTACTCATGAAAACATATATGCTAGTGGGTACAAAATGTACACTAGTATTTATAAACGGTAGACATTTGATTAAGTTTTTTTCTCAAAAATTAAGTTAACCTGATAAAATTTTAAATAACATTTTTCCCTTTATCAATAAAATTATGAACTATATTTGAAAAAGTTCTCAATAAAATTGCTTCAACAAACAGTATGTTAAATAAATAATTCATGAAATTTAGATCATTGACACACTACGAGATGTAGCAAATATTGTTCTAAGATTCACTTATCCAACAGTGTAAGAGAAACAGTAAAAAAAAATTACACAAATGTTTGATCCATTGGAGAAAAGTATAATACACTATAATGTTGTAAGCACTATAGTGATGGTTTTGTTATAGACGCAATTATATTTACTTAAGTGAAAACCCTCAAATGCAACCATTCTCTTTGCAGTAGCTGTGTGCTTATAGCATGTCTGAGATTTCCTACATTAAAGAAAAAATGGAAAGATTAATTATACATTTTCCATTTTAGTTTTAGTATGTTATTACCTTAAACAAGAAACTTTCCATTCCTAGAAGCCATATTGAAAACCCTAGCCTCCATGATAAATATCCAGACCCTCCATCATCATTGTAATTGGCTTACTCAGTCACTCAATGTCACCAACATTCTGATAGCTGGAATTAGACAGGTTTTAATGATATAACAGAGTTGTGTAAATAAACAATTTCAAGAAGTACAAATTGAAAACTTGCATGTAGCCTTCTGCATCTGTTTCCATCATCTATTTCCCCAAACCTCCCATATTAATTCTAAGTATTACTACAACTTCATAGAAACCTTATTCCTGATGCTTCAGTTCTTCCTCATTTGATATAAAGAGTCTCACTTGACTGAGGTAATGCTGCTGACATTCTTCCTTCTGCCTCATAAATTTAACTTTGCTCATCAACCACCATGGGTTCCAAACTCTCTATACTGAAGAACACATCATAATGTGTTCCTCACATGAAAGAAAACAAAACCAAAATAAACAAAAATCACTAGATTTTTTGTTTGTTTTTTTATTTATGGGGAGATCTCAACGTAGCCTTTTGTTCTTTTTCATTCTAATTTGGCTACACTATGCACTATAAAATGAGTACTGTTTGACAAAATTTAGACTTCATTATATAACCCAATTTATATAACTTCATATTGTAGAATGGAGAATGCTGTGAGATTCATTTATCTACAACAATATAATTTCATATTAAATATTTTCATCCCAGCCATTCTACCTACTCAGTGAGGAATTAGATTTGTACCATGGTAGATGGAAATAGAAATAGAAGCTACACTGGTTCACATTGCCTATTGTTTTTACTGAGTCTCAAAGCCTGGTTCGCCTAAGATTGGCTAGCTTCTGTGCTCTTGATAATTCTGTGCCAGGAAATAGAGAATGCAGACTCTTCCTCACTTCTAGTTATATTTAGCTTCTCATACTTCAAAGTTCCTGTATAAATGACAAGTATCTACTTCCCACTTCTCTGCTCTTTATAATCCTGTGCCAGGAAGTAGAGAATGCAGACTCTTGCACTCTGCCAGCTACATTTTGATTCTCCTTCCTCAGACTTCCTATATAAACTAAAAATATCTACTTCCTCCCTTCTCTGATCTTTATAATCCTGTGTCAGTAAGTAGAGAATGCAGACTCTTGCACTCTTCCATCTACATTTAATTTTTCATTCCTCATACTTCCTATATAAACTACAAGTATCTACTTTCCCGCGTGTAAGTACTTCCATCCTGCTGTGACTATCCTTCATACTCTATAAAATGAGTAGTGTTATCTGCTGGGATCAGACTGTTATATTTCTGTCTTCTCTTATTCAACATTCTGCCAGAAATATGACAGCTTGTGAGTAAAGAATAGCACTATTATTTTATTCTTTCATGTATATTATATATTTAAAGTCAGGGTTTCTGTTGTAACTCTACCTGTACTGAAACTCAGTCAGTAGTCCAAGCTGTCCTAGAATTCACAAAGATCTTCCTTCCTGTGACTGATGATTGCTGACATTAAAGGCTTGCACAATCAACTCCTGGTATTCATTTTTGCTTTAATTTTTTTTCAATATACATCTCAAAGATAAATAAAATTCATGGAAAATCACATATTTTTCTGCAAGCATATATCCACGAACGTGCTAGGACAAAGCAGAAGAATCAATAGATCTATAACATGCCTAAGTATGTATTGAATATAAAGATATCTTAGATGTCTTGAGAGTTAATCTGCAAAGCTATATTTAAGAAGTCAAGACTGAATCATTATTCTTATCAGATATTTCACAATTCTTAATTTAAATGCGGAGGTTCATTTCTTTCCCTCTTCTGACATTTGATAAAAGTAAGCAAATTCATTCAAAAATTTCTATCTCTGAGCCTTTAAAAATTTTTATGATACTTATATTGAATTCTGAATATAATGAGTTAAGCATGACTCCTACACAATCAGACTATGACAACTCCAATTAAAAATTTATATATCTAGCACTGCTAACAGGAAAAATTGTAGTACAAAGTAACTCACAAAATGAGTTGAGAGATTGCATACTAACAAATCAACAGCACAACTGGAAGCATTTTCACAAAAAGAACTAACCACACCCAAGCTGAACACGTTACAAGAACTAATAAGCCTGAGGGCTGAAATAAATAAAATAGGAATAAAGAGAAAACTTTGAAGACTCAATGGAACAAAGAGTTGGATCTTTGAGAAAACCAATAATATAGACAAACTCCTATTCAAACTAATTAAAAAGATGGATAAAGAATATCCAAATTAACAAAATCAGAGACAAAAAGAGTGATATAAATACAGATATTGAGGAAGTCTAAAGGATCATTAGGACATGTTTTGAAAACCTTTGCGCCACAAGATTTGAAAATCTAAAAGAAATAGATAGTATTCTCTATGGAGACCACCTAGTAAAACTTAGTTCAAGATCAGATAAACAATTTGAATAGACCTATAAACACAAGGAAATGGGAGCAATCTTTTTAAAGTATTCCTACAAAATAAGCAAGCAAAGACAGGGCCAAATAGTTTTAATGAATAATTCAATCAGACATTAACAGAAGAGTTAATATCAATTCTCTTTTTTGAAGATAATTTTTAATCATATTTAAAATAATTACTTTGTCCACTCTTGGGTGGGGTGCTGCATAATCCTTGGCATTTTTTTTTACCTGCAGGTGTTGCATTAATGTGAGAGATAATTGAATCCTTATGATCTGTACATGCTCTCAGTAGAACACATGAGGAATTTTGCATCAGTAAAAACAAGTGAGTTCAGATGCACACTATTCCATTCTTGAGTATGTGGCCTGCCATTATGGTGGTTCCTTCTGCTGTAGTCTGTCAAATTCTGCACCTATGAGAATGCCTCCATGTCCTCCATGTTGAGCAACCACAGCGAGTGTAGTGCTACAATAATCATCAAAGTATTCTACAAAGTAGAAACAGGTGAAAGGCTGCTAAACTCATTCAACGAGTCCACAATTATCCTGATAACCAAGCCACTCATGAATTCAACAGAGAAAGAGAATACCAGACCAATTTCCCTCATGAACGTATCAATGGAAAAATACTCAACTAACTATTGTTAACCAGATCCAACAACACATCATAAAGATCAATCACCATTGTCAAGCAGGTTTTATCCAAGGGAATAATGGTTGGTTCAACATATGAAAATCAGTCAATGTAATCCACCATAGAAATAAACTGGAATAAAGACAAATGATCATTTTACTAGATAGAGAAAAGCCTCTGATGAAATCCAACACCCTTCATGATAAAAGTCTTTAAGACATTAGAGATATAAGGAATATATCTAAACATAATAAAGAAATTTTACAGCAACTCTACATCCAGGATCAAATAAATAGTGAGAAGCTCAAAGCAAGTGTAGTTAAATAAGGAACAATATAAAGTTGTTATTTCTACCTATTCAATAAAAAACTTAAAGTCCTAAGCTAGAGCAACAAGACAACTATTAGGTAATCACCTGAATGGAATATGGAAAAAGGAATTCTATGTATCATTATTTGCAGATGATATGATAGTATATATAAGAGACTCAAAAAATTCTACCAAGGAACTCTTATCACTGTTAAACAACTTCTACAAAGTGGCAGACAACAAGATCAACTCAAAAAATAAGTAAACCTCCAATATACAAATGATGAATGACTTGAGAAAGAAATCAAGAAAATAAGTCCCCTCAAAAAAGCCAGAGATAACATACAATATCATGGGGCTGAGTCCAACCACGCAAATGAAAGAATTGTATGTGAAAAATTTTAAGACCTACAGAGAGAAATTGAAGATCTCAGAGTGGAAAGATATCCATTCTCATGGAATGGTAGGATCAACATAGTAAATATTGTAATCTAATCAAAGGCAATCCATCGATTCAACTCAATCCAATTGAAAATCTCAATGCAATTATTTATAGACCTTTAAGGAAAAATACCCAAATAACTCTGGAAAAGCAAAATCCATAGTACCCAAAATAATCATGAAAAAAAAACATCTTGAGACATCACTGTTCCTGACCTCAATCTGTATTACACAACAAGATTTATAAAAACAACACAGTACTTGTATAAAATCATACATGTTCATCAGTCGAACTAAATTGCAGATGTAGACATAGACCCATGAACTTAGGGACACCTGACCTGTGATAAAGAATCGATAAGTATAAAATAGAAATAAAGAAAGCATCTTTAACAAATGGTACTAGTCTAATTGTGTGGCTAACTGTGGAAACATGCAAATTGATTCATTTTCATCATAATACACAAAATTCACTTCCAAGTGGATTAAAGACATAATACCAGATATATTGAACATGATAGAAGAGAAATTAGGGACATATTGGCACAGGAGACAGCTTTCTGAACAGAAAACGAATAGCGTGGGCACTATGAAGAAAGATTTTTAAATGGGATCCAATGAAATGCTTCTGTAAGGCAAAGGACACTGTCAATAAAATAAACTGGCAACCTAAAATATGGGAAATATATTCAGCAACTCCACATCAGATAAAGACCTAATACCTAGAATATATAAAGCACTCAAGTATGTAGACGCCAATAAAATTAAACTTGAAAAAATTGGTTATAGATCTAGACAAAGCTGTTCTCAAAACAGCAATCTAAAATTGCTGAGAAACACCTAAAAATGTCTGTCATTCATAGAAATTAGGGATATGAAAATCGAAACAACTTCTAGATTTTATCTTACAACAGTCAGAATAACTAAGATCAGTAACACAAAGTAAAATGCTGTTTTGAATGTGGATAAAGAGTAACACTCCTACTTGATGCTGGAATTGAAACTTGTATAGCAATTATGGAAATCAATACAGCAGTTCCTTAGGAATTTGGAAGTTGTCGTATCTGAACACCTTGCTATACCATTTTGGGCACATACTCAAAGGATGCTCCATTCTACCTGAAGGACACATGTTCACAAATGTTCATAGCACTTTTTTCATAATACCCAGAAATTGGAAATAACCTAGATGTTGCTCAACTAAGGAAATTGTGTTACATTTACACAATGGAGTATTACTCAACTTTTAATAAAATGACATTATTGACTTTGCTGGCAAATGGATGGAACTAAAGAAATAAAATCATTCTGAGTGAGGAAAAGAAGTCCTAGACAGACAAACATATTATGCACTCACTTATATGAAGACACTAATGCTAAACATAGGAACAAAGGACTAGTATGTATAGATATTAAACATCACTCAATTAGGAGGGCCCCAGTATTAACACAGTGATCTCCCTGGTAGAGTGTAATTGCAACATTAGGTTAAGGGAGGTGAGACAATGGTGGAAATGGGACGAGAGTAGTCTACCAGGCAGACAGGGAGAGAAGGAGAGAATATATGCAGAAAGGACAAGAAATGTGGGAGAAATTGAGAGACCTAGTGTAGTATAAACTCATGGGAATCTATGATGGAGACCCCAGCAGGGATCTCTAGTTTTCTAGCAAAGGGAGCCTGAACATGCCATCTCCTGTGGCCAGGTAAGTATTCCGATGACAAGACTGGGACATCATCCTACCCACAAAATATCTGAATTAGAACTTATCTGTCCAACATGATCCTCTTTTTCAACAGAAAGGCACAACTTTGTGCTAATGTACGAAAAACTTCCCCGAAACTACAGAAAAGTACAGGAACTAAAGATTGAATAACACAAAATTAATTTATAATCATGTCATACCCTGCTTATATATTGGTAACTAACCAGGTCCTACCCCAGAGGGCCGCCACAGCAACTGCGAGGAGCATATCTAAAGGCCTAAGGCCAAATTTCTCTAAAACCAGCACAAAACATCATGCAGAGATCTGGGAATTCCATGGAATATGGAAAGGGGTGATGACATACATCAGAGTGGCTTAGGACACCAGTAGAACAAGTTCCACATTATGATCTGATTAGCCTTTTTCGGGGCTCACAGAGTGTGAATCCATACACACACAACCTAGAATCCCTCCTAAGTACACCTTATGGCTGTCTTGATTGGTGTCTTTGGAAACCATCTACAAGCGGGATTGGGGGGTCTCTAATAATTTTACCTTCCATAGACACGTTTTTTTGCTGCTGAGGTTCCTGGACAAAACTTGACTTAAAGATTAGTTGTTGGGCTCTACTTCCCACGATGGCATGCCTTGATTATGCTGAAGCCTTGTGAGCCTTGATGTTTTTAGATTATGAAGGGGTATATCTGAAGGAGAAGGGAGAAGGAGGAAAATAGTGGTGTGGAAGGAGAGGAAGTGGGTTTCAGATGCATTTTATAAGTTATATAAGTTGAGAAGTAAGAGAAAAATAATGATTTATTTAATAAAAATCATCTTGAATGCCAGATAAGGCAAATCTCACACATTAAATTGCCTTTTTTGTACTGGATAAATTTTGCTTACCTGACATATAAAGTCACATTCATTCTTCTATATATATTATAAATCTTACTTTCTTGCAAGAATAACCTTGCTTCAGCATTTTCTTCTATTTGTCCCAATATAATTGATGATAAATAAATGGTATTAAATTTGCGTGAAAACTAAAAGAGAATGAAAATTATATCAGCCTGCCATATTTTCTACAAAATCTACTGTATTCACTATATTTACTTTGTTTGAATAAATTGAAACATCAAATCAATGCATGTAATACAGTTTCTATTAGCAAACATCGCATAGTCCTTATAGAATGAAAAGAGGGCAAGTAGGAGTGAATTAGTTGTGACATTATCAGGTGATGTAAACCTAAAAATTTGAAGAGATGTGGATACATCATAATCATTGTTTGTCTGTTTTTACCTTGAAATTGATTAATGTTTTATTTGATAACATGCATGAAATTATGTGATGAATGATAATGATTTCAAGTTCTGCATAAAAGAAACGATGGCTGCTTTTTGTAAATAAGCACTGTAGAGACTTCCAGCAGTAAAAAAGAATGGATCAGGGTTAGTGTTAGGGTTGGTAAGAAGGTATTTTTGAAAATTGAAATTCTTTTCATAGCCAGTGCCAGATTTTCCTCTAGATCTCCATTCCGATAATGTCCTTTCCAGAAAGAGATGAAATTATGCCTGTTGGCCTGAGCAAATAGATACGAGCTTAAAATTTTCACTGTATATCCCTGATAGCTTGAGTTCAAATGTTAATAACTCAAGAAAATGCAGAAATGATACACTGTGTCTTTAATGCTAGTGCTCCTATGGTGATACGGGACATGGAGGCCAGAAAATGAGAAACATGTTGTTAGGAGGATCTTGCTTGTAGAATGGAGATGAAATCTGTTCTCAGTCTAGGAGAAAAGAGTGAAATGAATCCTAATGTTTCCATTGAATATAGATTCATCTCTCATACGACACATCCTGAACACAGTTTCCCCTCCATCTATTCATGTCAGCACCTTCACACCTCTTCTATTGTCTAGATCCACTTGCCTTATGTTTCCCTTAAGAGAAGGGCAAGATTCCAAGAAAAAACAAACAAACAACAAAAGAAGATATAATACGACAAGGCAAAAGCCTTTATAATGAGGCTAGACAAAGTAAACCTATAGAAGAAAAAAAGACTAACAAGAACAGGCAAGAGAGTCAGAGACACAACAATGCACACTGTTCGGAGTCTCATAAAAAAACATGAACAGTCATAACACATAGGCTGAGTTCTTGGTAGAGACCTACACAGGCTCCGTGTTTGCCACTTATGTATTTTAGCCCATATAAGGCCCATTTAGTTGATTCAATGGCCATATACTCCTGGTGTCCTCAATCCCCTCTGACTCTTATGATCTTTCTTCCCCCTGAACATCAACAGGGAGGCTTCCTCTGACAGCAGATGAATGTGGGTGCAGAAATCCACAGCCACACATTATACAGAGTGAAAGTATTGTACTGTACTCTAACTTACACATGTTTATTGACGAACACGAACACTCACATTCGCAAAAAAATCCTTAAAACTTCACACATGCACATTTACAAAAATATTACCATATTTATGGTAAATAGAGTTGAGTGATTGAAACAAAATATACCATTCACTATCCATTAAAACAGGAATTATAACACATTAAATTCATATATGATCCTGAAAGAAAATTGATATAATAACTCTTCATACTGTATGAATAATATACTTTATGAAGAACTATACTATATTTAATAGATATTAAGCAGTATATTAACATCATATTTTCTCACGTAGTTATTAGAGTTTCTACATTGAATCTCTTTGAACTATAAAACATACACCCAAGCATGTACTTCAATTCTTTAAAAAAATAAAATTAATAGTGTTTTTCAGTAAAAGAAATTGAGGAAAAACAAAATTCAAAAACTTATTTTTCATTCAAACTTACCTCAAGAAGAAAGCAATTCAGACAAAATAAGAGATTAAATGCCCTATGGTTTTCACAATACAGAGTAGTATGAAACATTATGCTTATCGAAACACAGGAAAAAAAGTGACACATAGTCTAAAATTATATGCCTAGTAACCCCAGAAACACAAGTCAGCCTACTCATATTACCTGTAAGAGATTCTCAGCTTTCACGGAAATCAAACAAAGTAGAGAAGCTAGTAAAAGTCTTTTAGTCTTCTGCTTTCTCTTTTTTTCTCCTATGCAGAAGAGCAGAGTACTTCAGTTTCTGCTAAAAGCTGGAATAAAAACAGATGTGATGCATTTATAGGTTTTCAAGACAGGAAATTTATATGCTGTTATTTACCCTCACTGTTTGAGGCTTTTTAGTACATCCTGGCTTTCAGTCTGCATTTGCTTTTGTTTGACATCACATGACTGAAATGGAAGTGTTGCTTGAAAGATGCATATGTACATTATATGTTTAAAACATAAATTAAACAAGGATTAAATTCTAAAACTCCATCTTGAATGAAAATCAGAAATTATTATTCCGTAGAAAGGGAATTTTAATAAAGTATTTCATGCAACACAAGCCATTCTAGAATGACCACTTTGCAGAAGATGACATTTTGCTTCTGTCTCTAAAAAACATATGGAAAAATTGATATTGATGCTTAGAGCCAGCATTCCTGGCTAATATTTTGTAACAATATTTGGAGGGTAAATCAAGTGTCAAAAGTTTCACACCTTGGAAGTTAAAACAATTTTATGTGCTGTTCCGTATTATTCTTTGTTTTATCTTTACATTTAAAATTTTTTACCTGACTCAGTGTGTAAATACTACATTCTGATGTATAATAAAGTATCTATACATGCATATATTTGATAGTTCTTCCTGTCATGAAAGCAGTTGCCCAGATATGGGTAAAAAAAAAGAAAGATGATGAAATATGTATCTTATTTTCTCTGATTTTGTGGGAAGGAAGATGGGAAACTGTAGAAGAAGTCATGGAAGATATACTCGAGGAAAATAGTGTATTTTAATTTTCAGTATAAAGTAAAAATATCAATCTGTACTTTTGATAGGTACTTCTCTATTGTCTGCCCATTAGATGCATGTTAATCAGAAAACATTCTGCCTATATTCTGCATGGATTTAGAAAAACTTAACAAAAATATTTAAGAGATTCAAAGCCTGAGTATGAAACTTTTGGAAGAGGCAACAAATACTTGTCTGGTCTTGAATGCAGTGGGAGAAGATGAACTTAGTTATTTATATACTTTTGCATCACTGTTAAGTTTATACAAACTAATAAATTTCATGGAAATCTTTCTCTGAAGATTTACATGTAAAATAGTCACTTAAAATACAAAATTCAGATGGGTGGTGGCAGTGCACATCTTTAATGAAAACAATAGGAGGCACAGGCAGCTGGATCTCTGTGAGTTTGAGGGCAGCCTGATCAACAGGGTGATTTCCATGACAGCCAGCAGTACAACAGAGGAACTGGGTCTCGAAAAAACAAAAGAAAATAAAAGATAAAGAAAAGAAAAGAAAAGAAAGGAATGGAAAAGAAAGGAAAAAAGCAACAAGAAATAATGATGACATGTGGTTTTCCTTATGTGAGACCATTAGTCTACCTTGTCCAACAGGACAAGGCACCATTGTTGAAATTTAACCATCACAAGGCACAAATAGTTTTCTTATTCTTAAAGTATTTTTACATGGGATGGAAAGAAATCAGCAAATCCAAAAGTGACATGAAGAATGTAATTAATAATTAAAGTATGAGTACACATTGCTTTAGGATCACAGTGTTTCAGAGGAGGATCACTTCAGGTTGCTCTTATTGTTCTTGGCTCACAAGGAAATGCAAGAAAAATGAGATGACTCAGAAGCAAATATGATGAGATTAGTATCAATCTACAATTGTTAGGAAAATATACACAGAATCAAATTCAATATTTATGAGCTACTCAAGTTTTCAAGTTGGATTAATACTTCATTGTCTATTTGGATAAAATAACACATATTAGGGTGAAGTAATTATGTTAAAGGTGAATCATATCTCATTTGTACACTGTATCTAAGGATTGTTCAATGTATATCTGTATGATATTTATGAATAATGAGATTTTAGTGGATCTCAATGAAAGAAGAATCCATTAATAAATATGCAATCTGAGTAACTATCTAAGAAGCAATATATAAATAAGAAAGACAGAGAGTCAGAGAGAGAGAGATAGATTATCAGAAAGAGATGGAAGAGAGAGACAGAAAGAGAGAGAGCCCTTTCTTTCCAGGACATACAGAATTATTAGCATCAATAAAAAAATTTTCTGTCTACCCCTGCAATACAATATCATGACAAACGTTTATGTGATATTCACTTTATCATTGGTAGAATAATATAGGATATTAGTAGGGTGTGCTTTTTGGCCACATTTCTTTCATGATAATTATAGCAATATATAAAATTGACTCTCTACCCAGTGAGTAGGAGCTAGTAAACATTTATTATCATTTATATTCTGAATATTACTGCCAAATAATTATTATTTGGAGCAGAAACTTGTACTTAGTATTGTGTATACACTTGTTTATAAAGGAGTTCTTAATATTATGCCAAATTTTGTGGATTATAATTTTAGAAAAAGAAAACAAATGATTTCTAAGTTCATTCAGCAGTATGTGGATGGAATGTATACTCACATATGCTAAGAGGACAGGAAGAAGTAACAGTTTTTTTGAGTTCTTAATATTCTTTGATATGTTTTAAAACAAAGTGAAAAAAAAACAACTCATATGTAGAATGAATACCATCCACGATCTACTGAAATCTATGCATGATCAACTAACATTTGGTTCTGGGGGATAAAAAGTATATATTGGAAAGAATGTCTTTATGAGGGGATAAGTGCTTTCTCCAGAAAAAGAATATTTTACACACAAATTTGCCATTTTATTTCATTAGTTGCCAGTAATACTTGCCAAAAGAATGCAATGATTGCTAGGAAGTTATGAAGTCTAAACATAACATTAATGATTGAGGAAAAGATTCATTTGCTTATATAAATTGAAATGCCTTTCAAAAGTAGTATAGGTGATGGCCTTTGAAAGAGGTATTAACATATTTTAATAGTTTTCATTAACTTTTGTATATGTTGTATATTTCCGTGGGTTCTGAATATATTAAGTTAGGCATCTAAAATACATTGAGTCTGAAGGTGCTTGGAGTATCAAAGACCTAAAGACAACAATGGATTTTCAAAGGAAATCATAGATAGATAGATAGTTAGATAGATATCAGATACACACACACACACTCACACACATGTGTGTGTGTTTGTGTGTGCTTGTGTGTTTGGGTGTTTGTGTGTGTGTGTGTATGTATTTGCTAGGAATCCCAGTACCCTCGTAACATGGATGAACTCTGTCTGACAAGGTTCCAGACTCCCTGGACAGGGAATTATGGCTCACTAGCCATTTTACCCCTTTCTGCCCTTTGCTGTAATGGCCACAAAATGCCTTTAATCAATAATGATAATCTTTAGATGTCCTAGTAATATCTGAGCTTGCTGTTGTTTAATGGGAAGGGGGCGCACCCATTTTTACTCAAAAGTTATTGTCATTGTAAAATACCTTTCAGGATTCTAAGTCCTTGCATGTGTAGAGCTACTTACTTATACTGATAGTACATTGTAAAGGCTATTCCTGGTGTGAGGGTTGGTCCTCCCAAGAAGAGTCAAGCCTTTCACAGATAGCAGCAAATAGAGCCTAAACAGAGTAATATAAATATGCAGTAAAGAGCAAAAAGTATAACATGAAACTTTCTTTGGTGTCTACATTGCACCCTGCTCTGTTTGAGGCTGATGCAGGTATTATTCAGGAAACAGTAACATTCAACCAATTCTGGGTTTTTGAGTCCAGTGTTCTTTCAGAGTAACCAAGATAACCTTGAAGTTTGTAAGTCACAGGAGAAAGGAAACCCATCTACTTCATGGGGATGATGGACTTCTAGGAGTGACTACATCTACAAATCAAGCAGCTTCCTCTGGAGGCCAGAGCATCATCTCCAAAACAAAAAGAACTACACTTAGCTTTTTAAAGCTTTTTACTAGAGCAGTTCTTTCTCTCTTTTCTGGTGTGTTTATCCCCTGATTAAATACATTTGTCAGTCTCTCCCTCCTTCTCCTTTTGGTGTGTTTTTACCACATAAAATGTGCATTGTCAGTCTCTCTCTTGCTCCTTTTTTCTTAATGCGTATCCTGTTAATTCCCCTAGTAAAAAATCTACTGCCTTTTACTACTAAAGAATTCTATGTGTCATTTTAAAGAATGATGCTGTGTGTCATTTCCTTGGGTCCCATGGAAGAATTAATTACTCTGTTTGTCTTTCCTCATTTTTCTTCCACTCGTACTCACTCCTGTGTAGAGTTTTCGTGAAACCATTTGTGGAAAAGGTTGATTCTGTCCACATATATTAATATATATTCAATAATTATTAAGTTATTTGCAAAGGAAACCAGCCTTTTCTACAGATGTGGTCATGTGGACTCTACTCAGGAAAGGAATATGGGTGGAAAGGAAATGATGATAGACAAAGAAATAGTTTGTTCCTCTATGGGACCCGATATGGCTCACTTACACACTTTAAGAAATACACATAAACATAATTTAGAAATAAAAATGCAGGAGTGTTTTAATAGGGAACTTTTTACACTGCTAAAGGAGAATCAAGCCAGGAGAGTGAATTGTTGCTTGCAAAAACTTCTAAAGGGCCAGCATTCATTTTAGGTATAGAGAGGGTGCTCTGTAATTTCCAGTTTTCTCTGCAGGGTCTATCTTGCTAGGCAGGAGTGATCTAGGATGGAGCCAGCATCATCTCTCCTGTAGCCTGCAAACCTCAAGGTGATTTCAAAGAACATTTGAAGGAACATTTGAGATAAAGTCCCGCCAGTGGTTGGAAGCTCCTTTCAGCTGAATTCTGATCTCCGGGGGAGGTTTCATTTTAGACGTGCTAATTTTACTGTTAGCCTGGAGCATTAACACTTGCCATCAGGGAATGCAGTGCTATGCTTATGGTATGCTTTCTGTATACAATAGATAACCCTTGCATATGCCAGTACTTAAAGAAAAATAACTTGCAAAGTTTTCATATGAAATGGCTTGATTCCTTTCCCAGCCAACAAGTGCCAACTCTGGTAGGCCATGCAGACATTCTCACTACAGATGAAATTTCAGAAAAGAAGGGGAGAAATATAGCTGATGAACTGTAATTTCCCTATATAAAGAATCTGGAACTCTGTGAAGGAGACTCTGTTTAGTATCAGGGATATTCACAGGCCTCAGCAAGTTAGAAATAAATATTATTGAAAAATATATTGAATTTATATTTAATTTTAACTTTGTATATTTAATTTGAAATTGATAAAGAGGAGTATTATGTAAGTCATTTTCCACTAAAATTAGATGTTATAATTTTTAATAAAATAGTACATTATTGATCCATTATTTAATATAAAATAAGCCACTTATCTCTTTGCACTGGAAGAAATGGGGCTTTTTTCTCCTTGTTAATAAGTTACAGTGGCTGACAGTACATGCATCATCTCTGAATCCGGACTTATATTTTAAAATGTTAATGGTGGAACATACAAATATAACCACTTGAAATATTAGGATAAACATAATTCACTTAATCTATCCTACTGAATTTTATTTTCTATCTACAATTTTTGTTTTACTCTCATATAAAATTTTCAAAGAAGTGAATATTACATTTTAGCTTAAGTTTATAGCACATGAGCATTGATGATATGTCTGCATTTTAAAGAAGAACTTGATTGGATAGGAGTAGATAGAAAACAATATAAGTACAGGGATGCTTTCTTCCCACTTGATTATCTGTTAGGAAAACTGGGAATTAGGGCAGTAACAAAATGTAAAGTCATAGAAGATAACCATGAGGGCAAATATTTGGAGTAGAAAAAGGAAACTTCTGAGAAATTCCAGAGCTATTAATAAAATACAATAAAGTCTATGCATTATTAGGAAACAATTTTTACTTCAGAATGTTCTAAGTAATGTGTAAGTTGAAAAACAGTTTACTAAAGAAGTAAGAGAGTTTCCTAGTCCTTTTATGGAAATATGAAGAAAATGAAAGAACAGCAGTTGGATGTAGCCTGAGAATGTGGGAAAAGAGAAATCTATGAATGTAACTAAAAAGATGTAGTCTTCAAAATCTGAAATAAACTAGGGTAGTCATTTCATGAGGAAACACACACCTATTTATTGGTATGTGATATTAAATTCACATTAGGATAAAATCATGGGAGACCCCCTAATTATCACTAACTAAAAAGTAACATAGAAGGGACAGGAATCATTATTGAATCCCAAAAATGAAATATCATATGATTCATCCTGTGTTCTGAAGTATATTTATAGAAAAATGAAAACAAATTATTATGAATCAAACATGTAACTTGTCATAGTGAGTATTGAGCTTGTTCAGTCCACATCAACATCAAATTTTAAAGAAGAAAAGAGCTTCTGGTTGTCATTTTTTGATGTTTACCTCCAGGTAAATGTTTGCATTAATCTAATTGTTTGGACATGAGAGTGGATTACTGTCAATCTGGGGTTCTTTGGAAAAGTACTCCAAGAAACCATTTTAGAAATTGTAAGCCTCTTCAAAATTTTCAAGATCAATCAATACTAAGGAAATTGCCAAATAATGGTGTTGAAATCAATATGAGAAAATGAAGCATGTTTCTAATATGGACATTTCCCCAGAGTTTTCAGAATACATGAACTTTGCAGGAAGTTATGAATGTTGATAATTATGCAGCTGTGACAAATACTGTTGGGTCTCAGCAAAAGAAATTCTTAATTGGATGTACAAACTGAGGAACCAATGAAGATAAATTGAAGACAGTAAAAGTAAAGAGAGTGTGTCTTTTCTCCAGACCATGCAGAACTAATACAAGAAGTTTCTGTTTATCATCTTTCCTGGATAATGTATTAATTCAAAGACTTATTAGACTTCAAGTGTTTACCAACTCTCAAAAATGAGGGAATTTTAATTAATATAGCATTAAATATGACTATATTTATGTTTTGGTATATTTTGGGTAATTATGATAAAGACATGTGCTCTTTTCCTTTGCTACATGGAGTAAGCATTGCCTAGGCTTTCCTATGTTTGTCTAGGACCTATGTAGGAACATCTTTACAAAATCCACAGGTATTCAATAGAAATTCAGCGATCAACATATGCTGGGCCTAAGACATTATTTGATCCACAGTAGAAAAATGGTCCAGCATACCACCACCTACCGTTTGCTCCTAAACATAAACAAATAGCTCAATTGATCCAATTTTGTGCCCATAAATGGTTTAAAGTTTTAGAGTCCTATAACAGTCAATAATGATGGGGCAGAATTATTCCTAGGATGAAATTGTTCACTACAGGGATTTATATATGGTGGTGACTTGTGTTCATTTTGTACATTACGATTCTCTTTTGCTGATTGCTTTGGTATACAAAGTAAACATTTCTACATGCTGCATGAGAGGTAGCAAATAGTGGCTATCTCCTCATCTGCTGAATATCAGTGTCAGATAGTTCTTTGATAGAGGAAACACTTGTAATAATATGTAAATCATTCTTGTTAAGAAAAGGTTATCTCAATATTATGTCAAACATTGAGGATTTCATACTTACTTAGAAAAAGGAAAGAAAATGATTTCCATGTGTACCCAGTTGTGTGAGGGTAGAAAACCAATCTGTACCAAATATAAGGAAAGGCAAAATTGTTTGCAAGTTTTAAAACTTTTGACATCATGAAACAAAAATATCATGTATATAGTGATTCAACATGCTGATCAACTAAAAAGAATCTTCAATTCACAGATACATGATTGCAGTAGAAGAGAATCCATTGAGTGAAGAACAGTGATAAACTAAGAGCTTTAATTTAATTTTATTTTATTATTTTGTTTTCCCGTATGCATTCACAAGGCAAACTATGGACATTTTCAAGGACTTTGTTACTTTAGGAAAAGGAAATAAACTGACTTTGCTGTCTACAATACATCATTTCTAAAATGAAGTACTTTCTGGTAAGTGCTAAAAAGATTCTAAAAGTAGAGTAGATTAAGAGATGTTCTTGGTTTAATGAATTTCAGAAAAATTCTGCCACACTGTGATTACAGTTTGTTCCTAAGTTTACACTAGTATTTTAGGATACTAAGTGACACTAAAATTATATTTGCATTTCAAAATTATACAACTTACTTTTTTTGAAACATAGTTTCTCTGCATAACTCTGGCTGTCCTGGAAATCATTCTGTAGACCATGCTGGCCTCAAACTCACAGATAGCTGCCTTCTTCTGCCTCCAAAGTGCTGAGATTAAAGGCATGCACCTTTCGGTAACAACCAGTATTTATGGTTACTAGTTGATGATTAATAACTGTATAGATTATGTAACATGAAAGTATTGAAAAACAAACTTGGGGATAAAAACATAACTCCTGCATATACATCTTAGTCTTTGTTTATATTATCACTTTTTATATACTGTTATCTGTCCACCTATTGATAAACTTTTCCTTGTAACAAAATAATGTGTTGTATCTTCTCTATTACTTCTGAGTCACTTACAGGTTGGAGTGCATATGTCTAAAATGAAAAATTGAAAACATAGACGAATGATATTCCATAGACCATAAAATGGTAATATTTCATGTTATTGACGATCAGCCTAATTAATATTCATAATGCAGAATGGGTAATATAAGAAGAGAAAAGTCAATAAAATCAAGGCCATCTCCTCTTTAAATGCACTTGAATTTATCAGAAGAAAACTGTTGAGAAGAACAAAATTCACGTGGAGGAAAAAAGGTACATAAATATCCCAAGCAATATTATTTAAAGATTCAAAGACACACACGTTCAAACACAGATAATTTTCACTTAAATTATATATAAATATTTGAATTGGTTTTCAATTGGTTTATCTATATTTTTGGAACATATGTAGGTGAAATATCTTATTCATATATTGACTGTGTTTTCAGATCTTCAACTGAATTTTAACTGAATAGTGATATATCTTCATAGTCATACACAAGTAAGTACATTTCTAATTAGAACCACAGTTTTAGAAATGAGGTTCTGAATGAAATAACAGCAAGCTTGAGAAATGAAAATATTCACATGAAAATTAACAAGGTACTTGACCCTTCCTGATTTTTAATCCACTTTTCCAAAGGTATAAAAAAATTCAAAAACATGAGATATAAACTATGATAGGTACCACAATGGTGAATTTACTCCTTATTAGTAATTCCAGAGTTAGTATAGATACCACATTTGTAAAAACTTCCAATAATTTTTCCATTAAGATGGCCTGTCTGAATCTAATATAATATTCTCTCCCACACTCATTTTTTACGGACTCTCTGCTTTAGTCCTAAAATTTCAAGACAGGAATCTGCGCTGGTGGCCCAGGGTGATTATTTTGTTCTTTGAATTTTCTTTATCCATTTATTTCAAATGAAACTCATGAAAATTCAAAAACTAAAGTACACTAAGCTTAAAATTCCTAGTGACACAACACATATAGTAAGTCTAAAGCTACATGCTTCTTCATATTTAGTACCACTTACCCAGGAATTCTTATCTATATTTTCTGTTGCTTTTTCTCTTGTTTCTGAATTAATGGTTTTCTTGATGACTTTGTTCCAATGTCACCTAGACAGTTTCTCATCTTTCTCCAAGCCATGTGTCATACAGCACTAATCAAATTTTATGTCTACATTATTAAATTACCATTTGTACAATTCATCATTTCTGATATTGAGCTCATCAGTGATTTTATTTTTCATTTTTTATTCATTCTTATCTCATACAATACATCCTGATAGCAGATAACTCTCCTTCCACTCATTGCAATGCATTCCCACATCCTTATCCTGCTAGATTCACTTCACCTCTGTTTCCTTTCAGAAAAGATCAGGTCTCCTTGGGATACCCACCATATATGGCATAAGAAGCTTCAAAAAACACAAACCCACATATCAATGCTGGAGAAAGCCAGTAGTAAGAAAAGGGTCCTAAAGAACACAAAACTGTCAGAGACATCCACAGTTCCACTGTTAGATATCCCATAATACTACAGAGCTAAGTGACTATAACATATATCCAGTGGATGTGGTGAAGACCCATGGAGGCTCCTTTATTGCTTCTTCAGTATCTATGATGCCGTATGAGCCTACATATTTGATTTTGCAGGGAATGTTCTGTGTTTTTTTGGTTTTCTGGGCACTTCTGGCTTCTACAATTCTTCCTTCCCATATTCAACAGGGTTTTGTGTGCTCTGCCTCACGTGTGACTATGGTTTTATTCATCTGTTTTCATTTACTCTGCAAGCTAGGCATCTCTCTATGAGTATAGCAGAGTATAATTAGGAATTATTTCATGTTTAAATTTTCTTTTTCTTTCTTCCTTTTGTCCTTATTTGTCATCCTGTTTAGTTTTATTCTATGTCTCTGGGATATACAGCCTGCAGTTCCTGGTCATCCAGGCAGTGTTATGATTAGGCTCGTTATCATGGCTTGGGCCTCAAATTGGACCATTAATTGTTTGGCCACTTCCACAAATTCTAGGCCACCATTGCCCGCAGCACATCTTGCATGTTAGAAGGATTGTAGAGGAAAGGTTTGGGACTAGTTTGTTGTCCTAATCACACCTTGGGAAGTCTTTCCTTGTTACAGAATATGGCCAGTTCTGTCACCATATTTTCCATTATGAACAGTCCTTACTAGGTCCTTGTGGAGTCCAGGGAGATTTTACTCCACTAGGTTTTCACATCCAACCATGCCCCATTTCCAGTAATCTTTCCATGTATACTCTCCTTCTACCCCCCACACCTTCTACCTCCTCCTCCCATCTCCAACTGCTCTGCCTACAATCCATCTGCAAAATCTATTGTATATCCCTTTCTCAGAGAGATCCATATATTCCCACTAGAGCAATGAATTTTGCATAGTTTCTCTGGGCTATGGATTTTACCATAACTAATGTTTACCTAATGGCTTTATTAATTCATTTCAATATGCTAGCATCTATCCTGAATTAGAACTATCCATTACCAACATTGGATGAAATCATTCAATGTGTATTTGAAAGGTTTAGTATTACCATGGCTTATATAATGGCTTCTTAGGAATAAGACACCTACCTATTTCACATGGAAGGCTCCCTCATCCAGCCTTGATATAGGGACTTCAACGTGGCCTCATTCTATGTTGGTATGCCATGTTTGAGTCAAAACCCTGGATGACCTGCTTTTCAGAATCAAGGGAGAATTTTGAGGACATGGAAGCAGGGGGACCTTTGATGAGTGGACACAGGGGTTTATGGCTTCTGAATGTATTATTCTGTAAAAATAGATAAGCTTAATAAAACTTTTCTGTATCTGTTCATGTGCTTTTTAGTTTTTACAATACATAAGTATTCATCCTTACTGTCTGTAGAAATCACCAGATGATGCTACTTAGAGTTTCATCTTTTCAGATTTTTTTTCTTATTAAATCCAAACTTTATTCTTTAAGAATTTTGCACTACGTATTTTGATCATACACACTAGTTGCCCTCAGCTCCTCTAATACCTAAACATATATCAGTAGCTACTATAATCATCAAAGACATTTAGTTTCCCCATACAATTATGTATATGTAAGATTGTCATGTAGCAAGATTGTGCTACCAGATTCAACACACTTAGAGAAACCTGATTTTTCATCTAGGAACAACTACAAATTCCCAATATCCCCTTTGTAAAGGTGAAATTTCATGACCATGTACCCTTTTTATGATAGAATTTTCTCTGATAACAGCTTGTAATGGGCTTATAAATTCTGTCACAGCTGCTTAAGTAAATGTATAAAGCTTTCAAGCTGGGATCAGAACATAATTATATTTAAAATAAATACAAGTGTGATTATTCCCTATGGTTCATAGAGAAAGGTGCATATGCAATCACACACACACATACACACACACACACACACACACACACACTCACATATATACACACAGACCTACACACACACACACACACACACACACACACATATACATATACACTTACATACACACACACACACACACACACACAAACACAAACACACACACAAAATAGACCATCAATGGAAAAGTTGCATGAATTCAAATCAGATAAATATTTCTGTTAACCTCTGGCACTCAGGTTAATAACATGACTATAATAACTGAGTATGTAAGTATCTTTGACCACTTCAGTGAAAAAGAATGACATGCATATTGCTTAAGACAGGTCTCCTTGTGCATTTTGCTTAAAATGGACTGCTGCATAAATATACACATTCTTATGTAGGCATAGATTTCAGGATTGATTTTATTACTATATTATTATTTTGCATTCAAGGCAATAGGCCTCTTATTCCATGGTCCTAGAGAGTTCCAGACTCTGCATAATATAATCTTAAACTGAGGCCTAGAAGGTTTCAGCATCTGTAAATCTAACTCTCAGAATGCAAGCCTAGAACTAGAAGGCTTCAGACTCAGTAAACAGAAACTTAAAATGTCTCAACCTCCAATACATAATACTGAGTTCACTCTGACTGTTTTCTCAATTGTCTTTTTTCACTCTGAGCTGTAATGTGAACTCCAGACTATTCATTGTAAACTGTGAGCTTCTTTACTCTCCTGCATCTCCTTCAGACTCTCTTGCTTCTCTTACTGCTTATTCTGGATTGAGTCTGCTGTATTCAGCTTCCCTTTCTCTCTGTAATCTGACTGCAATTAAACAAACTCGCCATCTCTCCAACTCTCTTTCTGAATAATTCAATAGTACTCTTTTTTAAAATGAACTTTCTCTAAGCTGAAAGCCTCCTTTTATATCTTGAGAGATTGGTATGTCCTCTGATTCAAACTCAGATTTTCCCTGTTTTATTCTTAGACTTCATTCTCATTCAATCGCAGAGTCTGGGACTAAAGGCATCTTTCTAAAGGCCTCTGAATATAATCACTTCATACAGGACTTTGGATGCTATCCCTACCTAGTTATCCCACAATCATTTTAATGTGATCTTTTCTAGGGGAGCCATGCTTTGAGATTAAAAGATTAAAATTCCTCCGCTCTCATGTGTTTTTAAATGTTAGCATGATTGGGGAAAGATCTGGAGTTTTCTTTCTGTACAAATACACTTTTTCTGATGGTTATATAACATTCCAAAAAATGTCAGAAGCAATCAGTCTATATGTATAGTTGTCTCATGAGGCAATCACAAAAAGAAGCACACTGGATTAGTTTTGTCTCAATGTGACAAATCAAATCATAAATTACATTTGAATGCCATGAATAATATGCCTTGGTTGAGTTAATTTCAACTATACAAATTTGGTATCAATGGAATTATTACAACAATGAAAAACAAATTTGTGATACTAGGTATCAAGACTCATTTAGATTATTATAACTGAGCTTCTAAAGTATGTCAACATTTTGACTTTCTCTAATACCATGATTATATTTACGCAAAAGCTTACATGTTCCTGCCACATATCAAACATAATAGGGTTTGAATTTAGTCCGTCAAACCAGAAGGAAAAGTTATTCTTTTAAAGTTTGTTTGTCATTCATTAGGAAGATAAAAGAAATGATATATGTTGTGTTCAGATCAGATTATTTAACTACTGAATTAATTTTGAATCAGAAACAACAACAGTGAATTAGAGAACCCTGAGTGAAAGAAAAATAGAATGTGGAATAAAAGACATTTGCAAGTCCCACATATAAACAATACCAAATTGCAATGTGACTCAGGTAGTACCCATATCTTAACATGATATGCAATAGAAGAAACTGCCTTGCCAGGTGGTGGTGTCTCATTCCTTTAATCCCAACACTCTGGAGGAAGAGACGGCAGTTTATCTGTGAGTTTGAGGCTAACTTGGTCGACAGAATGAGTTCTATAACATTCAGAGTTATAACAGAAAAGCCTGTCTCGGAAAAAAAAATGATCTGCATTTTTAATTACTATATTAACTAAGAACTGGAACTTTTTATTATTATTAACTAGGGAAGTAGCTTAATGGTAAATATTAGAAATTCTCACATAGTTTGATTATCATGAAGAAAGATTTTTTTGAAGGACATCACCATTTTTATCAGTAGGGTTGGTAGAAGTAGGACAATTCTCAGTTGGAGAAAAACGTTTGGTCATCATATACTTCATGGAAATTCTTACTGATATCCATTTATGAATTTTTCTCCATAAAATACAGTAAAAGAGATAAATTCCACTAAAGATATATAATAATAACATTTGTTATGTAGCTTCAATATTCTAATGCAAATATTCAAAATGCAAACAAAATGACCTGACAATAGATTAAGTAATTTAAACACATAAAATCTTTTTGCACACAGAAAAAGCAATTAAAACATCTTAAATATATAAGAAGTATGTTCCCTTCCATATTAACATGTTCATAGATAGTCTTGTTTCTGTAGCCTTTTTGAGTAGAGACAGTTTCACAGTGTACATTCTGGTATTAAAGCTAATATAAAACTTCTTCAACTAGCTCTGCAATGCTCCATGTGTTATAGATATAGGAGATGTGATGCCGATGTATTCATTAGTGCTAGGCTTCCCATGAACTATTGATCACTGCTTTGTGTCTACTAGTGACTTTATAGAGAAACTTCTTAGATAAAGAGAGGTTACTACATTTATCTGTGGGTATGAAGATGAATTTAGAATAATATAAAGAGTTATGTAATATAGTAGTATTCGGCTGTGGTGGCCCAGCAAGGAAGACAGTGAGGCACCATCAGAGGTAGAATCCCTGCTAGATCTCAACAGAGGGAACCACTGTCCAGCACCAAACTGAGCAATGGAAAGCTGAGCATCTAAGCTTGGGTGCTTTTATTCATTTAGAACTCCTCAGGTGTTCCACTGATAACACATGTAGATCATGACTAATCAAACATACCGAACACAAATCCAACACCTACAGATAATGCAGAATGCCATGACATAGGCAACACCTCCAACAGTGCACCACTATTTTATACATAACTAAAAATAAACTCTGTAACACTTATACCCTTTTGTATAATACAAAAATTGCTTTTCCCAACAAAGCAATTTAAATTACACCAGCAAACCTATTTAAAAGAACAGCAATCCCAAGGGTTACTAGAATGGCAAGATTAAATAAAACCAAATATCAGTCTAGGTTTTCCCAATATACTTGGAGAGCAGAAAATCAATATCAGTGTCCAATTATCTGAAATACATTAACACTCTTCTGGAGTCCTTTAAAGTAGTTGGGTTACATTTCTGGCTCTGCCCTCTGCAGAATACACAGCTTGTCTTACAGGTTCTGGATGGTTCCACTCAACTGCTACCACTGTTCTTGGTGGTCATCCGATGGTACTTATATTTTCAGAGTGCTGAGGTGTTCTGGAACAATTGAGCTAAAACTCACCAGTAGCATCTCCTGGTCTCTCTTCACAGTGCCAAGTCTCATATTCTTTATATGACACTTTCAATTTGGAACTTCAACTATTTCTGAGGTTGCAACCTCACCAGTGGCCTATCTGACCTCTCACAGTGCCTGCCCTCTGATGCTCTCCATGAACCCTTCATTCCTTCAATATTAGTACCATCTGGGTGACTCTTACATCAAATTTGGCAGCTAGCAAGACACAACACCTAGGCCAGTTCGGGGAGACAGCTTTTGTTTTATGTTAGAGTCTGTTTTGCAGGAAATAAACAGTGTATCACCTTTTCTTCATGAATGCTTCCCCTGTTGGGTGGACTTCTTATCACCACAGCAGATGTGTCTTGTCAACAATGCCTCACATCACCAATATCTGCACAGGTTTGCACAGAACAAAATGTAAACAGACTCTGTGAGGTCTGTTAAGTTTCTTCCTCACCATATTAGATTATCTGGCAAGATGTCAATGTCCCAGGATGGTATGTCCTTTATAGAGGTTCACCTACTGTGGAAGTTGATCAAATAAGTCATGAGGCACATACATGCATACATGCAAACTCTTCCAAACATCAGCAAAAGCAACCACTATACTGGCCAGTGCTCTAATGCTCAGTGAAACCCTGATCATCTGAGCTCAGGTGTTTTTATTGATCCTGAATTCCTCAGGTGTTCTACTGATAGCATATGAAAATCATGACTAATCGAACATCTCAGCATGTAAATCCAAAACTTGCAGACATCACAAACACTAAGCCCTGACAGAACCTCATCCACCATTGCACAAAAACAATTGATTTATGATTAACTAAAAATAAATTTCTCTAATAATTCAGTGTTGAAGAGTGTTGGTATTAGATAAAAATAAGAAAAATCAAAATTCTTATCTATTTAAAATTGGAGTGACTCGGTAGAGGTTCCATGGAGGCACTTAGTAGATAATGGAAAGAAAAAAAAAACAAAGAGATAAAATTAAAATTATATTAATATGATATATTGTGGAATTTCAAGAAATTGTTTTATGCACTGTGGCTTTAGAGGATATTTTCAGTCTTGGCATTTTTTGATGTCTGCAGGTGTTTGATTTCTGTGGGGGAAGTTTGTTTGATAATGATCTTCATGTGATCAGTAGAATATCAAATCAGTTACAAATAAATAAAAAAACACATGTGAGTTCAGATGCTCAGGGACCCACCGTTGAGAATTACATTGGCTGTGACAATGGTCCCCTGCTGAGCTGTGGCATATTCCACATATAAAAATGTCTCTTTGACTTCAAATCTGAGCTGCAACAGCAAAGTACAACTAAAAAAAATGTGATTAATACATTGAGTGCTTTTTTATTTGTCCTGTGTTTTTATTTCATAGATCTATTTCTTAAATCAAAATACTTCCTATGAGAAGAAAACATGGTTATGACTAACTTTGATGCAAGAAGTTGGTAGGCTTTGAATTAGGAAATGAAAAATAAGTGTTTTGGTTACACAAGACACTAAAATGCATAGAAAACACATTAATCAATAAATGGAGTATTTTTCTTGGAACTGTTTAGCGCAAAACAAATTTAATTTTTAATTACCCTATTCTCTCTCTGTTTCCATTCTGTCTGTAGTTTTTGGTCATTGGTCTATCAATTTTCTATGGTGTCTGATAATTCCTTTTGTATGTTAGTATTGATTGTATATAGAGAAGAGCTTTATTTTTACTTATTAAGCAGTCATGTAATTGTACTTTGATACACAGGCACACATATATACACATACAAATATTAGATGGAGAAAGACTATACAGTATTCTTTCACATACATCTTTAACAGAGATTAACAAAGGAATAATATACTCCTTTGAATCCAGTAAGTAAAGAATATCACTCACAGTTGTACATATGTGATCAGCATATATCCCTGAATTGCTTGTAAGGGTTTTGTAATATTTGTTGTTTAAGGTTACTTTGAAGCTATTGTCACAATACTGTGAATGTTTACAACACACATATACATACATTACATTCTGTGTATTAAGGGTGCAGTTTTAAAGCTATGTAAATATGTTATGCTGTAACTAATGACAATATTTATAGACCAATATAGTACAAGGTTGATTATATTGTTTTAATAAGTAAAGATTAAACTTAATGGTTTGAATATAAAATAAGAGGATAGTTTGAGTACATAGTCTTAATCTCCATACATGTTATTTAATTTGTTTTCATGTCTGACAAAGGCTAACACTCCTCAAATCAAAAAGAATGTTCAGAAATTGATGCTATCAAGAGAATTGCATTGTCATTTTAGTTTAACTCAGTCATGTAAACAGAAATGTGCATACTTGAATAAAGGAATAGCCTAAGATCTAGTATGATATTTTATGATTGTGTAAATAGTAGTCTTCTTAATTAACAAGCATAAATGAATAAAATGAATAAATATATCAATTAATGGACAAATACAATTGAATTTCATTATGTGTTTTAAGTCATTTATTTTGAAGTTATATCATTCAATGATATTACATAATAAGATTCATATTTGCAATGTGTAAATCATTTGTCTTCATATTTTTTGTGCATTGTAGACACCATTTCATATATACTCACTCCAACGTAATTGTTGTTTAAATGTAGTGTCCTAATTATTTGAATCCTGGAAAATTATGCTATCAAGTTACATACAAACTTATATAGATGGAATCCTATCATGTGACTTATTCCTTAGAAGTCTTTCAACATTTTCCCTAACCTTCAAAGAAATTCACTTATGCTTTTAAAACATAATGCATTTTATACCACTTCACATAATTTAAAATTTTATTTGCAGTCTCCTGCATTATACAAATATCAAAACTAATTTTATTAGCATTGCTTCCATGGAATTAATTCATAAATATTATTTTTGAAGACCTTTTTGTCCAATTATTCGTTCAACTTTCCCTTCCATCTTGACCTCCAAAATAAAAAGCTTTTCCTTGGCGGTTCAGGTGGGAGAATAGCTAATTCTACCCTCAGACCTTTTAATGGCCATAATGGCAATTTTCAGGCCCACAATTGGGTCCCTTCTCCAGAATATTAAAAGGAGGAGGAGAGAATATTCCTACAGTCTTATGCAATTCTGTAGAGCCTTGTCCTGCTACCACAAACTGTGTATAAAGTGTCTGGCATTCCAATAGTACAAGTCATTGAGGACAGGACCAGACTGTCCCGCTCGGGGCTGAACGGGATGGTGAGTATCGAAGGCCCGACCACTCACCCAGCAGAAGACAGGCACACACGAGCCGGGAGAACTGTCAAAGCAGGAACTCACTTTTATTATTACAAGCCGCCTTTTTGTAGGCTGAGGGTAAATGGGAGTGTCTAGGAGATGAGGAGAGATGACCTAAGATGTGAGGTAACGTGGAGTGAGTGGGGAAAGCCAGTAAGACTTTTGCATGTAGCAGTTACTAAGCAGAGTCACCACCAGAATAGGCTATGCTTAGTCATCGTTATGCAGAATTAGAGTCACCAAGACAGGTCTCTAAACTCCAGCTTGGTTTGAGTTTGGACCACAGGACCCTCACCAGGCCATGAGGCCCAACCTAAAGAACCACAATTTTCGCAGTTTATGATGCTGTTTTCCTAATGCCTTCTTTCAGACAGCTATGCCACCAGGATAACTAGCAAACAAAAATGCATTGCGTTCATTTTGAATTGATTGCATAATACAGCTCATGTTGCAATTTGAATTCACAGTGAGATTAAAATTAATTGAACTAATTTTTCATTTGAGAGAGGCTATCACTGAAAGATAGCTTCTGTTTTATGGATAGGACCTTGTGTCTGCTTATTTGTCAGCACTGGGACACCACTAGTTTTCATTTCTGTGAAAGCACTGAGATTTACGCCAGAGTTTCTGTGGTTTCTTGTGTGTCTATCTGGCTACTGTTAGAAGACCTCTTTCCTGGATATCCTTCACCTGAGCTTTCCCTAGAATTAGTGTTTGTTTAAAAAGTGTTTTACTGTGATTGTATTTGTTGAAAAGATAAGCTTCTTCAGTCAGGGATTAGTGCTACACCTATTTGTTAGTCCAGTGGTATTTAGAATAGAGTTATGAATAACCTGGTCTAGTGAAATGATGGTAGGGCATTCTCTGTGATTATTTGACATCCATTATAAATGAGTGATGTATAGACATTAAAAGAAGCTGTGGTAGCATACACTATGCCTTCAGCTTATGTCCAGCAGGTGCTGATTTATTGGACAGTCCAGCATCAAATGATCACATAAGATTGGAAAGGATAATCACTATCATATTAGAGGCTGGACCTCAGCTTCAGTGGTTTACATATTGATGAGAAGAGGCAATATGTATGGAGCAGCATGACAAGACAATGGGAATAAGTAAAAACCCAGACCAGGTAGTTGGTGAGTGTCACTATACAGAATTACAAGAGCAGGTTTGGTTTGATGATGTGACCATAAACCAATGTTATTTGGCAGCTTTGAGGGCTTAGGAATAGGTAGACGATTCAGGCAAAAAGTAAATTTCCTTTAGCAAGATCATTCAAGGCTCAATAGAGTTCTTCACAGATTTTCTGCAAGGACTATCGGGAGCCACAACAGTGTCTATCTCAGACCCTAAAGATCAAAGTGAACATCAAGACTACGGCAATTGAAAAAGGTTTTTACAACTCCTAAAGAAAAAATCTGCACCCATGGTGCAGTGGATTCGAGCTACTGTAGATATATATTCAAATACTTATATGGCCACTGTCATAAGAGAATCAGTAGTTAAGGGACAAAAATATCACAATTCCTGCAGTTTTAATTGTAGGAGATACATCCACTTGCAAAGGGAGTATATCTGAGTTGTTTCCAAAGACCATAGTTACTTTAAGGATAAGTCAGAGAAAAGAACCCTATTGCCTAGGGGTTGCAGATTATGTAGAAAGGGTCAACACTTGACTTTTAATAACACAGAAGTATAAGGAGGAATCCCTTGCCCTTGCTGTTGTGAAATACCACAGGGAGCTCTTCTCAGTACAAAAAGTAAAAAAGTCACTTAATATCAGGACGTAATTACGATACAGACTGGGAAACATAAACACTGTATGGGATATCTGACTATCACAGTAGTTCGAGGTAGTTCACTAGGTTTCCTTCTTTTATTATTTACCTCTTGTAGGGTAGGACTTACGTGCAGTCATAGAGATGTTGTTTACTTACAGGATATGAGGGCCTTCATTGCAAATGTAGGAATATTGTCTACACTGGTCATTGTCTAGCCAAACTTCATCAAACAATATTTGACCATTGAATGTTTGATATTTTTTATTGGAGATATAAACTACAATCTAGCCTGTATTGACACAAACCTCACTATACTTACCAGATTTACATTAAGTATGTAAAAGCCCACCGGTCCTTGCTTCTGAGTACTGGCATATTAGGTATACATTAAAATTCTTGGCTGAAACCTCAACATTATTGTTTACATTTAAATAAATTTTGTTTTAAAATAAACTTGAGCCTCAAGACTCTGCCTCCTTTGCCAGATTGGAAAATCAAATCACATTTCAGTCTCTAATTGTGGGGTTGATTTTGGTGCAATGATAAGCATCCTGTCTTGTTCAACTCATACTTCTTCTTTATCTTTGACTTTTGTAGTCTCTACTACATGGTGACCTGACTTTATTCAAGTGAATAACCACCCTATATGAAAGTTGTAATAGACCCTATGAATACTTCTGATTTTTAACATTTAAGGCCATACTACTCACATGTTCCATCTTGTAAGCCTTAGAATTTAGAAGATCATTCATTCATGAAAAATATTAAAAACCAGATGAAAACATGCCATATGTTCAGTGTGAAATACGTTTGTTTATTTGATATTATACTAAAGTAAAATTATCTTCTAATTTATCTTCAAAATATGTTGCTATCCTGGTCAGACAGAAAATGGATCCAAAAACCTTCATGGAGTGTTCTTTGCCCTAGAATTTCTATTTTAATAATAAACATTTACTAAGGGACAAAAATTATAAAAAATGTCTGCTCTTACAATTGGAAAGACCAGATGAGCACAGACATCAGCAGGGTTAATTCCTTCTCTTTGCTGTGAAAGACAATTTTAGCAAGTCTTCTCTTCTAGTTTATACAAGTGAGATAACAATTTTTGTGTTGTATGATTTCTTTCCCTGCCATTTGGTCCAAAAATCATCCTGACAATAGATGAACCACTGTCGCCAATGTTGACTCTCGTTACATGGAGAGTAGAAATATTTGGGACAATCTAGGCAACAGACACATCATTACACTTGATATGTGCAAAGATTTTTTTCAAATAAAATTGTGCTGTGATACAGTAAAATGCCACACTCTGCCACAAATATGTTGTGGAAAATACTCTTGACAAATTGATACACTTGAATTGGAGACAAACTCACATTTGTTGCATACTGAGAGAGAGAGAGAGAGAGAGAAAGAGAGAGAGAGAGAGAGAGAGAGAGACAGAGAATGAGACTATCGGAAAGCATAATCTCAAAGACACAATATTGAACCAATTCCTAGATTTTAGCTGGACTCAGTGGCTCATGACTCTTCATGAGATAGAATTGGAGCCTCTTCAAATGTTTGAAGGAGTTATCACACAATGACTACATCAATCTTGCTCATATATTCACCTATGAAAATATGTTCAACATTCTCTGCCCAGCTGAATAGTATCTAGGATCTCTCCAAAGCTGGTAGATTTATTAAATGTATCCAGAGTTCTTAAATTCATAATTGCAAAGTTAATAGGAAGTACCTTTTCCCAATGCACCATGAGAAGACCATTTCTGTGATCATAAGTACTGGATTTTTATCAGCAATCATTTCTTGCTTTGTGGGTACATGTTTCAACTTTCCAAAAACTTGACATTCAGATTTTATCTCTGAATTTATCACTGTGAAATGCATTTTCTCATTTAAATATCCAAGCAATCATACTTTGCTGTTAAGTTCTTTCTCTGATTATTTGGGTCATCTCTTTTTCTTCTTGCCAACTTGGCCAAAAGCTTATCTAACTGTCTTCTTTACAACATTAATGAATCAACTGCAATATGCAGAATTAGCCTACCTTGGGTAAAAGTCCCCTTATTTGTTGGCAAATGTAGAGTTCTCAACATTGAAGCAATATATACAATCAACAAAAACACATTAACCATACTGTATGAAAATATTTTATATAAACATGCATAGGCATTATGTATATATATGTAACAATAACAACCAATAAAAACAGAATACCAACTGGAGAGTAAGGGGCATATGAGAGAATTTTGATGGACAGTAGTGGCGGTATGGAAGAAAGAGCATGTGGGAAAGCAACTTAATAGTATTTCTTTTAAAAAATGCTTGACTCCTTTACAGGCTAATTTCAAAATATCCACAATTATAAAGAGGCTTTTTTCCAATGTATGCTGGTCCAGATAAACCATGGATGTATATTTTCAAGAAGAGCAGCTACAAACTTAGTCATAATAAGATGTAACATGGACATTGGACATATAAAAACTTCTCTTTCTGAAATCACTAATGAAATGTTGCTTTAAACCAGGAATTTAAAAAGGCTGTAGAGGGGAATCAAAACCTGATCAATCTTTAGATATTTGGGGCACTGAGACATATACGTTAAGTAGTAAATTGAAATAACCCATGTTCTACTCCAGCAAAAACATGGGAATGTCAAGGAACCTTTTCTGTTATACCTAAGTGAGAAGATGAGAGAAGAACACAATAAAAAAATAAATGTATTCTGACTTCAATCTGAATAGATGATGACAATTGAATTAGATGATACAGGAATTCAAAGTCAAAGGAACAGCATGAGGTTGGAAAATCAGAAGATATTCATAACTTATCCAAAAATTTAATAATATTCACTTTTCATAGTAATCGTGTTTGATTAATCTTGGTGTGGTTAAACCATAGATTTCTTTATAAAATTATAACTTTACAGTGTAATGATGTTGAAATATATATGCTAATTTAGGAATACTAAACATACACTGTTTACTGAAAAAGTGAAGGAGCATGTTGTTAATACTTATTGCAGATGGTTTTGGATAAAAAATTGTCAAAATTTTTATTCATCACAATTTACTTGTATTTACAAAAACTCAAAATCTGCATTCAGACCTTTCTAAATCATTTTCCAGAAAAATGTAGAACTACATGCAGGAAAGTCAGAGATTCTTATATTTAATAAATGAAACAGGAGAAATTTAGAATAACTGGTCAGAAGGAGCTTTAAAATTTGGGTATTGGAGTGATGAAAGATTCCTTAGGGACAAATCATTGAGTGTATGCATAGCCTTATTAAGACAAGAGAATCAGAGTAAGAGAGGTAAAACTTATCAAATATTAGATATTTGGACCTTTGAGATACATGGAGGAGATGGTTAAAAGAAAATTCATACATTTGAAGAATATATCTCAAATTATCATATATAACAGCACATGCATTCACAATGTATAAATAAAAAAATCTCTAGTAGCATTTATGAATTGAAACATGACAAATATTTTTCAGTGAGATACTACATATGTCTGTCAAATTCAACGAAATAAAACAATCATGGTACTTTTATATCTTCAAATGCGTTTTAATATGATTAGGTCCCACTGGTGAGCTGTTCTTTATATTCAGAGTTAGAATATTTGCCTGAACTTGGCCTGTCTGATGGGATGCATAGATGAGAACATTTACTATGAGATTATTCCCATTCTTCCTGAACTAGAGTCTTTTTATCAGTATGGTATTTCAATAGTGTGAGCTCTACCATTTCCCTTTATTCCCACTGGTGAGGCCATTAGGGTATAAGAGTTATTTACAAAGGCATGGTCACACATGTAACTGTGATTAAATTCATAGAGTCACAAAATAAAACTAAAATAAGTGATATTTTGAAAGTTACTTGATTTTTGTGGGGTTTCTGACAACCTTGGTATGTAGATGTGAGACATCTGAGTTAATAATTTCCCTAGTGTGAAATCTTGAAGGATAATTTTCTAAAACATAAAATACCTTCCTGATTATGTCGGAGATAATCAACTCTTTCAATAAATGGAAAAACAAGTTGTAAAGAACTGATTGAAATTTGAAATCTTTAGACAATCTGTAAAATCACATTCACAGCATTTGGCCTGTATATCACAGCTAGCCTTTCTTCCATGCAAACTTTCCACTCTGTCCCAAGAAGCAATCTTCAGCTTTGTGAACTTCATAGAATGTGTGTATTCACTGAAAATGTAGAATTCTGAAAGTAAGAATGAAAGGGTCACACACTCCTTTTCATTATTTCTTTCTGTTCTTTTATTTTCTGTCATGAATGAATAGGAATGATGGAGGTTCCCCTTTATAATCCAATTACATAAGATGATATACTTCTGTTTATTGACCTTTTCTAACCAAATGGATGACTCACTTACTTCTTCTTTTTATCTGTACCAATCTACTGTATTTCTTGCCTTGATGCTAAGGACTACTATCAACAAAGGAAGCCATAATGCACAAAAACTTAGCAATATGATCATTATGGTTTGCTTTGAGATTAGTTTATATTTCCAGAAGGAATGAAATCAATTGTTATATTAATTATCTATACTCCTTTGTAAAAAATTATTATTTGTTACTACTTGATGTGTATACTTTTCATTAATGATACTAAAGATTTCTTCATAATTCTTAAAGCTTATGCTCTTTTTCCAATGTGTGCCTCAAGTCCCAAATATCTACATTTTTATAAACATTACCTCTCCTCCCCTGCCTCTCTGTCCTGTGTAAGACAATGTAATAATTAATTGGTGATTCCCATGAAAAAATTTCCTAAATCAGGTGTCCATTTTTTTTAAATTTCAGTGATAGTTTCTCATACATTTTTGTTGTAAATCCATAGGTCTATGATTCACCTGGATGCAGTTGTACTTTTCAAAGGAAGATGACATGAGGTTTTTTTTTTAATTACAGATCTTTCTTTTTATTTCTTAATTTTCCTTAATTTCATTTTTGCCCTGTGGACTATACATCCAGACGGCAGGCTCCCCTCCCTACACTACTCCAAGTTCTTCCCCATCTTCCCTGTCCCTCAGATACACCTATGCTCCTATCCTGATTTTCTAAAAAAAAAGAAAATCAGAACATACCATGTAACATGGCCCATATGGGAGGTAAATATGTCAGAAAACTACCACTTAAACTTGTAGGAGTTCTATAAGAATATGTAGCATAATACCCTTACAATATATGTTGGGAACCTACCAAAGACCCATGGAAGCTCCCTGACAACTGTTTCTGTCTCTGTGAGCAACGATGTGTCTTGGACAGTTGATTTCATGAGGCATGTCTCCTACTGCGTTCAACATTTTAGTCCCCACAATTTCTGTCTGCTGTCTTATCCCTTGTTTTGTAACCTCCACCCAATGTTCGGCCATGGGACTCTCTAACTGCTCCCATTAGTTACAAGAGGAAGCTTCTCTGATGAAGATTAGACTATACACTGATCTATGAATAAAGCCAAACTTCATTATGAATCATCTATGGGATATCCAGAGTCTGGTTGCTCGCCATCCCTGCAGTGTCAATCATCTGTTACACCTCTTGTTTGTTGCCTGTCCATTGGCCCCAAACATCTCGAAGACAGAGCAATTAGTAGGTCGAAGCTTTTGTGTCTTAGTTGGGGTCCCAGTAGCACTACTGTAAGCCTTTCCTGGTTATAGAAGTTGGCCAATACAAGATCCGTATTCCACATTACTAAGATTTTTCGCTATGGTCACCCTTGTGAAAGCAGTGAGTTTTTACAGTACTAGTTTTGAAGTGTACCTCCATAATATCTTCCAATTCCAGTCTGTATTCCCTATATTATCTGCCTATTATCCTTTTCCCAAAGATGATCCTTTCCCATCCTCCCCCAGTTAACAAAATTTGTTCTATATCCCCTACACAGAGAGATCCACAAGTTTTACTGGGCCACTCCTTTAACAATGCTGTAAAAATAATTTTGATTTCATGATTTGCAAAATCCTTTTCATTAAATACCTATTGACAATTTGCCACCTTACATTTTGTAAAATAACTATATTTTATTTTTTCCAAATTTAATATCTACAATTAGATTCCATCACTTTGTCTAAAAAATGAGTTTTCTTAATCACAAACCATGATTTAGTCAGGAAAAGATGAATTGATCATGAGAGTCTTAAAAACAAGTATTCATTATCTTCAGTTAAGTGATAAGTCATGTCAGAAACCCCATCCTCAGTGTTTCCCAGTATGCTGTGCTTTCTATTCAATCCTAGGCAATTTGCCTCATCCATTCAATTTGAGGTCATATCAGAATAGCTTTTTAATTCTTTTTCCATTATCCCTCTTAATTTTTTGGTACAAAAGCTAATTGGATATTTTCTGTCTTCTTTGACTATAAGCATATGCACCACCTAAATTCATAATTTCATTTTCTAAAACCTTTATGATATACAAACTGAAATTGTTTCTTGATTGACTCTCTTGTGTCTCTATGTAATCACAAAATAGTACTAATATCTCATCAGATTCTCCCAACATAAAAATAAAGTCTTGACTACACCACTTCCTCTCTTTATTTTCAACAACACAAAAATCAATGTCTTTTAATTTCTTCCACCTTTCCTCATATTTACATTTCATTTTGTACTTATCCAAGTGGTGAGAAGACATGAGGACATATTTTCTTCATGTTTGTGGGGTAAAATCAACCATAGAAACTATGAATATCAAGCTCACTGAATAAAAAGAAACAGAATATTGACACAATAGATTGTATCCAAGGACACATTGCATTTTCAGTCTCCTCTCGTTCTGGCCTCTTACCTGAGAATACAACCTGCCTAGAAGTTAAGAAAAACCCAGGAAGAATCTTTCAAGGCAAGCAAAACTTAATTTGTGTGGGGAAGCAAAGATATTGTTCTTTATTGACTTTTTTTGCTGTTAAATTTTCAGTTTTTTCACATTACTCACTGATTCTCATTCTGGATCTATTTCTTGTTACTGCATTTTCTTTTCACAGTTGATAGACATTACACACAAAAGAAATGTAGAAAAGATATAAGAATGTGGTTTGGAGACACTCAATTAAACTAATTTTGAAAATTATTTAAAGAATCTTGAAATCATTTGCTAAAATATAATAATAAAGCACAACAAAGGGAACAAATACATAATTGTTAATGAAAAACTCTCTATTATTTCAGGAGACAATACCTTTCAACACACTTCTTTTCCATTATTCTTACATTCTTTAGGATACTTCTTTGTACTGGTTGCATAGCCATTCATACAGAGTTGTGCAATAAATATTTCCATTGGACATGTGCATTCCATGACATATTGTTGTTTCCATTTGAACAAATTGTGATTTACTGTGATAATATCAGTTTCAAAGGGAAGGTTCTTCACTCAGGGTGTAGTGCTACAGTTATTTATTAGTATAAGGGCATTTAAAATACAGTTTTAAATTATGTTGTTCTAGGAAATGATGGGTACGGATTCTATAATTCATGACCAAAGTAACTCTGTTTGCTTTCCTAGATTTCCTTCTTGCATTAGTTACCTCTTTTTGGGTAGGCATTTAGCTCTGTTATCCAGATGTTGGTTACTGCTAGTATATGAAGGCCTCTATTGCACCTCTCTTGATTTGACTATGCTGACAATTTTCATTCCAGGTTTGAGTGATATTTGACCATTAATATTGGGTATTTTTGTTGTTGTTCTTGCTGTACTTGAGAAAGAAGTCACAATCTAGTTTATATTGGCACAAATCTCACTATGGTGGCTAGGTTTACCTTATATATGTAAAAGTCAAACATTCACAGCTTTCAGGGTACTAGGATTTTAGGTGTACATCATCACTCTTTGCTGAAATCTTTACATTATTGTTTACACTTAAATCAATGTTGATTTAAAATTCAGTTTTTTAGCAAAACTACCTCATTTGGTAGTTTGAAATGTGAAAACACATTTCTTTTGCCAACTGTGGTATTCAGCTTGGTGTAATGATTAGTCTTCTGTCTTCTTCAATTCATGATTCCACCTTGTCTTTGATTTCTGTCATTTATATTAGGTGGTGAGCTGACTTTCTTGAAGATAATAAATACCCTACAATGAAAGTAGTAATAGAAGACTATGAGTTCTTTATTTTTAACTTTCAATACAATGCTATTCACACATTCCATCTTATAAATCCTCAATTTAAATGAATATTAATTCCTGAACAACAATAAAGCCTGAATATAATATTTGTATACATATTTGTACATCAAATTTTGAATTACAAATAAGAATTTATTTTAATTGATATATATGTATATATGGGTGTTTGTGTGTGTGTGTGTGTATACATATATGTATATATATGTATATATATGCATATATATATATATATTTGGCATCTTTGATTAATATATCACCTAGCTGTCATATTTGTCTCTGTGTCACAATCAAGTATTAGTGTACATGAATATCCTCGTGTATTGTCATCTTTTTAACGTGATGGCTTAAAGTACAAAGTAGGGTATGAGAGGGCAGGAAGAGATGCAAAATAAGAAGAGGGGTGAATAAAAACAAGATATGGAAAAAATCGACATAAAACCAGAAGCAGCATATTTTGGAGTTGAAAAGTGGATAAGCAAGTAATAAATGTGTGTACAGTGAGGACGGTAAAAAAGAGAACAAAAAAGAACAAAGAGTAACCATGGGCAGGTATCAGATTGCCACACCAAATATACTTTTTTGTATCATAACATGAAGGAAAACCAATTAAAAATAAAAAGGGGTAAAAAGATGATAGAAGAGGGCTGGATAAGGTATAGGAAAAGGAAAGGTCAGTAAGATTAGTGTAATTTAGGAGTTAGAAAATTAGGCAGAAAGATAACTTTATCAAGGATATAGTGAGGAATTGTCTGTGGATCTGATTTACTGAAACGAGGTTTGTACACTTTAGATAAAAGCAGAAATACTCAAAATATTCTCAAGGCACTGTCAATGAGACTACTACAATGAAGGCTTAGAATTAGAATGTACAGTTCAAAATATCAAGTTCAAAGATGCAAGTCATACTTGGGTTTATTGGGCTTAAAAGGAAAGTTTGTTGGTCTATGGATTCAGCTGGCTCAGCTATGTTTAAAAATGATGAAAAAAAGTTTGTCAACTTTATTCTGTAAAGGAAAAAAATTATTGTTTCTTTCATTCATGAAAATCAGGACAGTGACATAGTGACATCTCACCTTCAGGTTTTCCTGAGTATTGAATATCTTGTACAAGCTTATTTTTAGTCAAGTATTAAATAATTGTTTTGTGCAAAGTTAGGTGATGGTCTTCCTAGGTCTTGGACGTTTGTATATTCTGTAGGTTTTGGATTTCTATAGAACATATTTGATTGCTTATGATCTGCACCTGGGTAGTTCTTAATCAACTAAAGCAACTGAGCTCTAATGTTTGGGGTTCCACTATTAAGAATGGCATTGGCCATGACAGTCGTTCCCTCCCCTGAAGTCTGGAAAGGTTTCTCCATATGAATAAGCCTCCTTATTCTTCTTTACTGAGCAGCCACAGCATGTGTACTAATAATAAATTTAATCCTTTTCTTATACAACAGTGTGCATTTTAACTGTGGATTTTTCAGAAATGTTTGTTTCCAAAACATAGGTGAAAGAATTTGACACCAGGGGTGAGATTACTAAATATTAATGACAGACTTCTGTTCACAACTGCAGATTCCCCAACATAATGTGTTTCATAACTTTCCTCATAAAATAAAATTTTATTTGGAGTATCTTGGGTTATACAAATATTAAAATAATTGTATCATCATTATCTCCATGGAATCAAATTCATAAATATAATTTTGAATACCTTTTTTGTCAAAATATTCTTTTTTATTTCCTATCCATCTTGATCATCTCAATAAAAGCCTTTCCCTTGGAGGTTTAGGTGAGAGAATAGCTAACTCTATCCCCAGAGCTTTGTAATTGCCCTATGGCCATTTCTAGGCCTTCAATGGGTCCCTATTCCAATGGGGGAAAAGGAAACTTAGGCCACCCTGAAAAGCATTCTGCCTGCTACCTGAAACTGTGTATGCAGTGCCACATACTGCTCAGTTCATGTTGAAGCTTTGCTAAAGCTTCTCCAGACATCTATGCCCCAAGTATAACAAACAAAAATGCCATTGAGTTAATTTTGTATTGACTGTCTACTACAGCCTTGTGTCTGCTAACTCTCTCTGCACTGGGATACCATTTGGTTCATTTCTGGGAAGTCGCTATGACTTCTCAACACTCTGTGATTTCATGTGTGTCTATCTGGGTATTGTTAGAAGGCACTGTTACTTGGTATCCTCCATCCCAACTGTCCCTTAAATTATATAATGTTCATTAATGTTTGAGTAAAATGACAAAAGTTTCACATATTGGAATTAATGTCTTGCATTACTATTTTCTACTATGTTTTTTCATTCATGATTTAATTTAATATATTAACTACATAAGGAGTCCATTTTATGGTATACTATAGGGAGATGGTACATGAAAGCATTAAATATTGTTTTCTTTTAAAGATGAACTTGGCAATTTGTGGGTGGAAGCAAAACAAGACATGTGTTCTGGCATGCTGTCTTCCACATGTCTTTGTATATGGAAAATGAGAATGTACAATTGATCAAGTTTTAAAAGATGTCTATAAAAACAAATAGTTAATGTACATATAAGAAAAGTTCTTAGAATTCCATGAGCTAGTTAATATCATAACATCATGTAATAAAAGGAAAAGTAATATTGAGTAATTCTACATTTGAACTGCATGAATTGGGAGATGTTTAAAAAGAAAAGAAAGGGTTTTGTAGAATGACTGTGAGAATGTGAAAAACAGAAGAACTTGAGTGGAGTGCTGTGGAAAGTTACATTAGTTTAACTTATTTTGCCTAAGTCAATATCAACTTTACAATATGTGCAAAATCATGATGGGCAAATCATGAGGATACTGAGATATATTACCTGACACTAGGAATGAAAAGGAATGGTAATGCAAACGATAAATAAAAGAATGTAACCATAAGGAAAATAATCATCATAAAGAATAACATGCCCGAGAAAATTCTGAGGTGGACAAGAGAGTTTTACCACAGTATGTGTGCAGTATATGACCAAATTATTTACAGAGTAATCTGACACTGAAAGTGAAAGAAGAGAAACCTTGAAGGTAAAAACTATCTATACTCATTGCCTGTTTTGTGAGATGGTGGAAAATAGCAGCAGGTGGTTTTTCCCTGAGTGCTGTGGAAGAGGATATATGTAAAGAAAACAAATATGTTGCCCGTCTAAGAAAAATCAGCAATATCTGAAATAAAAAACATTGAAGTCATGTGTTAATGTATTTGCAAAGTAGTTCAGATAAATAAATGGTATTTGGTTAACTTATCGTGAAGTCTGCATATTAATCATGGAATCTAAGGCAATTTACAACAATTGTAAGACAACAGCAGAAGTGAACTGAAGAGAATTCATAACTGATGTACTTCTAATTGCAATTAATATAGAAGAGAAATTAAAAATATTCAAAGAGACATGGAGATTCTCAGAGATATTTTTCCTGAAAAAGTACAGTTAATTTTCACAACGTTATTTAGAAAAAAGTTCCTGACTAGTAGTTCGTAGTGTTTTCCTTGCCAACAAAGAACTATGTGTATAAGAATGGTATGACTGCTGGAAAAAGAAAACAAGGAAGTCTAATGAAACCAATGAAAAGGATATTTGATAAGATTCTCGTTGATCTGGGGAACAAGGAAACAAAGAAGCATTCAATGTTTGTGAGCCTCTTAAAATTTTGGCATGGATTAAATTTTAAGGAAAGGAATAAAAATACTAATTAAAGTGCATAGGAAAGTTGAAACCAGTCTCAAATATGTATACTGTATGGATTGTTAAGTGTTGATGTGGACCAAACAAGTGAGACATGATTTGTAGGAGGTGTGAAAGATTTTGGCAGATCTTAGCTAAATAACATGGTATTAATTGAAACCATAAATCTAAGTATCCATTGAGTAATAATTACATGAATAAAAGAGAAGACAGAGAGAAAGTGAGAAAGAGAATATGAAAGAGAAAGACACAGAAAGACAGACATGGAGGCAGAGAGATACAGAGAAAGACAGAGAGTTATAGACACACTGAGAGAATCTTTTCCAAATCACAGAAAACTAATATGGGAATGCTGAATTTTATATTATTTCATATAAATAGGTCATTTATAAAGTAGAGCAACAGTAACCTTATAAATGTTTAAGAACTCACAAAAACATTCCACAAAATCATTTTTAAAAAAGTTTAATTGAAGAAGGATAATATAATAAAAAGTTTATATTTAATTACAGGCTAAGAAATTATGACCTAAAGGTTTCTTATATTCACTTCTCCTTTCAAACCAAATTTTTGTCAAAGACATATGGGTTTTATTACTTTCAAAACTACACATTGCTAGAAGTTCAATACTGGCTTTAAACACATTCAAATTATTTTCAGTTCATAGAGCCATAATAGGGAAAAAATATTGCACGAGTTCATGTATACTTGGACTAAAGTGAGGATAAATAACTTGATATGATACATTCTTTCTTCACAAATTTAGGAATCTCCTTTCTATGAGGCAACAAAAGCCCCACAGATGCCAGAAGATAAAGAAGAAAAATTATTTTTATAGAAACACTTTGGATGAATCTTTACTTGAAAGAGTATGTCACATCTGTTTTTATTCATACATATCTCTTTTGGTAATTGAAATCATATATGAAATAGGAAGAGATAGAGAATAGGAAGAGAGGCTCTGTGAGTAGAAGGCAAGCACTTTGTAAGTAGCCTTTTGACTGCTGAACCAGTGACAAAGAATGTTTGGGTGGAGGAGTCAATTCTTTAATTACTACTTCATATGAAGTTGTTTATAAAATGTTTATAATATGCCAACCACTAAGAATTTCAAAATTGAAACAACAACAATTACACACAATGAAAATAATAATAATTAATGATTCCCAAGGGCATCAATTGCATTTGATTTCAGACATTTCAAATAGAGGAAAAGACAGGGCCAAAATGTGACACTTTGTAATTTCTATTATTAGAGAAAGAAGAAAATCATACTTGTAATTATTAATTTGAATATCCATATGATTGTATCTGCAATCCACTGTAGCCTTACTCTGTATTAATATATCTGGATACTGTAAATAAATATTGAATAAGGGAATATGTTTTTCCTAAGAATCCATGACAGAAATAAAATTATTTGATACTTTATTTAATAAATTGTTTGAAATATATGTTAAAGGACATAATATGATAACTGAGCTAAAAGTGCCATAGAGACCTGGAAACTATACTGATGAAAGGATAAACTAAATTGAAATAATGCTCAGTATTACTAGAGTCACATATTTGACAAAAGAGTTTCATCCTTCTTGAATATTTATTTTCTTCCTTTATGTGTATGCTGTAAATTCCTAAGGGAAGCATTGTACGTTTACCTGCAAGATGAGTTACTCATAGCAATGGACAGCATAGGCAAAATAATATGCGTGACAGTTAATATGTGTGATAGTTGCAGTCATTTCATAGTATCTAATCAGTAGAAATTTTCCCAGAAATCACATGTGTTGGAAATATGCTAATGTGTTGTACATTTTTAAATACACATGATCTTTTTAAAAGAAATTAATGAAAAGATTCTTTCAATCTTAGAAACAGAATATAAGAGACTTTTAATTAATTTACTGATTCCAGATGCTATCAGTCTCATGATCCAATAAAGTAGAGGAGAGGCTATTCACTTTAAGAAAAGATATTGATAGAAGCCATAAAACTCTTACTTATAATTTTCCTTGCATTATTTCAGAAATTGACCTACAGATATTTTAGGAAATCTATACTTTTGAGTAAAAGAATTAAATTTGCTTCACTGTGTGCTGAACAGTGTCTTTGAATTGATTTTTTTCTGGAAGATACCAAAATGTGCATAATTAAAGAACACAATAACCATGATAAAATAGTCAGTGGAGTAATACAAAACTTCTGTTGGCCATAGGATGTGACTCAATTTAATCTAATGTATTATAGAATCACAAATTATACTCAAATTATACTTGCATTTCATGGTACCTTTTGAGTAGATATATTTTTTTAGGTTGAAAATGAAAAAAAAATTGCTAAATCTCCTGAAAAGTATATCGAAACAATATCATTTCCAAATAGGCTTGTACTAGATTGATAAGAGTTCTTTTTATACATTAAGAAGGATATCATACAAATTCTAAATAAAAAGATATATAGCCTTCATAGTCGTAAATAAGAAATCTCAAATGAGACTTATCCTTTAAAACATAAGGTTTTTAGTGATATTTTTCATGATTTTAACATATGACAACAACAACATCAATACAACAAAACACCTGAAACTATATGATTTTTAATCCAAATTTCCTGTATCAGTGACTAATAGTGGTTTGCGACATACAAATCCTGTTATTCATGCTTGTTTTGATAATATGACTTTTGAAAATTGTAGATCTTTTCTCAGGAAATAGTACCTTTTTTATCCCTGAAAACTGTATGTTTTAGTCTATAACACTTTCTTTATTCCCCATTTGAGAAGTATAGGTTTCATTATTTGAATTTTCTATGAAAGAAACTAACATACAATGGTTCAATGTGGCTTTTCAAGTCCTTGAGTTAACCTGTTCTCAAATGGAACTCATCAAGTGTAGTAAAGCATTCCATTAAACTCAAATACACTTCAAATTTGTGGTAAATCCAGTTTGTCCAGAGCCAAATACTTGTATTCCCATTAAAAAAAAGTCTGTGCCAATCTTTCTTCATATTTTCTCTAATTATTGGTTCCTTTAATGTTTACAGTAATCCAATTGGTGTCTCAAGACATTGAATATCTCCCCACTTCATGACACACACATAATTACTCATTACTCATAAAGTCACATCTCTAAATACACAAATATCTGAGGAGATATCCAACCTATTTATCATTTCAATAAAGTTTGATGTTGAGCTCATGAGACATTTCAAGATTCTAGTATGTTCCCACAAATAGATGCATCTGATTACATGTAATCACCATTCCAGGTTGTATCTCCAATGTTAATATTTGTACTACTTGCAATTTTTTTTCTCAGACTAGTCCCATAGTATTTTCTTTTCGTGCTTTTGTTTTTATCTTTCTTCTTTATCAATATATTATTCATTCATTTTAATTCTTGAATTAATAACCCTAACATGTTTCCTTAGATTTTCATGATTCCACATTTTTATCATTTAACTCACTCTTTCCTTCATCACATCTTTCAGAATTTTGTACTATATATTTTCAATCATGTTCCTCATCTCTACAGATCGCTCGTATTTAAAGCTGAGTCCTTACCAATCATTATATCCACAAACTTTGTTTTAATCCACCCAAATACAATTTTTGTTACCTATATACAAATCAAGATGAAGATTCTCCTCATAGCTCTCATATTGCATCATATTAGTTGGGTATATATTTTATAAGTTCCATTCAACATTGCATATGATATTCTCATGGAGTAGAGATGTGCCCATTGCAGTAAAAATGTAGATGAGGAGATAGGTTAACTGCATTCCTGTATTTTTTTCTTGTCCAGAGTTGAATTTCTGATAATCATCAGAGAAAACATCCCTTACATCAACATGTTTCCTACCAATGTTGATTTCATGAGAGTATAAGTCAATGTCAAGAAGATCCATTTTCAATCTAGTCTTTTGTGCTTTTGGAATGTGAGGCCTGAAGAGAAGATTGCATCTGTTTGTCTAAGTTTCTCTCTCCTAATGCTTTTCTGTGTACTAAAACTGAGCCGCATTTCAAATTCATTTGTATTATTTTCCTCATCAGTTTTAAAAATAAATTTTAATTGTTAAGATTTACTTATTTCTGTTTAATAATTTACAAAATTCAGATGAGAATTGAATGGCAGACTATAAACATGAGAATCCTACTTCAGACAAAGAGCACCAGAATTTCTTAAGGCTCACAGCACACAAACTTAAAAACAAATAAGAAACATTGGACTGGAGAAAAACAGGTTATTAGTCTAAAATTAAAGAAAATATTTTAGCTTTTCATGTGGATGTATTTTTGGTTTCATATCATTAGAAAAAGAAAAATAATTATTCCTATTTATGTAGGCAGTGGAGGTAGGCTCAATACTTATAATCACAAAATTATTAACAGGTTTCATCTAAGAATTTACAAAGTTAAAGAGTTCTTAATGTTAATAGGAGGTGATGTAACTTGGCATTGTTCTTCTAATTTTACATATATGACATAATTTTTTTACATTGATTACATATTCTCAGAAAGTCACATTTGTGTCATATAATTTATTTTGACTGTATTCATTGCCCACTCCATCTTTTAAAAATCTATGTCCTCTCCACAAAACACATCTCCTTCCAACTTTAGGTCCCCTTTTATGTATAAAAAACTAATATATAATGTCCTCCCACCATTCTCAGACACACAAATCCATACCATTTATTTCTCTCTTCCATTAAAATATAAACAATCATTAAAAAGTTATCAAAATTGAAAATAAAAACTACTCAAACATATCAGACTAGGACAGAGAAAGAAACAGAGAAACAGTAGTTAAGAAAATATTCAAGAAACACGTAGATATGCCATTTCACACATATTTGCATAAACAGAAAGCATAGAATAACAAAAAATCCATAATTGATAAGCAAAGTATCTATAAAGTTAAAGATATATATGTATTTATCAAGACAATGCCATGTGAGAAAGGAGAAAAAAAACAACTCTCAAAATATTACTTTTTTGTTTTGTTGGCCAGCTACTGCTGGATATGAATTCTTCCCATACATGTAATTTTTTATGAATCATTGTATATGAAAGAAGTTGAACGCACAAACATAATTTTGTAATCTCCAGAAATTAATATTTAAGTAATTTTATTTGGTGTATAGAGGGATCCCTTTAATGAAATGTATCTGTTTTCTTTTAAAAATGGAAAATGTAGGTGTAGTCTGTTATTTGGTTCTGGGTTCTCAAAGGCTTCTAACGTACTTTTTTACTGGGAACTTGTCTTCACCCCTCTGTTACTGGCTTAATGGTTTATAACTTTTAACAAAGAACATTAATGTAACTTATTTTGTCTAATTTGATGTAGCCTTCATAGTATGAGCAAAATCAGTGTAGATATGTATTATGATAATATTGCTACATTGAGATACTGAGAAATACTAGATTTATAATTTGAACTTGGCTAAACACATGTGAGGAAACATAGCTGACATAGAATGGTGAAACAACATAAGGGGGATAGCTCATTGGTAAAATTCAACAGAAGAGAGAAAGTGAAGGGCACTCTCTTTCCTCAAGTGTATTCACAGGAGAGTGAGAAGAAACTTATTATAATAGAAACATGTCAGAGAAAAGCAGGGCTACTTTTAGCTTGCTTCAGGGTTACCATTCTTTCAGAAGAAGAACATTTCTGATGTATGTGCTTGTTTTTATATGAACACTTTTATTGATGCCACTTGTTAAAGATAATCTTGTCCAAATAATAGTGAAATTTAAAAACGAAAAGATGCTTATATTGTCCAAAATTCTTTTGTTCTTTATAGCAAAGAAAGCAAAGGAGGTGGTAAAAAGTAGGAAAAATCACACAATGTAAAAATAAGTAATTTTTTTCATAAAAAGGAACATAAGGAGAGAGACAATACTGATTTTTCAAGTTGTTAGTGCTATAGCTTATGCTCACAATACGAACCACTGAGGGTGATGAAAAGAGTACTTGAAAAAGAAAAGTCAAATAGCTACATTGCCTGGTAGAGAGAATGTGGGAAATGGAGGCAGTGGGTACTGTATGAGTGCTACGGAAGAGGAGTAATGTAAAAATGTAAATTTTGTTTTTCTGAAAAGAATTCTGCATTATCTGAGATTAAAATGTGGTTATCACTTTTTCATAAATTTGCATGACACTTCAGATATATAAGTGATATTTTGTTCCAATATTATGAAAAATGCATATCAATCATGGGTTGGAAGACATTACAGGAGATAGGATATTCTTTGAAGAAGTGAACTAAGGAGAAATCATGTCAGATATTTGCTACGTACAATTTATTTAGAAGATAGCTTTAAAAATCCTAAAGAGACTTGGAGATTCTCAGTGTTATTTTTTTCCTGAAACAGTCCATGAAGTTGCTACAAACCATGTAGATGACCTCACCCAGATGCTTCAAAGGCATATATTGTATGTTTCTCAGGTGAGAGCCAATGGCTCCTGTGGGCACTGTCGTGCTTACAGATCATGAGAGAAAGACATACATTTGATTCAGTTAGGAAAGCATTTCATGTCATTTTGCGTTTCTCTGAATGTTCACTTACTAGTGAAGAAAAGCTAGACAGGACATTTGACATTAATTTTGTATACTCCATGTAGGTTGCAGATGCCATTGTATTCCAGAAACAATAATTGTATTGATCCTAGCAATTGTCACTATGATATGCTTTTGTAAATCCATAAAAACTCTTAATGCTCTCAATAAATTTGCCACAGCATTTTTTTTTTTGCTTTGAACATCCCAATCCAGAGTCTGGTGGGCTTTTGTCATTTAGCCATATTAGGTAAACTTGGCCTGGTAAGTAAGTATAGAAGATAATATTAAGTATCACAAAGTTATCTAGAGAGAGTTACTGGTAAATCTTAATGTTTTTGAGTGACAACAAAAAGTTAGGTCAATAAAGATATTATCAGTAAATGAAAAAGCAAACAAGGGATCCTTAAATGATCAATGAAAAGAAAAACGTGTTAAGATTAGTGCTAACCTGTAATTGCTATGGAATACACTAAGAGAACTGACAACTAAGAACTAAGAGATATCAATATGTTTGAATATCTTAAATATAGCACCATTTTATACCTAACTAAAGGATGAAAATAATGATTTTAAAATAGATGTAAAAAGATGAAAGCTTTCTCAAGAATGAACATTCCACAAAAATGTTCATTGTAGATCAGAACCAAAGTGCAGAGTTCTGAGATTTTGGAGTTATGAGAGAGTTTCGTTGGTCCTACCTCATGGAAATAACATTTCATTACTTGAATCAACAAATAGAGTGGCCATTGAAGAATAATAAAATTAATAAAAAGGAAGAGAAATATAAATAACATCAGGCAGTGACATTGATAGAGACAGACAGACAGACAGACACACACACATACACAGACACACAGAGAAAGAGAGAGACATATCAACCAATATTCTTGTCCAAATTACAGAGAACTAAAAGACAATGTTGTATTCAGTATTATTTTCCATGTAAATATAATATATATTTGAAAATACAAAATTCAGCATAATTGAGGTTATATACATTTAAAAACTCTCAAAAATAAATCAGTGAAAGTTTAACTAAAACAGTAGTAGATAAGAAAATGTTTATAAAAGTTTATGTGAATTTAACTTGAGTAAATTAAGACCCTAAAGTAAATTTTATTCATTGCAAATTACAAATTCAAACTTTTTCCAAGTACATATGAACTGTACTCCCTTCAAACTTTCATATTGCAAGAGGAAAGACAGTATTGCATATGAACACATGCAATATTTTAAAAAAACAGAGCTAACAGAGGGTAATAATATTGCAAAAGGTCATTGATATTCATAAAAGAATAAGGCCAAATTGATTAATTCAGCCATCTCTTTCTTCGTAAGAGTGAAGGTAAGCTCAAAGCCTCATGCTACAGAATATAATTAAGTGAAATTATTGCTGTAGACTCATTATTAATGAATTATTAATTCTCATTATTAATGAGAATTATCAGAGGTAGTATGCAATGTATTTATTGTTTCAAAATATTCCCTTTTAATAGTTCAAATGTAAAATAGTTGATGCATGCTGAATTAAATCAAGCAAATATTTAATATTCTCTCTGATGCTGATTACCAGTGCCAGGTGGTTTGGAGAGAGAATAATGACTTGCTTCCTGAATACTTTGTACCAAATTACTTATAAAAAGCTTCTTAATAGCATGTCAACCATGGAGAATTTCAAAGTAAAAACAAAACAGAACAAAACAAAGCTAATGATTGCTAGGTGAACCTATTTGTATGTGTATTAGAACATTTTAAGTAGAGTAACAAAATCGACCAAACTAAAGGACTTGAAAATTCAAAAAATAGAAATATAAAACAGCATACCTGCAATTATTAAGCTTGAATATCATCCTGGCAGTGTCAGCAATCCACCTACACTTTACTCTTTGCTGATATATGTACTCATTGGAAATAAGTAATGCACTGATATTTCTTCTGCAGTAGCAACTTTAAAATTTATCATTAAAACTTTAAAATTGTCTTACAGTTGATTGAATAGATAGACTAAAATTTATGTCAAAATAAAGAATACTTAAATTAAGCCCCAAGTGCTAGGCAGGCCTAGGAACAAATTTAAAGAAAGAATCAAACAAATAGGAATATTCCTCAGTAGTATTAGAGGTATAGATTTGACACAAGAGTGTCATCATTCTTGAATAGTTGTTTTAGTCTGCCTTTCTCCTTCTGCTGTATATTCAAATAGATTTGGAAGATAAAGGATATGAAAATACAAAGAGTTTAGCTTTGTGGGGGTTAATAAAAACCTAATGGGAGCAATGTAGATTCAAAAACAAGGTGAATTACTTACACAAATGGACAACACAAACAAAACAATATTTAACCCTTTTGGAAATACCTATTCAGTGGTAATGGATGGTCACAGATATCAAATGTGTATGAAACAGGGTACTTCCATTTCAAATTTTTATATAATCAGAAGCATTCTAAAAATGAGTAAATGTTTTCATTAAAATTTAGAAAGAGGCCTGTAAACTAATCACAGACCTCACATATCTTCAGTCTCAGGATCCAATAAGTGGAGTGATAGCAAGTCTCCTTGAAAAAAAAACAATAATAGAATCATTAGGATTTTTCTATCAATTTTTCTAGCATGCCTAACAAAAACAACTTAGAGATATTTCCTAGCAAAATCAACTTTGAGAAACAGGAATTAACTCTGCTTTGCTCTCTACTCATCACTGTCTTTGAAGAAAATCATTCATTATTATTTATTTTAAATGACATTTCCAATGTCCAATGTCCACTTCTTACACTCTAAGTTTATTAGTTCTTCTAATGTTTCTTCAGCTTTGTTTCTTAAGTACATAGATCCATGGAACTTCTGGACATGACTCTACAATATAAGGAGAATGACTCTGAAGTTTTTGATTACACATATTCATTTCTTGCATGCTTATCAAAACCATACTGGATATCACTGACAATACACCCATGTACATATTCCATTAGACAAAATACATTTTATTATGCAGAAATTATTTTCTATATTTGGCTGTGTTACAAGAGAGATATGAATTCTTCTGAAAACAAAGTTAAGTATTGATTAGTATCAAAGTCAATCACCCATGAAAATCTGAATAGTAAATTCTTTTTTTTTCAGAATCCCCAACCTCAACATTTCCCTGTATCTTTGGTTTCTTATACAGTCCTAACAATTTGTCACCTCCATTCACGTAGAGGTCAAGTTAAAACAACTTTTTACCTATTTCCTTCTTCTGTCTTCTTACACTCAATGATGTTAAGCTTCTATGCACCTTTCTGTGTCTTTTTGAGTTTAAGCATATGCAGAAATGTCATTAATATTTTGTCTACTAAGAAAGCTTTATGTAAAAGTAATCAAATTCATTTTTTCGATTCTCTTGTTTCTATCTAAAATCACAAAGCAGTCCTGTTATTTCATCAGATTTTAAACATTTTGACAATGACACTTTAAAGTGAAGTCCTGAATTGTCACAAAGACAGGAGGTGTATGGAAGGAGGAAAAGTAAGAAGCAAAAGTTGTAATTATACTATAATATCATGATATTGAATAAATGCAAATATTTCACAATTTATAAATTAGTCTTTGCTTATTTCGAACAGTGTCCAATCAAATGTTTATTTTCATTTCTTTCACATTCCCTTGATTTTTATTTTATACTGATCTGTACTGATGAGCCTTAGTTACTTACATTGATCTTGTATTGGTGTTCACCGTGAGTAGTAACTATAAATCAGTGTACAAATAATTAAAACACACAGGATATTGCCACATGAGATCCTGCTCTATTTACATCGAGCTGTCTCTTCCTCTGATACCTAATGTCAAATTAAGGTTTGGCTAGAAAGAGAAAGCTTGAGGCAACACCTTGGAAGGCATGTTCAACTTTATATACGTAAGACATTAGTTTTTTTATTTTGTATGATTTGTTGTTAGAGACACACATTCCCCACTTGAAACATCAAAAATTTCCAAACATTATTTACTTCCTGTTTTCCTTTGCATATTTTTTTTGAAAATTTTTGGCAGACACTACCTTTAAGAATGATGGCATTGACAAAAAGGTGGGGGATTAGAAGTTACCCAGTTGAAACTGTGTATGTAAATAAGTTAAACACTCCTTAACAAATGTAATGGTAAATATAGATATTCCTCAACAAAGAAAAATATAACATAAAAAATATTGAGACGAAATCAAATGAACCATTCACAAGTAATATATGATCCTGAATGTAAAATAAATGAAGCTTACTGCCCTGTTTTATGAAAATGAAAAATCCCAATTCAATTGTCAAATATTTAATTTTTTTTACATATCAGGTACTGTTTTAATACATTTCCATGGTTTCAATTATCATCAATGTTCATCATTTTCCCATCTCCTTTCTTTTCTCCAACACCTCCCACATGCCCTCCCATAAACCCATTGTCTGAAGCCACCAACTCAATTTACATTATTTTACTTTGATTGCTGTTGACAGATACACACACACACACACACACACACATACACACACAAAACCTGATGCAAACCATTTTACTGTGTGTATATATGGTTTCAGGGATGCATAACATTCTACATTGAACCACCATGTGCAGTGATCTCTTTCCTTGGTGAAGTTAATTCTCCTTCTCATTCTTTAGGACTCATGTTTTCTCTGGTCATTGTTTAGGCGTGGGATTATACAATATTTTCCTCCTCCACATTAACTTGTCCATTGATATTGCTGCTTTTCCCATCTTGTGAATTTTATTATTTGTAGGAGAACAATTTCAAAACAGAATTCCCAGTATTCTGGCTTTTATTTTCCATCCACACCCTTGTCAGAGCTGTTGTATGGTCCTTAGATGAAGGAAGAGAAATTTGGATATATTCCTTTTGACCTGGTGTTCTGTTGTAGATTTCTCTGACATTTTCCATTTGCTATAAAGAGAAGCTTTTTACAATGAGAGCTACGATCTATACTTATCAGAGGTATAAAGATAAGACTTAAAATGAAAGAAATATGCTGGTCTAGCAAAATTGAAATAGTACATGCTTTTCTAACTTCCAAGACCACACTAGGCCTGGGCATTTGACAAGGGTCCCAGTGCAGGTATGGTTTAACAGCATGATTTCCTGCCTGGTGTTTGGTCTTGAGCTGTTTGTTGCCACCAACATGTGAATGCCACTTCTATGTAATTGTCATTGTTCGCAGGTGTTCCATCTGGATAAGACTGTTTGCTTCTCTCCATTAGCATCTCACACAGTATTTTCTGGAACTGTAGAAGTGACATGACGTGAACAATATTAGGATCACAGATTCTGTTAGAATTGTTCTGAGTCCTGTGTCTTAACTGTGCGGTGGCTTTGACCATAGGGGCTCATCAACAACCACAGCTTATAAGAGATAATTTCATTGTTTAGTCAGTCATATGCACAATCTGAAATATCAACCTCAATGAAGTTTTCTCTTGTCTGATTATTTATTTGTCTAGTCTTCTTTTAGGGAGTTTGTCAGCCCACATGGCTTTACTTCTTTTAAGGTATAAGTGTCTATACACATGCATATGCACATACCTACAAGTATATGTATATTATATAACTTGAATTAAATATAAAATACAAATGCATAATACAAATGTAAAGTGAAATAGATACATATGAAATAGAATTGTATAATATGATCCCTTGACGCTTCATCAAATGATGCATTTCCCTATTGTGTGAATGAGTTCCACATTGGGAAACTTAAACTTACAATTCTGATTTCATTTTATACTATCTTTATCCTACCACTTACCTCCAAATACTCAACCTCATATTATGTAGTTACCTTAAACATTCTGGATATATTTGATCACTTAATATTGTATACACATATCTCTGTATTTAGAGTGGATTTCTCACTTCATTATATTTTCCTGTTCCTTTAGTTTTCCTAGAAAGTTCTTGCAGTAATTTTTTACAGATGAATAAAATTTAGTCCTTGAGGAATCTACTTCCTCACCTTAATAATACTTAGGCTGCTTCAATTTCCTAGGTATTGTAAATAGAACAGCAACACACATGACTGAGAAAATGTCCCTGAAATTGGATGTCAAGTTGTTTTGGCATAGCAGAGAAATGGCCTTTTGAGAATTAACCAGTCAGCTTTTCAGAATTTCACAGTTTTACAATTCCACCAAGTATCATTGTGAGTTCCCTTTTCCTTACATTGCCTCCAATATTTCTTCTTGGATGTGGTTTATTTGATCTTGCTCTTCTGACTAGGGTAAGATGAATGCACAGCAGTGCTTTTATTTCCAGTTCCCAAATGACTAGCACAATAGGACCTCTTATGAGATGTTTCTGTGTAATTTTCTCTGTTTCACTATGTATCATCTTAAATACTCACTTCATTTCCTAGAAATATCTTAAATGCTGTATTTGCATTCTGAATGTGTTTTCTGAGATATTTATGTATTCTAGCTATTTATTCTCTGTCAGTTGATAGAAAGAAATTCTTCTCTCTCATTCTGTGGACTTTCCATTCATCCAATGAACTGGTTTATTTATCTGTGCAAATGCTTTTTTGTTCTATGAAGTCCCACTAGTAAGCTGTTCATTTTGTTCACAGCTAGCATATTTTCCTGATCTTGCAAGCATTTCTTCTTGTTCCCCCTGGTGAGGCCGTTAGGGTCTAACAGTTAATAACAAAGCCATATTCACATACATGGCTCTGATTAAACTCATATATCAACATACTAAAAGTAACATAAATGTTATTTGTTACGGAGTTGTTGTGAGGGGATTGACTATCTTGGTATGGAGATGTGAGACATCTATGATAAAAACTTACATGCTGTGAAATTTTGAAAGAACATATTATTAAATTAAAAACACTTTACTGGAGATATCAGTAATAAAACACTCTTTCAATAAATGGAAAAAAGTCATGAGAAATCGAATGAAATTTGAAAGCTTTGGACATTCCATGCATTCACACTCACAGCATTCAGCCCCTATTTCACAGCTAGCCTTTCTTCCATGTCCACTCTGTCTCAAGTATCAATCTTCTGCATTTGTGACCATCATAGAATGGGTTTATTCACTCAAATTGTAGAATACTAACCATATTAGTGGACCTGACATAGGTTTTGTTTATTTCTTATGTGCTTTTGTTTTTCTGTTACTGAATAGTAAGAATAATTGAAGATTCCACTTTAAAATCCAATTACTGGAGGATGAAATTCTATTGTATATTAACCTTTTCAAACCAAATGGATGACTCACTCACATCTTCTGTTTATCCGTACTCATCTGCTGTATTTCTTGGCTTGATGCTCAGGATTAATATTGACAAAGGAAGCCATAGTGCACAGGACTTTTGTAATATGATTTTTATGGTTTGTATCGAGTTTTATTTTATATTTTCAGAGGAATGAAATGATTTGATATATTTATTAAAATTTTATCTATATTTCTCCATACAAATTATTACTTGTCAATATTTGATGCACATGTTTCATTAATGATATTAAGGATTTCTTCATACATTCTGAATACATATACTTACTGTTTAAAATGTTTTTTAAGAGTTCATAATATCTACATTTTTATAATTATCTGTCTTCCATTAACTCTTTGTCCTATGTAGGACAATGCAATAACTAATTGGTGGTTACCCTGAAAAACATTCCCTATATCTAGTGTCCAATTTTTTAAGTTTCATTAGTGGTTTCTCGCATATTTTGTTAAGTTTTCCTACTTAAATCTATAGGTCTGTGTATCTTCAGGATGCAGCTTTACTCTTCTGAGGAAGATTACTTAGAGATTTTTGATTACAGAACTTTTTATTTTTTAATTTTGTTTAATTTCATTTTCCCCCACGTAATATATATCCAGAATTCAGGCTTCCCTTCCTCCATCTTTCCCAGCTTTTTCCCATCTCCCTTCTCTCTCATATCCACCTATTTTCTTATCTCTTCTTCTCCTCAGAAAAAGATCAGATCTAACCTAACAGGCATACCATCTAACAGAGGCCCTAGGGCAGATAAAATTTTCAGAAAGAAAACACTCCTACTTGTAGGAGTTCTAAAAGAATATGAAGCCCAACCACGTTAAAATATATATGGTGGACTTAGCAAAGACACATGTAGGCTCCATGACTGCTGCTTCAGTCTTTGTGAGCCACTGTATGTCTTGGACAGTTAACTCTATAAGGCATGTCTCCTACTGCTCTCGAAATGCCCAGTCCTCACAATTTCTCTCTTCTCTTTGCCCCCTGGTTCTCCAAACTCTGCCCAATGTTTGGGAATGGGACTCGGTAACAGCTCCCATAAACTACTAGAGATAGCCTCTCTGATGAAGATTGTACTAGACACTGATCTATGAAAATAGCAAAATATCATTGGGAATCACCTATTACTATGCTTGGTCTGCCTCCTGAATATGACTGCAGTGTCAATTATTGGCTTCTTCTCTTGACATGAGGATCTATCTCTCTAATGTCCCAGCACATCTTGAAATGCAGTGCAAAATGTAGGAGGAAAATTTTGTGACTGAATTGATTTCCTAGTCCCACGATTGGAAGACTTGCCTGGTTAAAGAAGATGGCCAATTCAAGTTCCCTATTCTCTGTTACTAGGATTTCTCCCTATGATCAAGCTTGTAAATATCAGGCAGTGCCCACAATACTAGATTTCAAGTGCATTTCAAAATTCCAATCTCTATTCCCTACATTATCTCCCTACAACCCCTTTCCCCACTGGTGATACATTCCCCTCCTACATAAGTCTATCTGAAAAATCTCCTCTATTTCCCCTTCCTAGAGAAAACCATATGTCCTAACTGGAGTCCTCTTTAAGTCGTACAATAAAATAATATTCTAATTCAATACTTATCAAAATCCTTTTGCTTAGAATATCCATTGAAAATTTGCTAGCTTACAATTTGATGCATCATTTTATTTTATTTTCCCTAAATTTATATCTACATTTTGATTCCATTACTTTATTATAAATATAAGAATTGTCTTAACCACAAACTGTTGTTTACTCAATACCAAGATTAATTGATCATAAGAGTCTTAAATGCAAATACTCTTTATTTCAGTTAAGTGATACAACATGTCAGAGACCCTACCACTCTCAGCATTTCCCTCTGTGTTTGGCTCTTTATTCAATCCTATGCATTTTGCCTCATCCATTCCACTTGTGGTCATATCATAGCAGTCTTTTAAATTATTTTCTTTCTTCTGTTTTTACTTTTTTGTGAAAATGATAATTGGAAATTTTCTGTGTTTTTGCTTGAGTATAACCATGTGTCCAACCTAAGTTAAATATTTTCATTTTCTGAGAGATTTATGGAATTCAAACTGTAGACATTTCTTGATTGATTCTACATAATTTCTTGATTGTGTTTCTACGTAATCACAAGACAGTACTAGTACTTCATCTAACGGTCCCAACATTGAAATAATGTCTGTATTACACCTGAAATTCTATTTAATTTCAACATCAAAATTTTTTTCATTTCCTTGATCATTCCTTATATCTCCATTTCATTTTACACTAACTTAAATGGAGAATAGACTCAAGGACTTATTTTCTTCATGGAGTTTGGGAAAAATCAACCATAGGAAATAAGAATTCCAAGTTCCCTGAGTGAAAATAAGCAGAATATTGACACAATAGATTATATCTAAGGACAGATTGTATCTTCAAAGACACTCTGGTGGCTGACCTTAGACGAAAACATCTTGAAGGAAAGAAAATGCAGGCAGCACCTTCCAAGGCAAACTAAACTATATATCCATGAAGTTACAAAGCAACTGTCCCAATTTTTGCATTTTTTGCTGTTAGATTTGCAGTTTGCTAACTTTATAGAGTGTTCTTCTTGTCTTGTTCTGTTTCTTCTTGTCTCTGTATTTTTCTTTTCTCAGTATAGCTATAGATAGACATTACATACAAAAAATGAATAGAAATAAGAATGAGGTATAGAGAAACACAATTAAAATCCTTGAAAGTTGCTTACAGAATCCTGAAATAATGTAGTAAAATATATAATAATAAAAACAGTGAAGAAAATAATTAGATGATTATTAACTAGATGAAGAAAAAGAAATTCTAATAAAAATGCCACATAATTCTGAATGTGTAATATGAACCCCAGGATTGTTTTATATTAGAAATACTATTACAATTCAAATGTAAAATATTGAATTATGTTTGTTACATATCAGTTCCTGTTTTTATCACTTTTTGATTACATTAAAATATTATTACATCATGTTCCCTTGTTTGTCCTCCCTGCAGCTTCTCTCTGTTCTACGTACTGACTTTCTCTCAAATTAATGATTTTCATCAAATATTATTGTTACATACATGTTATTTCATATATATAAACATAGTTGTATGAATACGACCTGCTGGGTTGGTTTGTGCATCTTCTTTGCATATGCAAATTCAGAATACACTTTGATATTGGAAAGAATTTAGAGGTGTCATCCATGGGAAAATTAATACTTTTCTTCCATTCATTAATTGTTAGTTTTTGTCTAGGGTTGTAAACATAAAATTGTCCTCTTCCATGGTAGCATAATTACATTTCTTGTCATTGTTCAGATTCTTTTTAGTCAACCATAATTTTATGTATTTTTTTTGCAGCATTCCTATTATTTCATAAGATTAGATCTCTGAACAAATTTCTGTTCCTCTAATTCTTAAATGTTTTCAGATGCCACTTTTGAATTGGTTGTAGAGCCATTAGTACAGAGTTGTGCAATAATTTTGCCATTGGACATTTGTACTCTATGCCATAATGTCTCCATTTTAAAAAGTTGTGATTTACTGTGATGGTGTCTGACTCAAAGAGAAGGTTCTTCAATCAGGATTGGTTCTACATTTTTTTGTTAATCCAATGGAATTTAGAATACAGTTCTGAATAACTTGGTCTTGTGAAATGATAGTAGGACATTCTCTGTAAAGAGAAGGCATCCATTAGAAATGAGTGATTTATATACATTAAAAAACATCATGGTAGCATAGAGCATGTGTTCACCTTATGTTTAGCAGGTGCTGAGTAATTTAAAAGTCCAGCATCAAATGATTCCATAAGATTGAAAAGGGAAATCACTGTCATTACCTCCACTGTCAATTTTCACTGAGGCTGGACCTATCCTTCAGTGGATTACCTGTTGGTGAGAAGAGGCAACATATATGCAACAGTATTACAAGGCAATGGGAATAAGTAAAACCTCAGACCAGCTAGTTGGTGAGGGTCAGTATACAGAATTACAAGAGTAGGTTCTTATTGATTATGTGACCATAAAATATTGTCATTTGGCATATTTGAGGGTTTATGAATAGGTAGAAGATTCAGGCAAATGTTAAATTTCCTTAACCAAGATCATTCAAGGCTCAATGAAGTTCTTTATAGATTTTCTGCGAGGAATATCTGGAGCCACATAAAGGGCTATTTCAGACCTTGAAGATCAAGGTGAAGATCAAGACCACAGCAATTGAAAATGTTTTGCAGCTTCTACAGGAAAACTCTGCACCCATGGTGCAGTGGATTCGAGCTACTGTAGATATACTTTCAAATACTTAAATGTCCACTGTCATAAGAGAATAAATAGTTAAGGGGCAAAAATATCAAAATACATACAGTTTTAGTTGCAGGAGATATGGCCATTTGAAAAGGGATTATGTCTGAGTTATTTCCAAAGATGATAGATTCTTTAAATATCAGTCAGAAAAAAGAAACAGATTGCCTAGGATTTGTAGATGGTTTGGAAAGGGTCAGCATTTGAGTATTAATCCCAAAAAGTTATAAAGGGTTATCCCTTGCCCTTGCTGTTGGGAAATACCATAGGGGGCTCTTCTCAGGCCAAAAAGCAAACAAGCCAATTCATGCCATTACTTAATTACCACACTGACTGAGAAACATAAACACTGCATTGGAGATCTGCCTACCAGAGTAGATCATGGTAGTTTGTTAGGTTTCCTTCTTTTATTACTTACCTCTTGTAGGGTAGGACAAAAGTCCAGTCATAGAGATGTTGTTTACAGCTAGGATATGAGGGCCTCCATTGCAAATGTAGGTATACTTTCTTTAATGGTCATTGTCTCTCCTAGCTTCATTAAGCGTAATTTGACCATTGAATGTTTGAGAGTTTCTTTTTGTTTGTTTTACTGGAGACATAATTACGATTTAGCTTATATTGGCAAAAAACTCACTATACTTACCCGATTTACCTTAAGTATGTAAAAGCCCACCAGTCCCTGCCTCTGAGTACCTTGTGATTCTTGGCTGACAACTTTACATTATTGTTTACATTTAAATCAATTTTGTTTTAAAATTAGTTTGATCCAGAAGACGCTGCCTTATTTGCTGGAATGAAAAATCAAATCACATTTCATTCTCTAATTGTGGGTTGAGTTTGGTGCAATGATAAGCATCCTGTCTTCTTCAACTCATACTTCTTATTTATCTTTGACTTTTGTAATCGTTACTACGTGGTGACCTGACTTTATTCAAGTCAAAAACCACCATACATGAAAATAGTAATAAAAACCTATGAATTCTTTTGATTTTTAACATGTAAGGCCATCATACACACATATTCCATCTTAAAAGCCTTAGAATTTAGATGAGAATTCATGAACAATATTAAAAAAAACAAAGATAATTATGCACCTACTCATGTTCAGTATGAAATCCATTTGTTAATTGATATTATACTAACGTAAAATTATCTTCAAATTTAATCTTCAAAATATGTTGCTATCCTGGTCTAGGGAAAATGTATCCCAAAATATTCATGGAGTGTTCTTTATATTAGAATTTCAATTTTAACAAAAAACATATACTAAGGGACAAAAATTTTAAAAAAAAGTCTCTTCTTACAATTGGGAAGACCAGAAGTGAACAGACAAAAAGCAGGATTAATTCCTTCTCTTTGCACAGAAAGTCAATTTTAGCAAGTACTCTCACCTCATTGATGGAAGAGAGATGTCAAATTTTGTGTTGTATGATTTCATTCCCTGCCAAGAGATTAAAAAATCCTCCAGACAATAGATATACCACTGTCTCCAAAGTTGACTCTCCTTACATGGAGGGGAGAAATATTTGGGACAATCTAGTCTCCAGACATCAGTACACTTGATGACATATGCAAAGATTCTTTTCAAATATAATTATGCTGTGATATAGTGACATACCACTCTCTGCTACAGGTATGTTGTGGAAAATAACCTTGACAAATTAATACAGTTGAAATGGAGACGAACTTATGTTTCTTGCTTACAGAGAGAGAGAGAGAGAGAGAGAGAGAGAGAGAGAGAAAGAGAGAGAGGGACTATCACAAAGCATAATCTGGAATACACAATATTGAACCAATTCCAAGATTTGAGCTGGACTCAGTGGCTGATGACTATTCATGAGGAAGAATTGCAGCCTCATCAAATGTTTGAAGGAGATATCTCACAATGGCTCCATCAATCTTGCTCATATATTCACTTATAAAATATGTTCAACATTCTGCCCATCTGAATAGTAGCCAGGTTCTCCCAAAAGCTGGTAGATTTATTAAATTTATCCAAACTTCTAAAATTCAGAATTGCAATGTTAATAGGAACTCACTTTTCTTAGGTTCACCATGGGAAGACCATTTTTGTGATCATAGGTACTGGATATTTATCAGCAATCATTTCTTTCTTTGTGGCTACGTGTTCCCAATTTACCCAAAACTTTGCCATTCTAATTTTATCTCTGTATTAATCACTGTGAAATATGTTTTCTCATTTAGATATTCAAGCAACCGTACTTTGCTGTTCAGTTCTTACTTTGAGTATTTGGGTCATCTCTTTTTTCTTCTTGTCTACTTGGCCAAAGGCTTATCTACCTATCTTCTTTAAGACTTTAATGAATTAACTACAATGTGCAGAATTAGCCTACCTTGGGTAAAAGTCCCCTTATTGATTGTCCTATGTAGATTTCTCAACATTGAAAAAATATTTACAAACATCAAAAACAGATTAACCAGGATGTATGCAAATATTTTATATACACATGCATACACATTATGTATATATACGTAACAATAACAACGAATGAAAATAGGATACCAATTGGAGAGTAAATGGGATATGAGACAAGTTTGATGGACAGGAGTGGCAGGATGGAGGAAAGAGCATGTGGAAAGTAATTTAATAGTATTTCGCTTCAAAACGCTAGACTCATTCACAGGCTAATTTCAAAATCCACAATTATATACAAAAAATTATGTTAAAATAGCTCATTATCCACACTGGAAAAAATAGAAAGTACCAGATAACCCAGCCATAAGTAGTATAGGTTTAAATTTCACTGCTAGATAAGTACTGAATTATGCCTTGTGTCTGTCATCTGAGATTTAGACTTTTTTATTCTGTTTATTTTAGTCAATGTCTACCATTCTCAGAAAGGGTTTTATTCATTTACTTGTTTATCCAGCAGTAGTTTGACTTGGAGTCACAATAACTGTTCTACTGTGAAGGACAATTGACATTTCAGGATTGTCACCTCCTACTGGTCTTAATTCCCCTGTCATTACCAGGATTCAAAGCAAAATAATGAGAATACATCAGAAATGTTAAAAGTATTTAAAAGAAATGTTTTAAATAAAATGAAGCTGCCTTGTTGAATTACATATTTTTTCTTCTAAAATTATTTGATAAATATGCAAAAAAGCTGGAGAATAAAATATCTTCAACAATTGGTTCAGGAAAAATTGGATGTTTGTGTGAGAGGAATGAAAGTAGACAAGTAGACTTACAGCAATCACCTTGCACAAAAATTAAGTCCAAATGGATCAATGACATAAAAATGAAATCTGAAACACTGAAATTGCTAAGAAGGGAACATGTGAATTAGCTTACAGAATATATGTGAAAGAACTTCTTGCACAGGATTCCTTTTTCAAAAGAATTCAGTTCAACAATTGTTCAGAGTATTACAAAATATTACTAAGTTTCTTCACAGCCAAGGAAACACTCAACAAGGATGTGAATAAGAAGTGAACAGAATGGGAGAGTACCTTTGCCATCTATATATATTACTGAGGAATAATATCCAGAATATGAAAAGAATACAAGAAACAAAAGTAAAAAATCCAAAAGGTTTATTGGAGAAACGATCTAGGGTCCACAATAGAGGAGAACAAAACATTTACAAAATAATATCTCAAAAGCTACTTACCATCCCCAGGAATTAATGAAAAACAAATCAAAACAACTCATGGATTGATTCCATCTTACTCCATTCAAATTGGCACATTTAACAGAACAACTAAAACAATACGCTAGACGTGTGTGGAATAAAGAGAACTCATTCTCTCAGCTTGGAATTACAAACTCGTGCAGACTCAATAAAAATCACCATGGAGAATTCTCAAAGAGCTAAAAGTAATACATGTGACACAACTATATTATCCCTTAGTATATGCCCAAATGACTAAACATCCTACTCCACATAGAGTTGCTCTCACATGTCCATTGCTTCTCTATTCACTATATCTAGGAAATGGAATCAACATAAATGTCAAATAACCAGTGAATAGATAATCAAACTGTCATATGTATATTCAATGAAATACATCCAGATATAAAGAATAATGAAATCATTAACATTTTAGTAAACGGATGGAATGAGAAAAGATTGTATTGAATGCGGTAACCCAGATACAGAAAGATAATCACAACATGTTCTTTCTTTTGTGTTGTACCAGCTCTGCATCCTCATATATGAATACAAAACATGGAGTCACTACAAAAACCAGAAAAATAGAAAAGGATTGTAGGCTGTGAAGAGAATGTAGGATAACAGAATAATGAAATGAGTTTGGAAATGGAATAATGGGACAATACTTCTATTGGATTAATAACCGAGTATAAGGATGGAAAATTTATACCAACTTTTTTTGATGAGGCCTCAAAAATCTTTAATTTTTACTAAATTATATGAAACATGAATATATATGTATTTGTACTTATATAAATATATACACTATCATTTATCTATCTGTCCATTCTATTTAACTATTGTCACTGTATGTATATATATATACATATATATATATATATGTGTGTGTGTGTGTGTGTGTGTGTGTTTCTGTGTTTCTGTGTGTGTGTGTGTGTGTGTGTGTGTGTCTGTGTGTGTGTGTGTGTCTGTTTGTCTCTGTGTGCGTACTTTATAGGAAGTCATCCCAGTAGGACTAAAAAAGAGCCCCACAAGGAAAATAGACTAATAAAAATTATAATATCATACAAAGAAGAACACTTCTTTTTAAATGGTTGGTCACATTAAGCCAAGTGACTCTAGAAATTATTTATATTATTGTTTTTTTGTTGTTTCAAGGGCTTAGTAAAGGTCTTTATTTCTGAAGATAATGCACACTAATTCACAGGACACAGATCATTCCAGCTGGTTCTGAAATGAAAGATTTTTTCCTGTAATCTTAAATCATAGCTTTCAGACAATTTTATCAATGCAACCAAGGAATGGAAATAATTATTCACTCTACACACCGCAACATCCATAAATCATCACAATTACTGACAGGAATTGCAGAATGGAGCAATGATTGACATTCACATTTTGGTTCCAACCATAATTGTCTAATTGCATCATAGGGCCCTGAGCAGGGGGAAAAATCATTTCCGGTACTACGAATCCATTAAACCACCAAATTCTATTGAAATTGTGATCCATAAAAATTGCCTACTCTCATCATTTTACTGGATCAGCCTAATTCCATAATACATTCGAAATCTTATTTTTCCAGCCAAGATTTGTATAGCTTTCTCCCTTCTGTAAGGACACTTTTCTTTATAGCAAATAGAGACAATTACAAAAACCTACTAATGAACACAAGACACAGATCAATCGATCATAGGTAACTCAGCACCTATATATAACCTAGCTCTTCTGCTAATATATGTATCATCAGAAGAGCTCCTTCATCTATGGTATACAGACTATTTCAGGAAAGTAAACTAGAAAGATTGTAAGAGCCAAAATAAGAGAATATCTGCAGTCATATAGTCTCTTCTATAAACAAAGATTACAATCAAGAATGCAACAATGGTGATATTAATAAACATATAAATATGGAAGGGAACTATTTCAAGCTGTCCCAACCATTGAAAATGATCTGGAAGATTCTAATGACTCCTGAAAATGGGGAACCAAGCCATTTCTAGAGAAGAGCTCCTTAACTGGTGTCCAGTGCAAAGTGATCAGGGCTGTATGCCAAATGCAGATACTTATCACTTTCTCCATTCTTCACAATCCAATCTTCTGGTCTTGTTTCTTCCTCTACAGCAGAACAGATAGGGTACTCTCCCCCAAACATTATCCCTTGAGGATCACACATATCTTCAGTTATCAATTGTGTAACTATATATACACATAAAGCAAAAAACAGACTCTGATAGTTATAAAAAATAAAATTAATCATATATACCCATATGTGTTTGTATGTGTTTGTGTTTGTGTGTGTGTCTGTTTCTGTGATAATAACAACCAAAGAAAAATACCATATATTCTTGTGAATGGGGACATGTGAGGAGCTCTTGCTGGGAGAAAGTGGATGGAAGAAAGATGGAAGGGCTGTGATGAATTTCTTTTTCAAATGAAACCTTAAATTGTGCATTAAACCAGGATTTATTACAAAAAGAACATAATTTAATATTTGCCATTTTAGCAAGAATATTCTTCCTAACTGTGAACAGTACTGGGGATAAATATTTTATATTATTGTCAATTTTTTAGTTTACTATGATTTATTCTTATTCATCTCATTAGTAATTGGGTGATTGTTATCCTTTTTTGAAATTGACACAATATCATTCTTCATTACATGCTTTCAGAGTTTTTAAATATATTTTCATTCATAGTTTTAATTGAATCTCTCCCATACTACCACAAACCTCTGGAGTTTGACCATGGAGGCTTCCTATAGATATTTTGTGAAAGGTGAAATTCAGATATAGGGAGAAAAAGAAACACATATGGGAAACCAAGTTGATTAAATAGCAAAAGTAGAAATGTAACATCAAGACGGAGAAGTTAAAGAGATTGCTTTGCTTCCTCATGTGTTTAAAGTAATATTTGCCTTGGAAGATGTTGTCTGTTCTTCTTGTTTGATCCAAGTATTAGTATAAGGTCATCCATGAGACAAAGAGAAGGCTCTGAGAATTCAATATGATCTGGATAAGAATCTTTTGCATAAATATTCTGGGTGTTTTATACCTCAGTGAACTTAGAATACATACTTACTATGGTTAGTTCAATTTTGTAAGAAAGATCAAAATGAGTCCTTAAGGATAATAACATTTAAAACTAGCATAAACTGAAATAAAAATAATATTTAAAAACGTGAAATAAATGAAAACAAATTGAACTTTTATTTTTTGAAATAAATGAGCATTTTAATTTCACTTTTGTAAAAAAATTTGTGAACTAATATCACTGTAATTATGGAGAAAAATAAGAGAATCACTAAATAAATGAATGCATATAGTATTCTAAAAAACTTCTCAGAAATGAGAGTAATAATTGAATTCATATGTTTGATTGTATTTATGCAACGACCATGAAATTTATAAAGCAATGATAATATAAAGAAGAGTTATGAAAAAGAAACAAAGAAATATATAAAAAGCTGTTCTGGTTTGACCTTCAACTGAATAATGAAGGCAAATTGCCAGGTATTGTACAGGGAGTAAAAGCCACAGTGCTCTGTTAACACTGAGGATTTTGAAATGATTCATCACTCAACCTATCTATAAAGAGTATCGTCTTTTCAGACTCTCATGTTTGATTCAGTTTAGTAGTGTTTAAAACTCAATATATTTTTAAAAGAGTTTATATCTGTTTTATACTGCAATGCAGCCTAAATGTAGATACTGATTTTTCTATAATAAAAATATATCAATTAATTTTCTTTAAAAGAGAATTTTGTTATATATTTTCCAAGCAGAAACATTTTGATAAGCATGAGACAAAATATCTATGTTCATAAACAAAATTTTAACATAGAATAAAGATCTATAAACAAATGTTCCAAAGTTTTTTTACACTGTATGCTGTTCCAGATTAGCCTTGGATCTATATTTTTAAGAAGAGCAGCTAACAACGTAGTCATATTAAGATCTATGAACATGGATATTGGACATATAAATCCTCTCTTTGCAAAACCACTAAGGAAACATGGCTTTAATGTGGGATTCTAAAAAGGCTGTAGAGAGGAAAGAAAAAAATGATCAATATTTAGATATTTGGGGCAAGGACACATATTTCTTAAGTATTAAATTGAAATAACACATGTTCTACTACAACCGAAACACGTGTGAGTGTCAAGGACCCATTCCTGTTATACCTAAGTTGAAAGAGGAGAGAAGGAAATAATAATATAAATGTATTTGGAGTTTAATCTTAATGGATGTTGATAATTAAATTTGATGATTCAGGAATTCAGTGTCAAAGGAACTGCATGAGGTTGGAAAATCAAGATACTTTTAAGTCATACAAAAATTAAATAATATTTATTTTTCATAATCATCATGTTTAATTAATCTTGGTGTTGTTAAACCATAGATTTCCATCCAAAATCATATCTTTAAAGTGTACTGATGTCCAAATATAAGTACTCATTTAGGAATGATAAATAATACACTGTTTACTGAAAAAGTTAAGGAGTAAGATGTTGGTTAATACTCATTGCAGATGATTTTGATAAATTTTTTTTCCTCACAATTTACTTGATTTTAGAAAAACTGAAGATCTGCATTCAGACCCTTCTAAGTCATTTTCCACAGTAATGTAAAACTACAAACAGGAAAGTCAGAGATTCTTACACTTAAGAGACGAAACAGGAGAAATTAAGATAACTTGTCAGAAAGAGATTTAAAGTCTGAGTTTTGAAGTAAGAAAAGATGCTTGAAGGACAAATCATTGAGTGTATTCATTGTCTTATGAAGGCAAGACAATCAGAGGTAGAGAGGAAAATTTATCAAATATAGATATTTGGATTTTTAGGATACATGGATGAAATGGTTAAAAGAAAATTCATACATTTCATGAAGGTATCTAAAATCATGACTTATAACAGTGCATGCATTCAGAATATATAAATATATAAAAATCTCTAGTAGCATTAATAAATTTAAACATGACAAATATTTATCAGTGAGACTGTACATATGCCTGTTGAATTCAATAAATAAAACACTTATGGTACCTTTATATGTTCAAATGCATTTTAGTCTGATTAGGTCCCACTGGTGAGCTGTTCTTTATATTCAGAGTTAGAATATTTTCCTGAAGTTGGCCTGTCTGATGGAATGCATAGATGAGAACATTGATTATGAGATTTTTCCCATTCTTTCTGAAGTAGGGTCCATTGATCAGTATTGTTTTTCAGTAGGGTGAGCTCTACCATTTCCGTTTATTCCCAGTGGTGAGGCCATTAGGGTATAAGAGTTATTTACAAAGGCATGGTCACACATGTAACTCTGAGTAAATTCATAGGGTCACAAAATGAAACTAAAATAAATGGTATTTTGATAAGGACTTCGTTAGTGTGAGGGTTTTGAACATTTTGGTACAGAGATGTGAGACATATGAGATAATTTTTCCATTGTGAAATCTTGAAGGATTATTTTCTAAAACAAAAAACACCTTATTGAATATGTCAGTGATAAACCACTCTTTTAATAAATGGGAAAAAAAGAGTACTTAAGATTTGATTGAAATTTGAAATCTTTAGACATTCTGTACAATCACATTCACAGCATTTGGCCCGTATAACACTGCCAGCCTTTCACCCACCCAATCTTTCCATTCTGTCCCAAGAAGCAATTTTCAGCTTTCTGAACTTCATATAATGGGTGTATTCACCGAAATTATAGAATTCTGAAAGTAAGAGTAAAAGTGTCACACACTACTTTTAATTATTTCTTTATGTTCTTTTCTTTTCTGTTATGAAAAAATAACAAAGGTGGAAGTTCTACTTTATAATCCAATTACATTAGATGATATACTTCCATTTATTAACCTTTTCAAACCAAATGGATGCCTCATTGACTTCTTCTGTTTATCAATACTCATTTGCTGTATTTCTTTGCTTAATGCTAAGAATTAGTATCAACAAAGGAAGTCATAGTGCACAGATACTTAGCAATATGATCATTATAGTTTCCTTTGAGATTAGTTTATATTTCCAGAAAGAATGGAATCAATTTTTATATTTATTTGATTATTATCTATACTCCTCTGTACAAATTATTGTTTATTAATACTTGATGAATATTTTTCATTATGATATTAAGGATTTCTACATGATTTTTAAAGCTTATTCTCTTTTATCCAATGTTTTCCTTAAAGTCCCAAATATTTACATTTTTATAAACATTATATCTCCTCCACTGCATGTCTGACCTGTAACTAATTGTTGTTTCTCCTGAAAATATTTTCCAAATCCAGCGTTCATGTTTTTTAAGTTTCATGTGTGGTTTCTCATACATTTTCTACATTTTTTTATAGTAAATCCATATGTCTATGTCTATGATTCACCAGGATGCAGCTCTACATTTCAAAGGAAGCTGACTTAGGTTTTTTCTTAATTAGAGATCTTCTTTTTTATTATTTAATTTTGCTTAATTTTGTTTTTGCCCTGTTTACGATACATCCAGTAGGCAGGCTCCTCACCCTCCACTACTCCCAGTTCTTCCCCATCTCCCCTCTTCCTCAGATCCACCTATGCTCCTCTTCCTGATTTTCTTAAAACAAAAAAAATCAGAACACACCATGTAGCAGGACCCAAACCGCAGGTAAATATGTTAGAAAACTAACACTTCAACTTTTAGGAGTTCTACAAAAATAGGTATCCTAACCACTTTAAAATATATGTGGAGGACATACCACACAACTATGCCAGCTCCCTGATAACAGCTTCAGTGTCTGTGAGTCACTATATGTCCTGGACAGTTGACTCCATGAAGCATGTCTCCTGCTGCCTTCGATTACTTTAGTCCCCACAATGTGTCTCTGCACTCTTACCCTTTGATTTCTAACCTGCACCAAATGTTTGGCCATGGGACTCTCTTATTGCTCCCATCAGCTACAAGACGAAACTTCTCTGATTAATATTATACTAGACACTGATCTTTGAATAAAGCCAAACTTCATTGTAAATCATCTATGGGATATCCAGAGTCTGATTTCTGGCCATCCCTGCAGTGTCAATCATCTGTTACATCTCTCGTTTTGAAGTTCTGCCTGTCAATTGGCCAAATACATCTTGAAGGCAGAACAAATTGTAGGTCAAAACTTTTGTACCTTAATTGGTGTCTCAGTCCCACTACTGTAAGCCTTTCCCGGTTATAGAAGATGGATAATATAGATTTCGTATTCCCCATTATTAGAATTTTTGCTAGGTTCACCCTTGTGAATGTCAGGGAGTTTCTACAATACTAGGTTGCAAGAGTAGCTCCAAAATACCTCCCAATTTCAGTCAATATTCTCTGTATTCTCTGTCTCTCTTCCTTTTCCCCCAAGTAATACATTCCCATCCTCCTCAAATTTATCTGAAAATTTGTTCTATATCACCTTCACAGAGAGATCCACATGTTTTACTGTGGTACTCCTTAAATAATACTTTAAAATTATCTTGATCTCATGATTCTCAAAATCCTTTTGCATAAAGTACCTATTGACAACTTGCTACCTTACATTTCGATAAATCACTGTATTTTGTTATTCCAAATTTAATATCTACATTTTAATTCTGTTACTTTATTAAAATATGAGTTTTCTTAATCGCAAACTATGATTTACTCAGGATAAAGATGAATTGATCATGAGAGTCTTTAAAGTAAATATTCATTGTCTTCAGTTAAGTGATAAGTCATGTCAGAAACCCCATCCTCAGTGGTTCCTAGTATGCTGTGCTTTCTGTTCAATCCTCGGCAATTTGCCTGTTCCATTCATTTGAGGTCATATCAGAACAGTTCTTTAATTTTTTTCCATTTTCCTTCTTTATTTATTAGTGCAAATGCTAACTGGAAATTTTCTGTCTTCTTTGAGTATAAGCATATGCACAAACTAAATTCATAATTTCAATTTCTAAAAGCTTTATGAAATATGAACTGAAATCATTTCTTGATTGATTCTCTTGTGTCTCTACGTAATCACAAAATAGTGCTAATATTTCATCAAATTGAATTAAATTGAATTAAAGTCTGTACTTTTCCTCTTCCTCTGATTATTTTCAAGAACACATAAATCTATGCCTTTTAATTTCTTCCACCTTTCCTCATATTCACATTTCATTTTATACTAGTCTAAATGCTGAGAATACATAAGGATTTATTTTCATGTTTGTGGGGGACAATCAACCATAGTACCTATGAATTTCAAGTTCACTGAGTAAAAAGAAACAGACTATTGACACAACAGACTGTATCCAAGAACACATTGCATTTTCACAGTGGCCTCTCACTCTGAAGGCTCACCTGAGACGAAAATCTGCCTAGAAGTTAAGAAAAGCCCAGGTGGAAACTTCCAAGGCAAATAAAACTTAAAATGTGTGAGGAAGCAAAGCTACTGTTCTTTTTTTGACTTTTTTTGTTGTAAGATTTTCAGTTTCCTCACATTACTCACTTTTTCTCATTCTAGATATTTTTCTTCTTGCTGCAGTTTCTTTTCACAGTAGAACTACTGATAGATATTACACACAAAAGAGAGGTAGAGACAAAATAAGAATGAGGTTTGGAGATACTCAAATATTAAATTTTTAAATTGCTGAATGAAACCTGAAATCATTTACTAAAATATAATAATAAAGCACAACAAAGAGAACAATTACGTAATTATTAATGAGAATATTAAAATAATAATATTGAAAAAAAACCCACTTGGTCCTGGTTGTAAATTTGAAGTCCAGCATTTTGTTGTACTAAACAAAGTACTCCAACACAAATGTACATATTGAATTATGTTCATTACATATCAGGCCTATTTTTATAACATTTTACTTACATTAAAATATAATTACACCGTCCTCATCCTAACTTTTCCTCCCTTCACATTCTCTGAAGTCTACCCACTTACTTTATCTCAAATTAATGACTTTGTCTTCAAATATTATTCTTTTATGTATATATGATTATTCCACATATGTTTACATAAATATATTAATTTAAAGCCTATTTTCTGTATCTTATTATATATGAGTTATCAGTTTTTGTCTTGGTATTGGATAAAAAATTAGGGAACTTATGCTTGGAAAAATTGTCCTTGGATTATGTCTTGGGTTAGAAAACAATAAAATTTCCCTCTGCCACGATAGAATAATCATTTTTGTTGTCATTGTTCAGATCACTTTTACACAACATAATTTTATGTATTTTTGATGAAGCTTTCCTATTATTTCAGAAGAAAATATCTTTCAACAAACTTCTTTGTCCAATTACTTTTAGATTGTTTCAGATGCTACTTTTGTATTATTTGCTTAGCCATTCATACAGAGATGTGCAATAACTATTTCCACTGGACCTGTGCACTCCATGACATACTATTGTCTCTATTTGATCATGTGATTTCCTGTGATGATATCTGTTGCAAAGAGAAGGCTCTTCATTCAGTGTTTAATGCTACAGTTATTTATTAGTGTCAGGGGATTAAGACTATAGTCTTAAATTATGCTGTTTTAGTGAAATCATGGTTAGGGATTCTACAATTCTTGACCAGAGTACATCTGTGTGGTTTACTGGGTTTCCTTCTTGCTTTAGTTACCTCTTTTCTGGTAAACCTTAAGCCCAGATAGCCAGATGTTGGTTACTGCTAGAATATGAAGGCCTCTTTTGCACCTCTGTTTATTTGACTATGGTGACAATTGTCATTCCAGACTTAATTGTCATTCCAGACTTAAGTGATATTTAACAATGAGTATTGGGGTATTGTCTTGTTGTTGCTGCTGTGTTTCAGACAGAAGTAACAATCTAGCCTATATTGGCACAAATTTCACTAAGGTTATCAGATTTGCCTTAAATTTGTAAAAGCCAAACAGTCACTGCTTCTTGAGTACTAGGATTTTAGGTGTACATCATAATTCTTTGCTGAAATCTTTACATTATCATGAATACTTAAATCAATTTGATTAAAACTTCAGTTTTCAGCAAAACTCTGCCTTATTTGCTAGATTGGAAAGTCAAACCACATTTCATTTGCTAACACTGGTGTTCAGCTTTTTGTAATGATAAGTCTTCTGTCTTCTTCAATTCATGCTTCCTCCTTTTCTTTGATTTCTGTCGTTTCTATTAGGGAGTGAGTTGATTTTATTAAAGACAACAAATGCCCTCCTATGAAAGTAGAAATAGAAGCCTATGACGTTTTTGGAATTTTACTATCAATACTATGCTATTCACATATTCCATCTTAGAAATCCTTGAATTTAGATGAACATTAATTACTGAACAACAATAAAGCCTGAATATAATATATGTATATATATTTATACTTCAAATTCTGAATTTCAAATCAAAATTTATTTACATTTATATATAAGTACATATACATACATATACACACACATATACATATATATATGGCATCTTTTATCTATATATCACCTAGCTGTCATATTTTTCTATGTGTCACGATCAAATATTAATGTACAGGAAGATTCTTGTGTATTCTCATTTTTTATTGTGGTGCCTTAATGTACAAAGTGGGCTATGAGAGGGGAGGAAGACACGCAAACTTAGGAGAGGGGAGAATACAAGCAAGGTATCGATGAAAACCAAAATAAAAGCAGAAGCAAGAGTAGAAAAGGGGATCAACAAGAAATAAATGTGAGTCCATGGAAGAGAGTGAGAAAGAGGACCACAAAGAACAAAGAATAATGATGGGCAGGTATGACATTGTCACGTGAAATATTTTTCTTTGTATCATAACATGAAGTAAAAGCAATTAAAAGTAAAGAGGTGTAAAAAGATGGTAGAAGAGGGCTGGATGAGGTAGAGGAGAAGGAAAGGGCAGTAAGATAAGTGAAAGGCAGGAGGAATAAGTTCATCATGGTTAAACTGAGGAGCTGCATGTGGCTTTGATTTACTGAAACAGGGTTTGTACACTTTACATAAAAGCAGAAATACATAAGATATTCTCAAGACAATGTCAATGAGGCAACTACAATGAAGGCTTAGAATTAGAATGTACAGTTCAAAATATCAAGTTCAAAGGAAGCAAGTTATATTTAGGTTTATTGGGCTTAAAAAGAAAGTTTATTGGTCTATGTATGCAACTAGCTCAGCTATGTTTAAAAATACTGAAAAAGTTGGTAAACTTCTTTCCCTATTAGAGTAAATATATTGTTTCTTTCATTCATGAAAATCAGGAAAGTGACAGCCTGACATCTCACCTTGAAATTTTCCTCAATACAGAATACCTTGTTGTAAAAGATTATTTTTAGTCATGTACAAAATAATTGTGCAAAAATGGGTGAAGGTCCGCCTAGGTCTTGGTGTTTTGTAATTTCTGGAGGTTTTGGAATTCTATTGAGCATATTTGATTATGTATAATCTGCACCTGGGTAGTTCTGAATCAACAAAAGCAACTGACTTCAGATGTTTGGAGTTCCACTTTTGATTATGGCACTGGTAATGAAAGTGGTTCCCTCTCCTGTGTTCTGGAAATCTTTCTACATATGAATAGGTCTCTTTATTGTTCTTTGCTGAGCAGCCACAGCAGTTGTACTACGATAATACATTTTATCTTTTTCTTATGCAACAGGGTGTATTTTAACTGTGGATTTCTCAGAAATGTTTTTTCCCAAAAAGTGAGTAAAGGACTTGCCACCATGGGTGGTATTACTGAGTATTAATGGACAGACTTCTCTTCACAGCAACAGATGACTCTTCATACTCCCAGCCACTAACAGCTTCAGGGACTTCTTTCTGTAACTTCAGTTTTGTTTAAGGATGCAAAGCCTTCCTGTCAATTGTTCTCCTGTCAGTGGAAACACACAAGAGAATATGGAAAACTGAAATTGTATTTGATTGAATTAAAAAAAGGGAGACTGAGTTATATTTGTAGGGAAGGAGAGATGCTTTTGCGTGGAATTGGAAGGGGATGATGAATATGTTCAGTGGACATGCAGTGAAATTCTCAAAAAGCACAGACACCATTACAGATTAGTCAATCTATAATACTAGAATGAACAGCTGATGGAAGCATATATATATATATATATATATATATATATATATATATATATGTATATATAATTTCTTTTACTTTGCAAATATAAATTTATATAAATTTATACACACACACACATATTCAGTATATCAAACAGTATAAAACATACCTGGAAAAATAGAAGTCAAATTTTATTTGTAGAATCAATCTATTTATGTATTATACATCCATCATATATCTATTCATGTGACATGAGTATATCACTATGTAGGACATATGTCCTCTTCTGATGTCATATCATTCATTGAGTGGCATTAAAACCTTGATTTCATGGTGCCACACCCTTCATGATTATATATTGGACAATTCATATTTATGTCTGTTCTTGCATTTACAGTTTTTCCTTTCTGTCATTTTAGACAAGTTTCTATTGACGTTAATGCTTTCACCGTGTTTACTTCTTTGTGTAAGTTTGGATAATTCATATTGATATCCATATTTCCAGGCACAGTTCGTACTTGGTGTAAGGATGTACCAGTTTGTATTGGTGTCTGTGCTGTATCTATGCTTAATTAACAGTGTTCAGGTAGGACCACTTTGTTTTAATGTCAATGTTTGCATCTGTGTCCCCTCCAGATTTTCAGACTTGATCAGTTTGTACTCCTGTCCATGCTTGCATGTGCACTTTCCCCACCATGTAAGGTTGGCGATTTCTATTGAACAGGTCTTTCCCAGGCTTCCCTGACATCTAACACATCCTAAGTCTCACACTGCATGTGCACACTACCTGCTGTCCACTCAAGGGAACTGCAGCCAGTCCTTCAACACAGGAGCTTGTGGCAGTGTGTCATAGGGATGGATATACTTTGCATCCCAAAGCACACACATAAAATGAGAGTAAAAAGCTACCTCACAAAGTGTCACTGGCATAACAGTCTATGTGAACAGGAAAAAAAAGACACCAATCACCATGCCAACATAGAACGGGAAAATTCACATGCCTTAGCCCTCCACATTATGATACACACAATTGAACAAAGCTGAGAGTGAGAAAAAATTTATTTTGGGAAGAGCACACTGATTTAATTTCTGGAGTCTTATCATTAGTTCTCAAAGCATGCATACAGATTCCATTATACAGACTGAGCAGGATACATTTAACAATATATGCATATACCTATGTGAATACAATAACAATGAACAAAAGTTGAAACAGAGTAAAAACGTTTAAAAAACTCCTTTTAAACAGAATAAGGAAGGATATGCTGGACTATTTGAGTAGATAAAAGATAGGAGTAAACAGTATGATTTTATTATTACGTCAATAATAAAGGAAATTATATAGACTATATATACATATATATAGATAGATTTTATATGTATATGAATATATATAATTTAATTTATTTTATAATAATAAAAATGCACACATGGGTGTGAATGATAAGACACACACACACAGCATATCAAGAAATCTGAAGGTTATCCTGAAAAACAAAGATCAAAAGTTTAAACGCAAAATCAATTGATTTATCTATTGATAAATAGATACATGTTTATCTATTATTTCTCATATCACCTTATGTATGATGTCTATACATGTCATATATCACATACCTATTATGTACCTATCTGTCTATCATCTATTTATATATCTATTAAGCTATCATATACCTTTATTATCTATTTATCCTTTGTCACATATCATATATTGTCTATATTTTATCAGTTGTTAATATGTATCTTTCATGTAATTGTTGGCATCCTTGTTCTATATAAGACATAGCTGTTTGTTGTCTATGTGTCACAATAAGGTATTAATGTACATGAAGATTCCTGTGTATTCTCAAGTTTGCATCCAAAATCTATTTCTATGATGCTTGAATGTACAAAGGACTCTAGGAAAGGAGTTGAAGAGGTGCAAATTGAGAACAAGGGTGAATAATGGAGAGGGATAGAATGAAACTGACATGAAAGCAGAATAGAGACAATTTGGGGAAGAAGGAAAAGTGAGAGATGAGAGTGTGTCTAAGGATGGCAGTGAAGAAAAAGGACCAATCAGAACAATCAATAATGATAGACATGCATGAGAATGTCAACATGAAATATGATTATTTGTATACTTACAGGAAATAAAATCCATTAAAGTAGAAAAGGGGAAAATTGGGATAGAAAAGGGATGAATGATGAAGAAGAGAATTAAAAGGATAGAAATATGCAGGAAAGTGATAAGGAAAAAATTTAGTGAGGTTATAGTGAGGAGCTGACTATGGGTATAATTCATGAGAAATACAAGGGTTTTACACTTTAGATAAAAGCAGGAACAAATGTCATTAGAAATACAACATCTAGATCCTGGGAACTTGTAAGATAATTGCAATGAGGCAATACCCATGTAGGCTTAGAAATAGGATATAGCGTGCAAGACACTGTGTTCAAAGGAAACAAGTTATATTTGAAATTTGGGCTTCAAAGGAAAATTTGTTGGTCTGTGGGTAAAGCTGGCTCAGCTCTGGTTAAAAATACTGAAAATAACATTTGTTAACATCTCTCTGTAAAGAAGAAATATATACTGTTTATTTCATTTAGGATGAGTCAGGAAAATGACATCATGATGTCTTCCCACCTGCAGGTTTTTCTGAGAACAGAATATCTTTTAACATTTTCAAATGCAATGTATTTTAATTTCAGGTGAAGTCATCACTGTCTAGATTGGATTTCTCAAATTATGTTTCTGAGTACAAAAAGTGAAGTGACTCAAAACCAGGGGCACTGTTACTAAATATTAAATGATGTACTTGTTTTCACGGACCTCAAACAGCAGATGACTCAAACGAATTATAATCACTACCAGCTTCATAGACTCCTGCCTCCAACCATCTGCAATGACTCCCAACGGGTGCCAGGTATAAACCTTTCAAAGTAAAGTAAATTCCTAGGTATAAGTCAGTGTCACAATGGAGCACATGGAGATGAACTATAAAGATTCTCTAAAGAAAAATTACTACTACCCATGCAGGTGGCTGTAGACCATGACAATAGTACTTATACTACTACAACGATTGCAACAACTACTACTGATAATAATAATAATAATAATAATAATAATAATAATAATAATAGTAGTAGTAATAGTAGTAGTAGTAGTAGTAGTAGTAGTAATAGTAGACTTCCAATAAATCTAGGCCTGGATCAAGACTTTTCCCTCAAATTTTCCAACTTGGAGAAACAGAGATGGGGGTGGCCATGATGAAATGGAGGGTCTGAACACTAGACTTCATCCTAGTCATGATCATTGGGTGGGCTCCATATTTTAAGTCTAATGATGTTTTTCTCCCTACCAAGGAAAGATGCTGCCCTTTGTGTATCCCATATCTACCATTCTCTCCACTCTAATGACTCCAAGGTCCTTACCAATACCCAAATCCTCTCTGGTCCAGCCATTTCCCCATTTACTTATTTGGCAGTCCTCTCTGGATCAGAGGGAATTCTCCTTGACTCCACTTAACTGAATGTTCACTAAATCTGCCACTCCAGATTGGGGTGTGTAGCCACTTTGTGACCGTGGCCACAAACACGCTTCCAGGTCAAGGCCACCTGCCAAGAAGGCCCTACCTAGGAGATTCTGGGGTTGTAAGTCAGTAAGGTAGTAGTATCACAAAACTCTACATGCATGGAAAGGTAGGGAGAAGTCTCAGAAAAGAAAACCACAAGCCTCAATCAGGATTTAGGCTCAGAATCGCCTTTCCACCAAGCAGAAGATGTGTCAGTAATGGACAAAGGACAAAACCAGAGGCATTTGTGTGTACCTGTGAGAATCCAGTTGTTCATGTCTAAGCACTGAATCTGATGGGTGATGAGAATGGCTACCAAAAATGTCAAATATTCTTGACAGTGAATCCAGGTTTGTACCTACACTGCCATATGGAATCAGGTTGATGTAGCTAAACTTCTCCAGTAGAAACAGACTGTCCAGGACCCTGTTCTGGGGACAAAGATGTGTCTAAAGGAGAAACATTACATCCCACCTGCTGCCTTGCCTATCAGGCCATGGGCTTGTTTCCACAACCAAGGCATTGGCAGGCAATCATTATAAGCAATCTCCAAATTAGTCCCAACCTATCTCCTTTCCCCAGCTTAACAACATCCCTAACAGGAAACACTCAGGATAATTGGTTTTCTATTCTTTCTCTAAATCCCAAAGTCACTCTCAGATTTGTATTATTCTGTGTCTTCAGTGGACACCCACCTGCTTATGGCCAACTTAAGGAACACATCAAACTCAGATATCTCTGGTAAGATTCAAGGTGAACCAATGGGCCAATAGATACAAGGGAGAAGACACATTCTGCACTGGTGCCCCCAGAAAGCCGAAAGCAATCTGCAGCCCTGCATCTCATAGGAAACTCTCAACTGCCCTTTTTCCTTTCTGTCCTGTGGCCTACCATCAAGGAACAGGGACAACTCACCATAGGGCTGTCATCTGAAAATGGATTTGACTGCCAGTCTTCAGGCAAAAATAGCAAAAATCTCAAAAATCACCCACAAGGAGCACAAAGATTCTCCTTGTCTCTCTCTCCCTCTGTCTCTCTCTCTCTCCCCCCTCTCGGTCTCTGTTTCCTCTTTCTTTCCATTGTTCTCTCCATCTATATTCCTCTCATATGTACAGTCATAGTGTTTTTCATCCAGGGAAGGTAGGCCTGACTCGAAAACACATGATATACCAGGTTCATTTGGGAAATAATTATCACTACCACAAAAATACGCTTCCTTCCAAGAGCTGAGAGTCTATAGAGATCCAACTCCATGAGAATGAGACTGTTCATGCTGGCCCCTAGAAAAAGACCATTTTCCCTATGTCATGAAGACATTTCCAACATTGCTTTTCATCTACTTGTCCCTGTCAAGCCTCCTGGAGTCAGCTCCTACGATGCTACCAAGGGAGTTCCCTGGGCTGTGACTGTTCTGACATCTCAGAAATGCCATGGCAGCCCTCCTCAGGACTTTTCCTGCCACCTTTCATACTATTTCCATGTAACTGGTCTCATTAACTGAGTCATAACTGGCTATAGAAGTACATGGACACATCCAGATATTATGACTACTTGAGCTTGTGCTCAGGGGTGGAGCCCTAAAGATCCTGTCCTACACAAAACATCTGGCATTCCCAGACAAATCTGACATAACCACTATGACTTTTACCCACAACATCCTTTCTGGCACTATCACGGGTCTTTGGGGCATAGATTCCTCAAAAGTAAACTCAAGAAAAATGAAAATACACACACACACATACACACACACAAACACACACACACTGATTTCTTGGACATCAGATTCTTCCACCTGTTAATTTTTGAGCCGCTACTAATTAATCACTTTTCCACAAGATATCGTGGGACATGGAAGAACAAGATAAAAGTGCTCGTTGATGCTTCTATCTGGGTGTTCTCCCTTAATAAGAGGTAAGGTGAACAAATAAGGCATATTCACAAGTATACTTCCTGCATGGGTGTTGAGAATCACAGCAGGAGGCATGTTAAGGGAGGCATGGAGAGTCTAACCTGCCACCTACGTACAATGACTGCCTGGACACTTTTGGCATTGCTCAGCACAACCTAATTGACTGCTTCTAAGCAGAAGACGGCTTCTACTTAAAAGCAGTCATGTAGGTTGTAGTGAACCAAAGGAATGTCTTGGGCTACTTGCCCTGTGTACTCATAAAAAAGGATGCATATGTCCATTGTAGTGCAACTCAGACAAATTTTAGTGTACTTGGGATGAGGATCTGGAGCAAAAATGCTTCATTTCAGGTCAGTAATCCTGAACTCCATCTGTAGCCAAGCTCAAAGAGAACCTTATTTTCTGATGAAAGTATTTAAAGAACAGAAGAAAAAGATAGTCTTAGAGAATAGGAGGTTGACAATGATAAGCAAGGAGGGAATGAGGACTGTAGGAAGAGAATAAAATGGATAAAACACATATGATAATAATGGCTGTGTTGCCCTGACAATTTGCCCACAGGCATGAGAACGGTTCTTTGTAGCATGTGTGTTTGCTGGAAGTGAGCTATGTGACCTACTTGTGAGCATCATCCAAAAGCTATGGAGATTATGGGTGGCCTCGTTTATACTGGCATGTGGAATAAGTTTCCCTTCCTCAATGCTGATTAAGCCACAGATATACAGTCACTTGCCAGGTGATCCTCACAATCCTGACAGGCACAAAATCCTCAGGACCTAGGATGCTGTTCGTCCAGCTTAGAGCAAAATTCTGTGGTGCTGGGCCAGCACTATGATAGGACTTAGCCTTGTGGGACTTAGCCGACAGGACTGCAGTAGACCTGAGTCAGTCTTGTCTAGGAAGATCTGGAAGTGCTGCTAGAGTGCTGGGTATATCCACTAAAAGACAGGGACAAGTAGGCAGCATTACTTACAGGCAAAGAAATTTGTGGGCATGTAGGTAGGTAAGGAAATTCTTGGCAGGGGTGAAGGTGTGGGTGGGAATGGGTGGTAGATCCAGCTCCTGTGTGTCACAGAAAAAGGGGCTCCTGAATTACAATCCCTGGGAAATTACACTCAATTCAGGGCTCAAGGGAGGCTGAGAAGTTCATATATAGGTCCTATGGAATGCTCCAGAAAACCCATGCCACAAATTTCTATAGCAACAAACAGAAAATAGACTTGGGTATCAGGGACTGTTCATTGCCCTCTTGTGGCTCAGCTAGGACATTTTGACTTGGGCCTGACCAGAGGTCCTGCTGAATTATACTTGATTCTGCCCTTCTCATTGATCACTAGAGCTGTCAGGCAAGAAATGGGTGTGCTGATACTTTGTAGACCAGTTGAAATCCAAACTTCCATACCAAGGAGACCTCCCAAGTGAAACCTGGGCTGTAGAGAAGCTGTGTGGTGGGGTCACAGAACTATGTTCACGTGGGAAGTTGGGCAGATACCTCACCAAAGATCACCACTCATTTCAATGAGGCTCTAGACACAGAACTGCTAACATTCCTGGCAGAAGAAGCCTTGCAATGGAATATGCAATGCACAAGGATGCTTTGTGTACCTGTGAGGGATCCAGTTTTTCAGGTCTGATAGAAATTGAGAAATTCAGCAAAAAAACCTCAAACTTGTTCGTTTATACAGTCTGGTTCCTTCAGATACCATTCCATCTTCTTTCAGGTGATTTCTCCCACACTTCTTCCACTCAAGGCCTATAAGGATCCTGGGACCCAATTTCACCTGCGGACTCAGACTGCCCAGGTCTCTGTGGTGGGAGAAGGACATATCCAAAGGAGAAACAATACATGACTCCTGCCAATTTGCCTACCAGGTACTACACATGCATCTTCAACCTATCAGTCTCCTAGGCATTGCAACGCAACCATTATGAGCTATCATCAGGTCTGTCACAACCTCTTTCTTCTCCTCATGGAAATATAACACCCAGATCCAACCAAACCAAGCATCTTTCAGTCATCCTATTGGACTTAGGGCAATGTTCAAGGGAACTGTGTGTACAAGTTAGGGATCCAGCTTCTCATGTCTGAGCCATGAGTCCATGGGAATTGAGAAAAGCCACCAAAACTCCAAATCTTTCCAATATATCAAGGCAAGGGCCCAACTGTACCCTTTAATCTATGTTCAGGTGGATGCTGCCACACTTATGGGGTCTCTGAGGAGTAGATTTTTGTCTAGTAGAATCAAAACAAATGATTGCACAAACTCACGAAATCATTGACACAAACACACATAAACAAAAAAAAACAGTCATCTTTGACCACAGACTCTGCCATCTGTAAATTTTAGAGCCTTCTCTAACTAATTATTCTTCCAACTCATACCACCGGACAAGGCAGATCAGGAAAAAATGTTTTTTCTACCCTTGACAATGAGTGGACTCTCTCGGTAAGAAGCAAGGTAACCAAGTCAGGAGTATCCATTATATGTTCTGTTGCACATGTGTTTGGAATGAGAATATTAGTAGAATTTGTTAGCAGAGGTGCAGGAGATCCAAACCCTGCCCCATGGTTCAGTACATGCCTGGCCACTTTAGGGCAGTTAAATTAAGATTTTAGTATCTATTAACATATTAAGATTTGAGAAGATTGAGTTTGGCTACTTTCACTTCCTGTACACAAAATCAGGATGAATATGTCCATGGCAGTCACTCCAGAACTCTTTTGGTTCTAGGGATATGGCTCTGGAGTAGAAACTGCTTCCAACAGGCCTGCGTCTCTGTACTCCACTACAATCAAGCTCAAAGATGATCCATCTTCTGAAAGAAAAGGAAAATAAAACATGAAAGGAAGTACAAGAAATGAGTCAGAGACAACAGGAATAAGATTAAGAGAGACAGGAGAGATTGTGGATTGTAAGGAAGGAATTAATTGGATAATACTCATTTGACCACAATATAGAATATGCATTATACATTCTGTAAAAGCCCTGAACTGCACAGTCAAGGCCAACGCCTAAGGCTGAAAGGATGCCATCCCCCTGGTCCCAGTTTTTGGGCAGCAAAAGGCCCAGAAATACCTAAACCCCAGACATGGTTTCATCTTAGGTATCTACAACTTTCTCTACCCATGCCAGAGACTATAATTTACTCTCAGTCCTGAGGAAAGTTAGGATTTCCTCAGGCCAACATCCTGGATTTAAGATACCACATATTTCCCAAACAGTACAATCCTCCTCAGAGAGGTACTTCCAGTTCCCTCATAGTACTAATCCCAGATAGTCTGATGACAAAACAGCTAAGCCATCTGAACCAATGACCTGGTGGTACAAGGACCAGATAATTGTTGCTGTTGCCAGGAATGGTCTTTAAGGAGGTCATATTGTGTGGTCTGAACAAGTGCTAATGAGGCAAAATGATACATTCTTCAAAAACTCAGAAAACATTGTGAGGTAACAGTGCCTTGCAATTAATGCCCTGACAGCATCCACATATTTGCTGTACATGCGAAGCCATCATTTACATTGGTGCTAATTTTGGGATGGAGCGGGGAACTATATTGAACTAAGTAGATTTCTGCAGCTGCACATTAGCAATTCCAGCTGTTATGTTACTCTGTGGGGCAGGGACAAAGGCAATGTTAGGCTGTTGGTGGACACTCTATCATTTAGATAAATAAACACATCTCATTTCATATCATAGTCAATAGCCAGCTGCTCAATTTAACTATTCATGAAGGGAATTTTAAAAGTAAATAAATAGTGTGTGAGTTAGCAGTACATAAATTAAACCTGGAATGATACATAGATGATTAGCATGTCCCTAAGCAGGACTGGCATACAAAATCATGAAGTGCTCCACATTTTTTTAAAAGAAAAAATTAAAGAGCATTCAATTCAAAATTTTAAAATATGCCAACAGATTCCTCAAAGGCATTATGTAAGATAAAATGCTCTTTTTGCTATTTTCAAATAGCTGTATGCTTCATTCCTCCATGAAAAAATGGCTATGATTTATGGAGTACTCTCCACGGTTCTGTAAAGCTGGTGGGTAATACCATTATGTTAGAAAAAAATGAAGCTTCCTGGGCTTGTTGGGATGCTACTTTAATCTCAGGATTCAGAAGGCAGAAACCTACATATTCAGGATTGTAAGGTACTCTGTATCTGTGATTGAATCTAAGTTGAAAAAATAGAACATATCACACATGCCAGTGTTCACTAGACCACCCACAATCACACTAGCTTTCGATGATTCTTACCAGTAGCCCACAAAACACACACCCAGGAACCACACAAGCTGAATATCATTACTTCAAGTCTGTTCCCAGTTTGCCTGGGAAACACAGTATTTATGATCATATGTGTTTTATCCATGTTACCTCGTCCCTACTATCCTCATAACCTCCTTGCTCATCATTGTATGTCTCCAGTTCTCTCTGACTTTTTCTTCTTTGTCTACATTTCATTAATGTTTTATCAGAAATTGGGATCTCTTTGAGCTTGGCTGCAGGTGTAGTTCAGGCACTGTATCTTGAGAGAAAATATTTCTGCTCCAGAGCTATTTCCCTGTTACCCATCAAAGGATTGTACTGATATGGAGATATGCATCCTCGTTTTTGATACACATAGGGAAAGTAGCCCATGTTATTCTTGTTTCTCAGGTTGAATCTTAGTAGAAGCAGTCATATAGTGTATATTGAAGCATGCCCAAAAGTGGCCAGGCAGGCAGTGAACTGGAGGCAGTTTAGGATCCCTGTTCCTTCCTTTAAAATGCCTCCTGTGGTCATTCCCCCCACCCATGCAGAAAGCACACTTGTGAATTCTACTGATTTGGTCACCTTGCATATTACCAAGGGAAAACATCCAGGATTAATTGTTAAAGAGCATCTTTTTCCTGTTATGCCCTGTTCAGTGATATCCTGTGGAATAATAATTAATTAGATGAGGCTCTAAATTGAGAGTTGGGAGAATCAGTAGAATCCACATGTATGCTTACTACATAGGTGTTGGGAATCACAACAGGGGGCATTGTTAAGGGATAATCCTGTGGGTCACAGAACAAGGGGTCTTCTCAATTGCACTGCCCTGAGACAGTACATTCCTTTCAGCGCAGCTGGGAGGCCCAAAGTTGTTGTACATTTCCTAAGGAATGCTCTAGAAAACCCATGCCAATCAATACCACAGAGTAGCATCACAAGAAGTAAACAAGGATCTGGGGATCAGGGACTGGACATTGCCCTTTTGAGGCACATCAGCACATTTTGACTTGGACCTCTACAGAGATACTATTGAATTCTACTTTACTGAGTTCACTACCATCCCTATCCTGTTTCTGACTCTGCCCCTGCCCCAACCTCCACCTATAACACCCTTCCTCATGTTCAAGCCCACATATCCTTTCTGGTGTCCCCAGTAGCTAAGTGTACCTAGAGAGTCTTCCTAGATGAATAAGGATGGAGAAAATTAAGTTATTCTCAGCTGTTTGAGATTCCTCTTTTGTGAATTGTTTGTTTGCATCTGCACCCCATTTTTAGTTGTGTTATTTGTATTATTGACATCTAGTTCCTTGCATTCTTTATGAATTTTTGATATTAGTTCTTTATTGGAAATGAAGGAATGTTTCTCCAAAACAAAAAAAAAACCTTTTCAAACCCCATAAACAAACAGATACAGATATAGGAATGATTAACAGCTTTGAATAATATAAGGTACTTCTAGAAACAAATGAGGTTGGAATTAATTAACTAAGGTATGTGAACGTGTGTATGGTATATGATCACAGTGGCCAAATAGCTAATTACTTCATGCTGTGAGGCACAAACAGACACAACTTCTTACAGGGCTGAGACAGAAAGCTCATTTCAACCTAGAAGTTCATGATCAGCCTGGATTGCATAGAGAGCTTATCAGTGGAAAAATAAATTAATACTCACTAACTTTTATAGTTTATACTGGTAAAATTCTCTCTGCATCCTTTTTCTTTATGTTCTTTTAAATTTTTTAAAATATTGTATTATTTAATTCATTATTCATTTATTCCTTTAAATATTCCTCAGTTTATTTGTATATTTATTTATTTCTGACATTGTTTCTCTTTTTACCATGGTAGTTTTGAAACTAAATATGTAGGCAAGGGTGGCGTCGAAGTCTCAAGAGATGTAACTTCTGCCTCCTGTGTGCTGAGATTAAAGTAGCATCCCAAGACCCAGCAAGCTTCAATTTTCTCACAACAAGAGGGTAATATCCACCAGCATTACAGAACTGTAGAAAATACTCCATTAATCATAGCCATTATTTCATGCAGGAATGAAGCATACAGGCATTTGGAAATAGCAAACAGAGCAATTTATCTTACATAACGCCTTCAAAGAATATGTTGGCATATTTTAAAAGCTTGAATTGAGTGGTCTTTACTTTTTCCTTTAAAAAAATGTAGAGCAGTTAACGATTTTGCACAGAGGACATGCTCATCATCTCTGTATCTTTCCAGTTTTGATATATGTTGCTAAATCATGCAGTCTTCATTTACTTTTAAAATTCCCTTTGTGAAGTGTCAAATTGAACACCTTGCTATTGACTATGTTATGGAAAGAGATGTGTTTATTTTTAATAAATGATAGAGGGTCCACCAACAGCCTAACATTGAATTTGTCCCTGCCCCCTCAGACTAACATAGTATCTGGAAATGTTACTGCACAGACACAGAAATCTATTTAGTTCAATCCCACTCGCACTGCCCATACTTATCACGAGTGTTACTAGTGGCTTGACACAGGTACAGCAAAGATCTGGATGCTGTCAGGGCATTTCATGCAAGGCACTGTTACCTCAAAATGTCTTCTGAGTTAGGGAAGAATGCATCCTTTTGCCTCATTAGCACTTGTTCAGACACACAGTATGACCTTCTTAGAGTCCAGTCCTGATGACAGCAACAATTATCTGGTCCTTGTGCCACCGGTCACTGGTTCTCATGGAAGAGCTGATTTGTTATCGGACTATCTGGTATTTGTACTATGAGCGAATGGGAATTACCTCTCTAAGGGTCTCCTGATGTTCTGGAAGCTTTGGTGTCTTAAGTCCACAAGGTGTGCCTGAGGAAATCATAACTGTTTTCCAGGAGTATGAAAAAATTATAGTCTCTGGCATTGGGTGGTTTGGGTTGCAGATACGTTAGGTGAAAATATGCCTGGGGTTTGTTAATTTCTGAGTGTTATGGTGCCCAGAAACTGGGACTGAGGTTTTGGAATCCCTTCAGTCTTAGGCATCAGCCTTGATTGTGTAGTTCAGGGCTTCTACAGAAAGTATAATACATATTCTATATTGTGGTCAAATGAGTATTATCCATTTAATTCCTTCCCTACAATTCACATTCTCTCCTGACTCTCTTAATCTCACTCCTGTTGTCTCTGAATCATTTCTTGTACTTTCTTTCATGTTTTATTTTCCTTTTTCTTTCAGAAGATGGGTCATCTTTGAGCTTGAATGAAGGTGGAGTACAGAGACATAGGCCTGTTGGAAGAGGTTTCTACTCCAGAGTCATATCCCTAGAAACCAAAAGAGTTCTGGAGTGACTGCAATGGTCATATTGAACCTGATTTTGTGTACAGGAAGAGTAATTAGCCAGTTACAAACTTCTGAAATCTTAATATGTTAATAGATATTAAAATCTTAATAGAACTGCCCAAAAGTGGCCAGGCATGTACTGAACCATGCAGGCAGGGTTTGACTCGCTTGTGCCTCCGTTAATAAGCCCCACCAACAATGTAATTCCCAAACATGTGCAGCAGACCTAACAATGGATTCTCCTGACTTGTTTACCTAGCATCTTACCCAGGTTGTACACTCATTGTCAATGATCAAAAAAACACATTTTCTTGCTCTGCCCTTTCCAGTGCTATCAGTTGGAAGAATAATTACAGAAGGCTCTAAAATTAACAGATGGCAGAGTCTGGGGTCAGTGATGATTGTCTGTGTGTTTTTGTGTATCTGTTTGTGTTGCTGTGTGTCTGTGTGAGTTTGTACAGTCATTCCTTTTGAGGCTACTTGACAACGATCTACTCCTCAGAGATCCCGTAAGTATGGCAGCATCCACCTGAACACAAATCAGTGGGTACAATTTGGCCCACACCTGAATCTATTGGAAAGATTTGAGGTTTAGGCATCCTTTCTCCATTCCCATGAGACTCATGTCTCAGACCTGAGAAGCTGGAGACCTACCAGGTACACACAGCTGCGTTGTGCGTTGTCCTAAGTCCATTAGGTAGGCTGAAAGATACTTGGTTTGGAAATGGGTGTGGTATATTGGCATGAGGAGAATAAAGAGGTTGTGACAGACCTGATGATAGCGCATAATGGTTACCTGGCAATGCCTAGGAGAATGATACATTGGAGATTCAAGCACACTGCCTGGTAGGCCAGGTGGCAGGCAGCATATAATGTTTCTCCTTTGGATCTGTTTTTCTTCCCACAACAGAGACATGGCAGCCTGACTCTGCATTTCACATTGGGTCCCTAAATACTTATAGGACCTGTTGTGGAATTAGTGTGGCAGAATTCACCTGACCCATGATGGAATGTTATCTGAAGGAACCAACCTGGATACAGGAGCAAATTAGAGAATTTTGCTGAATTCTCAACTTGCATCAGCCTCGGGGGCTCAGACCTGAAAAACTAGAGCTGGCACTGGTACAAAAAGCAGCCTTGTACTTGCCCTTTTCCATTGCAAGGCTTCTTCTGGCAAGAAGAGTAGCAGTTCAGTGTCTAGAGCCCCACTGAAATGAGTGGTGATCTTTGGTGAGGTATCTGCTCAACTTCCCATGTGACCATAGTTCTGTGACACCATCACACAGCTTCCATACATCACAGGTTTCGCCTGAGGAATTCTTTCAGGCCTCATTGACCGGGAAGTTTGGGTGTGATGTGGTTTACCAAGTATCAGCACTCCCAATTCTTGCCTCTCAGCTGTAGTGATCTCCCAGATGGGCAGATTAAGAAGAATCAGCGTGATCTTTCTGGAGTCCTAAGTAGAAATGTCCTAGCTGAGCCATAGGAGGGCAGTGTCCAGTCCCCAATCCCCAAGTCTGTTTTTTGTTTGTTTCTGTGGAAATTTTTGGCATGGGTTTCTGTAACATACCTTAGGACCTATATATGAACTTCCTGGCCTCTGCATTGAATGGAATTTCTCAGGGAATTGCAACTGAGGTACCCCTTGTTTTGTGATGCATAGGTCCTAAATCTACCACCCATTTCCATCCATACATTCCCCCCTGCCGAGAATCCACTTATCTACATGCATGCCCACAATTTTCCTAGCCTGTAATTAATGCTGCCAACTTGGAGTCTGTAAGTTTGTTTTTCTCAGTATAGGTCATACAGTGTTGTCCCAGGGCTCAAGATACTTTACATCTTTGGTGCATGACTGTCACCATATAGAAATTTTTTTTTCACATTCTACCAGCAGGTCTTTCAGTGGACATAGTGAGCTCCCTAAGAAGCCCATCTGTTCCTTGCTAGACAGGACTGACTCAGGTCTAGTGCAGTCTTGTTGGCCGAGGTGTGGTGTGGGGAAAAAACAACAGAGTCCAGTTGATCCTTGTACCACAAGGCTATATCCTACAACAGTGCAGAGCCAGTGCCACAGAATTTGGCTTGATCTAATCTGGAAGCATAGTCTTCCAGGTCTTAAGGCTTCCAAGTTTGTCAGTTTCTTGAGGATCATCTTGAAGGTGACTGTATATCTGTGGTAGAATCAGAATTCAGGAAGGGAGACTTTTTCCACATGACAGTGTGTAAAAGGCCAGCCACAATCTCCCTTGTTTTTGGATGATTCTCACCAGTAGCTCACACAGCTCACTTCTACGAACCACACATGGTACAAAGAATAATTTCTTGACTGTGCCCAAATTGTCAGGGCAACACAGTCATGATTGTCATATGTGTTTTATCCATTTTACTCCCTCCCTACAGTCCTCATTCCCTTCTTGCTCATCTTTGTCTACCTTCTATTCTCTCTGACTATCTTTTTCTTCTGGTCTTTAAAGTTTTTCATCAGAAAATTGGATTCTCTTTGAGTTTGGCTATGGGTGGAGTTCAGCATCGCTGATGTGGGAGAAAATATTCCAGCCCCACATCCCTAGAATCCTAAAACTTGTCTGAGTTGCATCACCATGGACATATGCATCCTCTTTGTGTTCACAGAGGGCAAGTAGCCCATGACATTATTTGGCTCAATATACTCTATATAACTGCTACTTCTTCTTATAACAGTCATATACGGTGGACTGTGCAGGGCCCAAATGTGGCTGGGCAGGCACTGTACTATGAAGGCAGGGTTAGGCTTTCCATGCATCCCTTAACATGGTTCCTGCTGTGATTCCCAACTCCAATGCAGGAAGCATATTTGTGGATTCTCCTGATTTGTTCTCCTTACCTCTTTCCAAGGGACAACACCCAAGTTCAATATTCAAAAAGCAATTTTATCCTGCGATTCCCTGTCCAATTATATATTGTAGAAGAATCATTAATTAGAAGAGGCTCAAAAATTACCAAATGGGAGAATCAGGGTCCAAGGAAAAGTGTGTGTATGTGCGCGTGTGTGAGTATTTTCATTCTTCTTGAGTTCACAGTTGAGAAATGTATGCCCCAGAGATACCTGATAGTGCTAAAAAGGATGCTGTGGGTAGCAGTCATAGTGGTCATGTCAGAGTTATCTGTGAATGCCAGGTTTTTTGTTTAGGAGAGCACCTTTAGTGCCTTGCTTCTTAGCACAAGCTAATATTGTCATAATATCTGGATGTGCCTATATACTGCTGTGACCACTTATTGCTCAGTTAATGAGACCAGTTACATGGCAACAGTATGAAAGGTGGCAGGAACAGTTGTGTGCAGTGACTAACACGGAACTGCTGAGAACTCAGAGCAGTCACAGCCTGAGGGAGCACCCTTTGAAGCATCAGAGAAGCTGACTCCAGGAGGCTTGGCATAGAGGTGCAAAATGGAAAGCAATGTTGGGAATGTCTCCATGAGGTAGGAAAAATGATCTTTTTCTATGGGCCAACATGGACAGTCTCATTCTCATGGAGTTGGATCTCTATAAACTCTCAGCTTTAGAAAGCATATTTCTGTGGTAGTGAAAATCATTTCCCAAGTGAACCTGGTATATCATGTGTTTTCTGGAGAAGCCTAACTTCTCAGGATGAAATGATTATGACTACATATGAGATAGGAAAATAGAAGGAGAGAGAAAGGGAAAGAAAGAGATGAGACAGAGAGAGATGGAGAGAGACAGAGACAGAGAAGCAGAATCTCTGTGGTGTTTCGTGGGTGATTTTGTAGATTGTTGCTATTTTTACCTGTAGCCTGGCGGTCAAAACCATTCTCATATGACAGCTCTATGATCAGTTACTCCTGTTCCTTCATTGTAGGTCACAAGAGAAAGAAAGAAGAGAACTTGAGAGTTTCCCATGAGGATGCATGGCTTCAGATTGCTTCATGCTCTCTGGTGGGACCAGTCCAGAATGTATGTTTTGCCTTGCCTCTATTGGTGCATTGGTTCCACTTGAATATTATCAGAGAGCTCTGAGTTTGATGTGTTCTTTGGCTTGGACATAGGTGGTGAGTGTCCCTAGAAGACACAGAATAATACAAATCTGAGAGTGACTTGAGGATTTAGAGAAAGAAAAGAAAACCAATTATTCTGAGTAGCTGATGTTGGGGGTGTTTGGCTGGGGAGAGGAGATAGGTTGGGACTGACATGGAGATTGCTCATAATGATTGCCTGCCAATGTCTTGGTTGTGGCACCAAGTCCATGGCCTGATAGGCAAGGTAAGAGGTGAGATGTTATGTTTCTCCTTTTTATACATCTTTGTCCCCAAAACAGGGTCCTGGACAACCTGTGTCTACTGGAAAAGTGTTACTACATCCACCTAATTGTCTATGGCAGACTAGGACCCAGCCTGGATTCATTGTCAAGAAGTCTTGAGGTTTTTGGTAGCCTTTTTCATCATCCATCACACTCAGTGCTTAGACATGAGCAACTGGATTCTCACAGGTATACACAAATGCCTATGGTTTTCTCCTTTGTCCATTACTGAGACTACTTCTGCTAAGTGGAAAGGCATTTCTGATCCTAAGTCCTTATTGAGGCAAGTAGTTGTCTTTTCTGAGACTTCTGCATATCTTCCCATACATGTGAAATTTTGTGACACTAACAACTTTCTGACTTACAACCCCATGGCCTTCTAGGTAGGGCATCCTTGACAGGCTGCCTTGACCTGGAAGCTAGGTTGTGGCCAGGGTCACAAAGTGTCAACACATCCATATCGGGATAGGCAGCTTTAGTGATCAGTCAAGTAGGTGGAGTCAAGGTGAATTCAGTAGGATATCTGGGCACAACCAAGTTGGGATGTCCTGGTTAGGCTACAAGTGGGCAGTATCCAACCCTTGTTTCCTTAGTCTGTGTTTTTGTGTCTGAGGTTATTCTGCTGTGTTGCAGATTGTCATGAATATTCTGGAGCATTCCCTTGTGTTCTAGGGCACATCTTCTTGACCTCCCTAGCACCCAGAATTGAGTGGACTAACTCAGGACACTGCAAGTGAGAAGCTCCTGTGTTCTGGGTTCTCATTCCCACCCAACCCTGTCTGAAATGCCCTCAAATACCTGCATTCCCTCATAACTTGGAAGCATCCTCTGTGGTAGACTGCATTTAGATGTTCATCTCTGGGCCATTCTTGGTGTATAAGTTTTTCTGCCTTTTGGAGTCTTGAGGTATCTGTTTCGTGTTGTATTTTTGCACAGAAAAGTAGAGATGAAATGGTCCCATGGCATGGATCATTTGGCATTTTTTGTCCACAAATTTTGTTAAGTGAAATAGTCTAGCTGATCCTGACAGCAGATATCTGAGCATTCCTAAGGTGCTTCCAGCACCCTAAGCAGCACCTCTGGTAATGGCTGGACAGGATTGGCTTGGATATCCTGCAGCCTTGTTGGTCCAAGTGAGGTGTGTGAGAAAGCAGGGTCCAGGTGATCCTTGACTCTTGAGGCTGACTCCTGCTCCAGTGCAGGCCAGGTGCCAAAGTGTTTGTCATGCAGCAAGCAGGAATCACAGCTTCCCAGGTCTTGAGGTAGATGTGTCTGCAGGGATTGTGAGGATCTCTTTGAAAGGGACTCTGCAACTGAGGCTTCATCTGGCTTTATGCAGGGAACCTTATTCCAAATGCCATTCAGGGTTCATAATGTCACACACTGGCTACTACATTTCAGCTGAGCACCAACAGTAGCACCCAGACCTCACTTTAATACCGCCAAACTGCCAGCATCTATTCTAATCTCTGATCCAAATGTCAGGGCCACATACCTGTTGTGGTGCTCTGAGTTTTATCCATTTCACTCATTCCATACCATCCTCATTTTCTCCTCTATCCTCTCTTTCAGCCTTCTATTCTCTCTCTTTTCTTTTCTTTCTTTTGAGTTCTCTTTTGAACTTGTCTGTAGGTACAGATCGTGGGCCCAGACCTATCATTGGTCAACACAACTTTGTCTGGGAACGACAGGTTTTTTTTTAGGGGTGACCCTTAGGGGACACAACAGTAAGCACAAGATCATGTAGTCATAATGTCTGGATTCATCCTTGGATTCTTGTAAGTTCTTGTATCTCAGTCATTAAGACTCAAGACATGAAAACAATATTGAAGTTGACAAGAACACTCCCTCGGAATGACTGGTCTGGCACAACTTTGAACTCAATTCAGGTCCAGCATGATGAACCTCCCTTTCACCATCAGAGAAGCTGCCTCAAGGATGTGTGACAGAGAGGGAGAGATGGAAATCAATGTTGGTCTCTCTCCTGGAGGCAGGGAATGTGGTCTTTTTTAGGAGATATCATCCCCATGGAGGTGGGCCTCTGTAGACTCTCAGCTCATGGAAGAAATGGTTCCACTGGGATAGTGCAAAGCATTTCCTAGAGAACATAAAATTTCATTTGCCTTGAACATCCTTTCATGCTGGATGCTCTGGCTATGAATGTATACATGAGAGAGGGAGATAGAGAGGCCTAAAGAAGAAAGAGATTCAATAGAAAGTGATATGCAGATAGATAGATAGATAGACAGATAAATAGAAAAAAAATACAGAGACAGAGAGATAGAAAGAGAGAAAAATTCCTTTGAAATTCTTGGTATATTTGCCTACAGCTTGGTGATCATATCCATTCTCTCACATTACATCTCTTTGGCCTCTCACTTCTCTTCCTTTGTTCTAGGCTAATGGAGAGAAAGGGTAAGGGAACCTTGATAGATTTCTATGAGTATGCCTTTCTTTGGTATGAAGTTACTGTTTAGGGCAGGGGTGTGGTTGTGCTGCAGGCATCTTGGTGGGACCAGTTAGGCATATTTACTTTGTTTTGTGTCTCGATGACAGTAGATCCACATGAATCACTTCAGAGGTCTCTGAGTTACCTGTGTCTATCCCTGGCCACATGAAGAGGTATGTGTCTCCAGAGGACACAGAATGATCCATATTTGAGAGTACCTTGGGGTTTTTAGAGAAAGAAAATGTAGCCAAATATTCTGAGTGGTGCCCTCTTGTTCGGGTGTAGTGTGGATTGGTTGTTGGGCTGGGGAGAGGAGATAGGTTATGACATACTAAGACATAGCTCATAATAGTTGGCTGGCAATCTTAGGAGACAGTTATGATTGGGTTTAAGCCCACTACTAATAGGCCAGGGTGTAAGTGGAATGAAATGTCTATTCTTTATACATCTCTTTTCCCCACAACAAGGTCATGCACTGCTTGTCTCTTCAGGTGAATTTATTGGTGGATTCTCCTGAATTCTGGTGGCTCCTGCTATGGATTAAGTGGCAGCATCCACATGAATTCACAAGGAAGTGTTCCTGATGGCACCAGCTTTGATGCATATGCAAGAAGATGAAAGCATTGGCGTGGCATTCCTCATCACCCATCTGATTCAGGGGTCATACCTGAGCAACTAGATTATCACAGGTACACACATATGCCATATTGCTTTGCCATTTGTTCAATAAGGTTGTCTTCTTTTGCTATATTGGAAGGCAATTCTATGCCTAGGAACCCCATGAGGTTGAAGCCTCTTCCTGAGGCTTCTGCCATCCTTCCCATGTCAATGCAGCTATTTGACAACACTACCTTTCTCCTGTATGGGCCCAGCCTTAGCCTAGGATGGCCTTCTTGTCAGGTAGTCTTTACCTAGAAGCTTGCTCATGGCCATGGTCAGCCAGTGTCATCACACCCAAGTCTGGCCTGGAAGATTTATTGATTGCCTTGGTGTGTGGAGTAAAGTAGAATACAACAGGATTTCTGGGCAGGCCCATGTCAGAATGTCCTTGCTTGGCCACAAAAGGACAGATTTCTGTCCCTGGCGCAGAAGTCTATTTTTTGTGACTGAGTTCTCTCTTCTGTGCTACAGATTGTCATGGGTTTTCTGGAGCATCTTCTTAGAACTAGGAAGCAGTTTCAGAATGGAGCAAACTGTCTCAGTGAAGAGCCAATGAGGAAGCCATGGTCTGTGCCTCACAAGGCCTGAGCCTAACAAACATCTGCAACCCTGTCCCTTCCCAAACCTTCACCTTGAACAATTTCACACTCCTTCAAGCCACACCCACACAAACTTTCATGTATCTCCAGTAGCTGATTGCCCCTAGAGAGCATCTTTAACCCAGATGGCTCAAGATGCTGAATAGTTCTTTAAATATTTCTCTTTGTTTAGTATGCACCTCATTTTTAATTAGATAGCTTGTTTTGTTGACATGCAGTTTCTTGCATTTTTATTTATTTTTTACATTAGGTCTCAACTGTAAGTAGAGTTGGTGAATATCTTTTCTCATTCTGTAGGTGCAGTTTTTCCTTATTGACAATGTCCTTTTTCCTTACAGGAGTTTGCCAGTTTCATGAGGTCCTCTTATTAATCTTTGATCTTAATTTCTGTTCTTGTGGTGTTGTGTTAAACAAGTTACCTCCTGTGCTACTGCTTTCAAGACTATTGCCCACTTCCTCTTCCATCAGATTCATTATATCTGGTTTTATATTGAAGTCTTAGATTCATTTAAAATTGAGGTTTGTACTAAGTGACAGATATGGATCTATTTGCATGCTTCTGCTTCAGACATCCAATTATACCAACACCATTTGTTAAAACTGCTTTCTTTTTGTCATTCTATTTATTTGGCTTCTTTATAAATGTTTCGGTGTCCCTAGGTGTCTGGACATATATCTGGATCCTTTATTCAGTTCCATTGTTTGTCTTGTGTGTTTTTGTTACAATACCATTCAGTTTTTATTACTACGTCTTTGTAGTACAGATTAGGATCATGGATGTTGATAACTTAAGAGTTCTTTTATTTTTCAAGATTATTTTAACTATCCTGTGTTTTGAATTGCTTTTCAATATAAAGTTGTGTAATGTTCTTTTCATGTCTAAAAAGAATTATATTGGGATTTTGATAGGGATTGCATTGAATCTTTAGATGACTTTTAGTGAAATGGCCCTTTAAACTACCTTAATAAAACCCACCCAAGAGAATGGGATATCTTTCCATCTTTTGAGATACTCAATCATCCTTTTCAAGGATGTAAATCTTTTGTCATTCAAGTCTTTCACTTCCTTGGTCGCCCAAGATACCTTATGTTATTAGTAGCTATTGTGAAGAATGTTGTTTCTGGTATTTCTTTCTCTGTGTATTTCTCATTTATATATAGGAGGGCTAAAGAATTTTTTGAGATTATCTTGTATCCAGCCACGTCACTGAAGTTGTTTACTACCTGTAGGAGTTCCCAAATATTGTTTTTGAGGTCATTTATAAAAAATATGTTATCATCTGCAAATAAGACTATTTTGACTTTTTTCTTTTGAATTCATATCCCTTTAATCTCCTTCTGTTGTCTTAGTGATCTAGCTAGAACATTAAGTACTATATTGAATATGTAAATGTGGATGGAACAGCCTGGTCTTGCTCCTGATTTTAGTGGAATTGCTTGGAATCTCTCCATTTTATTCAATGTTGGAGTAGGCTTTCTGTTAATTGCCTTTACTAAGTTTTGTTATGGCCTTTGTATCTCCAATCCCTCCAATGGATTTACTATGAAGGGTTCTTTGATTTTATCAAAAGTTTTCTCACAATCTAGTGAGATGCTCATGTACTTTTTTCTATCAATTTGTTTATGCTGTGTCACTGCATAATAAATCACAGTCATAAAGCACTGACTGATTTTCATATGGAGAACCATCCCTTCATCTCTGGGATCGCACCTCCTCAATCATGTTGGATAGTCTTTTTAATGTTTTCTTGGATGTCGTTTGTGAATATTTAATTGAGTACATATGCATTTATGTTCATATGAACTATTGTCATAAATCTCTTTCGTGGTTGAGTCTTTGTGAGGTTTTGGTATTAGCATGACTGTAGCCTCATAGAATGAGTTTGTCAGAGTTCATTCTACATCTATTTTAAAGAATACTTGAGGAATTTTGGTGTTAACTCTTCTTATATGTCTTATAATTCTGAACTTAAATCTTCTGGCTCTGGCTTTTTATTGGTTGTAAGTCCTTTACTGCTCTCTTTTATTTTCTTGAGAATTATAGATCTGTTTAAGTTGTTTATCTGATCTTGATTCAATATTTGTGGTGGTATCTGCCAAGAATATTTTCATTTCTTTTGGATTTTCCAATTTTGTGGAGTATAGGTTTTTAAGGTATGACCTATTGATTCTTTGGAATTCCACAGTGTCTATAGTTATATCCTCTTTTTTCTTGTTTTATTGATTTATACATTTTCTCTCTGCCTTTTAATTAGTTTTTCTGGGGGTTTGTCTATCTTGTTGATTTTGTCAAAGAACCAGCTCTTTGTTTCATTGATTCTTTCAAGTGTTCCCTTCATTTCTACTTTGTTGATTTCAGCCTCAGTTTGATTAATTCTGGAAATCTATTTTTTGAGGTACACTTCCTTTTTTTTGTTTTAGTTCTTTCAGATATGCTCTTAATTTGGTAGTATATGAAGTCTTCACTCTTTTCTGATTAACACTTTGTACTATGAATTTTCCCTTTATCACAGCTTTTTTGGGTATGTTTTAGAATCATTTTCATTGAATTCAGGAAATTCCTTAATTTATTCATTTATTTCTGTCTTGGTCCACTTGACATTAAGTAGAGAGTTGTTGAATTTCCCTGAATTTGTAGACCTTCTACTGTTGCTGTTGTATAAGTTGTGCATTAATCAATGGTGATCTGATAGAATGCAGGGGGTATTTCAGGTTTCCTGTATTAATTGAAGATTGCTTTGTGGTCAAGAATGTGGTCAATTTTTACACAGTACTGTGAGATGGTGAGAAAAAGATGGAGTCTTCTGTGTGGGTTAAACATTCTGTAAATATCTGTTAGGTCCATTTAGTTTATACCATTTGTTAGTGCCAATATATCTGTTATTTTATTTTGGATGGCTTGTCAGTCGTTCAGTGTTGGGGTATTGAAATCTCCCACTATCAGAGTGTGAGTGTCTCCCACTATCAGCATGTGAGGGTCAATGTGTTTATTTAAATTTTTAATTGTTTCTTTTACAATTGTTGGAGGCTATTTACAAATTTTAGGGGTATGAAGAATGTCATCTTTGTGGATTTTTGGTTAAATGGATATGAAGTGTCCTTCTCCATGTCTTCTGATTAATTATGGATATTAGAAATGGCTACACCAGCTTGATTCTTAGGTCTATTCGCTATGTAAATCAAATGATTTACTCTGAGGTAATATTTATATTTGTGCTTGATGTGTGTTTCATGTATGTAGACGATGGCCAGATTCTGTTTTCAAATCTGTTCTATTAGTTTGTCTCTTTTTGTTAGGAAATTTACACCATTAATCTTGAGGGATATCAATGACCAATGATACTTAGAACCTTTTATTTTGTAGTTATAGTTGATGTGTGTGTGTGTGTGTGTGTGTGTGTGTGTGTGTGTGTGTGTGTGTGTGTATGTGTGTCCCTTCTTTTGAGTTTGATGGTGTGAAATTATTTCCTGTGATTTCCTGATTGTAGTTAATCTCCTTGGTTTGAATTTTTCATTCTACTCCCTTCAGTAGGTGTGGTTTGTAGATAGTTATTTTTAGAATTTGATTCACAGTGTTACTCAAAATAATAGTCTGGGCTGGCATCTGTGTTCCCTTAGAACATGTTGTTTTTCTGTTTATCGTTAGACATTAAGGTACCCATTAAGAAGTTATGTATAATTCTAATAGATTTACATTCATATGCTATTTGTTGTTTTCTCTTTTTATTTTTAGAATTCTTTGTTAATTTTGTATGTTCAGTAGTTTCATTTGTATGTGGCAAGTGGACTTGCCTTTCTGGTCCAGTCTAATTGGTATTCTGTGAGCTTCTTGTACTGTGATAGGCCTCTATTTCTTTATACTCGGGTAATTTTGTTCAATGATTTTGTTGATTTTTTTATATCTATAAACATTCTGAGTTATTTAAGTCCTGAAATGAACTAGCGAAACAGTCTACCACCTGTGCTAAGTCTGTAAAAAATTGAGTTTGTGTCTAGAAACTTGTCTGGAAATTAATTTTTAAATATCCTCTCATCAAGCTTAGCAGTAAGAGCCTTTATTGCTGAAAGAATACACTGGCTCTTTTCTGGGAAATACTTCCCTTCTGATGTTGCCCACATTGGTGAGTGTTTATACCTGCAGTGACTCATCTCTTTCCAAGCCGACCTATCTGAATCTGAGGGCAACATCTGTTGGAAGTAGAGGCCCTCATGATGTTGTACAGATATCAGATAAACTCAAAGATGAAACAGCTGAAAGGAAAGCAACTTCCTTGGCTCCACACTCTTAATTCCCATGGTTAGATGCTGAAAATAGAACTGGAATTTATCTTTCTATCACATCTTCCCACTAATGACTTCACAATGAAAAAATGTCAAAAATTCTGGTGCTTAAAAAAATCTGATTTTACAGTAATTAAGCACCATTTGTTGTCATGACCATATACTGCTGCAACATTGAAGGTGGCTACATGTGATTTATGTTTAGTAAAAGCTAGAAAAATACAAATAGAAAGGAATATGGATATATCCAAAATAGAGACACCACATGTCACATATTGCTGAAGGGCCTTATATGTTCAAATACACTGGAATGAGAATTTTTTTTTTAAATGAAAATGTGTTACTCTCTTTTCATTCTTTGGATTTATTCATTTATTTATTTACTTTTGTAACAAGGTATAATACATTCAATACTATACTTCACTTTATTCTATATATGCGACCAGCCTTGAATTCCTGATTCTCTTACCTCTCTACCTTTCCAGTGCTAGGGTTAAATGTATGTTCCATGATACATAGTCAGCTCAGTGCTGGGGATCAACCCCAGAGTTTTGTGAATGCTAGGCGTGCACTGAGCTACTTGCTTATCCCACATTTGTGAATCATTTTATTTTTTATGAATTTGCATTTTGTTTAAGTGTGTTTTATCTGAATGAGCATGTGCCAAAAGTATGTGACAGAAGAGACCAGAAGTGAGCTCCAGAATCCATGCAGCTGGAGTTACAAGCAATTGAGAGCCAAGTATTTTTGGTACTGGGAACTAAATTTGGGTATTCTGGAAAATCAGAAATTATTCTTAACCATTGAATCACCATTCCTGGCCCATCTTTTGTCTCACGATGACCATAGTTCATTGGATACTGAAAATGTTGTCTGGCTTTAATATGCAGCCAGATGAACATCAAGCCACATGACATTTTCTGTGACTGATTTTATTTATTTTTGTTGGTATCTAGTTTGCTGTAAGATGGAAATGAATTCTCCACCTAGCCAATTGTCCAAGGTCAGATAATTGATGTGTTGCAGGGGGAAGAGTAAAGTCTTTAAAGCTCACTAGATCCTTCTTAGGTTGCAGGTATGCCCTTGCTGAGAGACACAGGTATATTATATAACTCATTTTGCAGTAGAAAATTCAAAACAGTAGATTAAGAAAAGTTGTGAAATACAGTGAAAAATACTTTCATTCATAGATTACTGTAGGACACACCTAGTAATTACAATTAAACTTCATTATCATGACATGAGCAAGGCAGAGTTGGTCATACTGTTAAGGTGCACCTTTGCATTCTGTATAATTCAAACATCTTTTTGACAAATTAATATTGTTGACAACATTATTGAGTGTGGTGGTTTCTTCCTATCTTTTCAGAGCAATCATAGAGATATCAGAGGTAAACAGTTGATATGAAAAATATAGACAATTAATAAACTGGTATAATCTCTGTTTGCTAAAAGTGTATTTGTCAGCTCAGTTCCAGATGCTGTTTATTCTGAAAAGGTTAAATATTGGCATTAGATAAAAAATATTCTCAGGTTAGACAAATGTCTCAGCAGTTAAGAGCACTGATTTATTCTTCCAGGGTACATCAACATTCTGTTTAAATCTATGCACAAGCAAACATGTAAACCTATACTCACTTCCCCCACATGTGTACACACACACACACACACATACACTCACAGGTTTCAATTGAGATTAATAGAGTTTACATGAAAAAATCCTGCTAATTTTTCTGTGTATATCAAACTTTTTCATGTTCAACCTGTGGACTGAAAATACTTTTTTGAAGATGAACTTTCTCTCTTTTTTGACGCATCCTGTCAGTCAGAATTTCTATACTTCCCTTCTTCATTTTGGGAATACTTCACCTCCACTTGTTTCAGTATGTTCACTTGCTTCCCAGCTCTAAATTGGGATTGGGAAGAAGGACAGTTAGACATAGAAACGGGATTTCTTAATTATACCACCTTTTTCTCTCTATAAACTGAGACTATTTTAAAATTAAAGTATTATGCATTATTACATTTAACATCTAAAATTTTTACACAACAAGTTTTTGCAAAACAGTTATTTTACCATTACATACAATGCCATTAACACATCTTTCAAAGTAAGGAATTATTCTTTACCATCATCTACTAACCAAGTTATGTTCAAATTCTGTGATAATCATAAAAATGCCTTAGAAAAATGATTGTTTTGTATTAAGAGAATATAACAAGCTGTATACATTACATTTTTATTTGATATAGAATCATAGTATGTAGCCCTAGGTTGTCTGGAATTCCCTAAGTAGACCAAGTTGCCCTGAAACTCACATAGGTTCATTCCACTCTGTGTACTGACTGCTGTGACATGGGCCACCACAACTCTAAACCTGTAGTCATTAGGTCTCTTATATGCTAATCGCTCCCTTGCATTCATACCCTCCACTCCCCTGAAAGTCATGAAGCCCAGGTCTCAACTCACTTTGTTGCTGAAAATAAATTTGAAATTCTGATTCTTCTGCATTCACCCCCAGATTACTGCAGTTCAAGAAGTTCCATCTTGCTAGGTCCCTTTAATCTCTCTTCACATAACTTTTCTTGTTTCCTTTCATGCCATAAAAAGAAATGAGGGAAGTTGCCCTGTGGTGCACTTTACCTTCTGAATTAGTCTGATTGCTTCAGTGCAATGGTGACTAACTTGGTTCCTATCCACTATGTTTCTTATAAAGTATCACTTGGACACTGCCTTGCTTGATTCAATGGTTTGGGGAAACATGATTTCTTAGATAACTCTATTCTGAATTATTCACGTCAGTAGGCATACAGTATCTTTTATTTCTTCTTTTATTGGCAAGATGGGTCCCCATGTGGAGAGTCTTATCCAATATTCTTAAAAATGTTGGTTTATCCTTTAAAAACAATTACCACAAAGGTCAAGATTTCCAGGAGGACAGTTGTAATCAGTTTATGACTGCCTTCCAGACACTGTTTTCCCTCTTAATGAAAGCCTTCTTCCCAAGGTGATTTCTAATGAGAGATGGAAGATGTAGAATAAAGCCTACTTGTAATCCATGGTAGGAGCTGTAGTTCAGAGAGCCCCTGAAGTGACTATGGGTAATGTGTACCCTATTATTTACCTATAGTGGAATCCAAGATTTAAACAATGAAGAGTAAATGGTAGAGTGTGGCATATATTTACTTGATATACAACAGAACATCTACTTCTACTCCTTCATTTATTTGTCTTTGGTAGATTTTCCCATGCAGTCGCAACTATCGACAGGTTCCCAGGTTGGTGCTTGTATAACAGAGAACAGGAATCTGTTCAAGTGTGCTCTGTTGGCTTCTCATGTGTCTGAGCTGAGAAGATCTTCAATTGCTAAACATGTGGAAAGCAGCTGATCTGTAAATTTAGTTCCATATCCTGCTCCTGGTGAAACCTCTGAGCAGTTCGACATGCAAGTTCTTCAGTGGTCAGCAGCACAGAGGCTCTCTGAATTCTGATTGGTACAGACATAGGACAGAATATCTCCAAGGAAGCAAGACTTTGGCCTTTTTCTCTGGGCATCACAAAAGATCTCAATAGTGAGGAGATAGCCTCTGCAGTATCAGTTATAAAGAAGGTGGATTTAGGAGCCCTATTGGATTATGAAAGCATTCTCCAAATGAAAATGCCAGTTTCCTAAGATATCAGAGAATAAAGTGTTTTCTGCATTCCTGTGCCACAAAATCTATGGGAGCATGGGATTTCCCGAAGGTAGATGTTATTTTATTTATTGTGTATGTTTGTGTGTGTATGTGCACATTTTTTGTGTGTCTGTGTTTGTGTGCTAGGAGAAGTATTCAAACTAGTATGTGCTATGCCTTGTCTGAGTTTTAATCCTTGTAGGACTTCAATTTTCTGAGTAGTAGCAGAGAACACAGGGGTAGATTTAGTAGAGAGTGGAAATGGAAAGAGTTGGATGTTCTGATAGGAGGGGGAAAGAGGTTCTTGATGTATTGTTGAGGTAAGGAAAAACAAATTAAATACTTAAAAACATGTGAATGAATGTAGTGCAAAAAAGGCATGAGTAATGATGACAAACTTTTTCTTTTCTGTTAATTTTTATAATAAAACTAGATACTGGTGGTCAACACTGTTTACTTGGTCTGCATCAATTTTAGGTTTAATTTAATAAATCCATGCCAAAAAGAAAGGAAGAACCATACAAATACCAACTTCACTGAGTTGTACCTTACTGTTTATGTCTAGTTCCACTAATAAAGGAGGATATCTGGGATATGAGGAAGTTTTTCTTATTCGAGTTGGGAGCAACTAAGTAAGGTAGAAGCACAAGAATCAGGATTAGTCTCCATTCTGGTGGTATTGGAGTAAGAAATGTATCCAATAGCTGATCCATATAATGAATAGAAAAGTAAGTAGTTCCCAACTCATTAAGAAACATGTCCTGTGGATAAAGTAAAGATATATATACTGATTTGTCATGAGTAGGTGGGGCCTCAGTAGCACTAAGAATAAGAGTAGACTATGACAACTTCTGAGAACATAATGGTTGCATGGCAAACCCAGTAAGATTCTTGTGGTCTCTTATCATCTGGACAACAAGAATGGGAAAATGAGATGTAATGTTTTCTTTGGATATGTTACTTTCTAAGATCAGTATCCTCTAAAACTTTTCGTTTCAGTATATGCTGGTGGTGATTCTTCCAATCAAGTCACAGCCTAAGCCCTGGAATCTGTTCTGGAGCTGGCAGTAGAATCCAAGACAGGGATACCTACTGACATACGTGCAATCTGTGGAAAAACTAAGCAATATGGAGTAGGAAGCTAAAGATGTCCATAGCAGGGTGAGTTTTCTATTGGGTACATTTCTTCAACAAGATTTGCAGGTATTTCTTAGATTAGTTCATGGTTATGGAGATAGGTGTTTCATCTTCTATGAAAGCTGCACAACTTCTTCTATCTGATTTTCTCTAAAAGCCTGAATTTACAGTGTCATTTCCACATGAGAAGACTTCATTGTGGCTCACACTTGAGGATGGTGTTACAATGACTTCTGATGGTTCTGCACCAATGTTAAAGTCAGGCTGTTGCTGTTCCATCTTGTTTGAAAAATCTTGTTTATGCCTCCGTGCCCTGAGTCATTAGTTTTCTTTCTGAGGTTTCTGAACTGTATTTCTGCAAAGAATTGGGTACCATTCTTTCTATTAATATTGTCTAGGATCATTAAAACTGAGCAATTGCAAGTAGCTAATGTCTCAGTTCTTTTGAAATAAGAATCCTGTAAAACCTTTAATACAACCATCCTCCCATTTGTTCTATACTGGAGATTCATCTTTTTCCAGAATAGCCTAAAGTAATGACTGTGTACTCAGTTGAGATTCATTTTGAGGACAGCAAATTCAGGTTTTGTTCTGAGGAGGGCCCAGTATGTGGCTATAATTTCAATGCAGCATGGGATTCTACATGAATTAGTGTAGTGAGTCAGAATATTTTTGCAATGCACACTTTTTCTTGTTTTCACATCTGTGCATGCAATGAATGGAGACTGCATCCTCTGTGATAGGACAAGGGGACATTTTATCTTATGATTTCCAGGGTATTTAATATATAGTAACCTTCCTGTTTAGTTCAGTCTCCCGAGACCTGGAAAAATCTAAAATACCTTACCAAGTACTCAAGAAAACACAATTTCTCAATTCCATTGTCATCTCTACTTTGAACTGATGTAAAAGAGTAGCAGCCCAATGATAGTGTTTTTATGCAGGTTGGACAGAAATGAAAATGTGACCTTGCATTTGGAAGCCCAGGGACCAAACAGTTCTGAGGTGGGGAAAGTGACTTCAAAGGCATGGGTATCCTGATATTGTGGAAGGCAGGAGCCACATAGCTCTCACAGCTCTTTGGAAGAAGTGCTCCATAGGAAGTTATCCTGTCATTCAGGAAGGAAGGAGTCACAGAGCACTGGCAGCTTTGAGGCAGGGGAGGCTTCCACAAATGAGCTGGAATGTTCCAATATAACAACAACTCCTCTCAGCTCTGCTCTCTCTTCTCTGCTCTGAGGGGAGAACTTCCCTAGTTTTACAGCTCCAAAGAGATATCCTAACCAAACTGAAATGTTGAAGCTGGGTTGACGTGTTCTTCTCTGCTTCTTCTCTTGTATTTTATTCTCTTGTCTTCTCTTGTCTTCTCTTCTCTTTTCTTCTCTTGTCTTCTCTTCTATTCACTGCTTCCTTTCTTTTCTCCTCTTCATGGCTGCCTCCACATCAGAGAAAGGCCACAGCCACAGTTTTGCTCCCTAGGGAGTAGAGTACAGAGTTCTGCCCATTATATAATGTCCCTGGGGTGAGTAGAATCCCAGAGTGCCCTCTGGTTGTAGAATTTTTTGCCCTTACTTGGCCAGCCAAGAAAGGGTGAAGGATCCTGGCTTAGAATAATGTATATTAGGTGGGCCACTTCTTCACTGATCTGCCAGATTGGGCTCTTTCAGCCAGCTTGGAGTGGGGATCCTGATTGTCCTATGGTGAGGTTTCCTATGGTGGTCTATAGTCCCAGAACTCCCAGCCTAGCATAGCTAAACGTCCACAATGGGGAAATTTAGTATCTTAACAGTGGTCAGCTGAAAAATTTGGGTATCATGGTAATCACAATGGGGGTGGCTGGAGACCCAGAATCCCTTGAATTGTATGAAATGAGCTAAGCAGCAGATCCAAATTGCAAATATGCCCAAAGCCAGAAGTGGCATCTCCGGAAGAACCCCAGGGCAGGTGCGATGGTGAGTAATTGGAGAGCCATCATGCTCCAGCCTCAAAAGCCATGCATGCTTGTGAGTAGAACCATGGGTCAAGACCCACCTTGCAGACTGGGAAATAGACAAGGGGTTTGAGGGTCTTAAACAGCCACTTCCCCTCATCGGAATTGCTTTCCTTCCTCCTTTCTTGCTGTGCTCAACAGGGATGCAGCCCATACATAGGCCTGGCAGGCAGTAGCGTGGCTGTGTCCACGTGAGTCTGCTTGGCGGAACATGACATGCAGAGACGGCACCCCTCTGACCCCTGTGGCTCATCCCTGGCCTAGTCCATGTATCAGTAGGTGGTGCTCACAGGGCCCTGCCTGGGGTACCCAGGCTCATACCTTGCTGTCCACTGGTCGCTGCTTCCCATTGGCGAATGGAACTGAAGCTCACATGGTTCCTTACCCAAGCCCTGACCTGTGACAGGCTCCATCTTTTCGGCCTAGATGCCTGGGAACAATTGCAGACACTAGCCATCAGGATTTAGGCCAACAGGGCCAGTTCCTCAAGAGGACCTATTTCCTGAGTGGAGCCCCTGTCTTACCTCTACTTGAAATGCTCTGGGCCCATTCAGGAACATGGATGCCCCTGGTGTCCAATTCGAGCTGGGTCCCCTGACCACCCAGGGGTCACTAGCCTTGACTGAGCCCCTTGTGCCTTGCTCTGCTGGGTCTTCACATGGTAGCATGAGCAAGAAAGTCTTCTGAATTCAGGAACAGACTTACTTGCTGACTTCTAGATCGCCTCTGACCAAGCTCTTTCCCAGTGGATGAAGTCCCAAGTTGGGAGACACCCTAATAGAATCCATGATGTTGGACCCCAGGGAGAGAACTGAACATTGGTTTGATGAAAGTCAGAGGAGGTCAAAACTCTACAGTAGCATGGAGCAAAACTTCTTGAACATCATCATCCTCTCCATCCTAGACACACCTCACCTTCTTGGATGGCAGAAAAAGCCTGGTCTAATAGGAATCAGTCACACTTCACATGTTGCTAGATTACTCCAACTGTGTTTAGCCCATAGGACTTGACCTGTTTCCTTCAAAAAATTTCCCAAATGATGTGGTACTCCTGATTTATCAGAGAGATACAACAAAGGAGCTTATGATGCCAAAATGTTTCCACTGCGATATCTAAAGTTCTCACAGACTTTTAGAATCCAAGCATTCATTGCCAAGGTCGGCAATGAACTTAGTTCCTAGTGGTAACCAGATATAAGCTAAGAGAAACGGAGTTGGCATTAGGCACGTGTCCTAATGGAACTCACCATAGATTGCAGAAGTAAATAATCATGGGCAGTGTAAGAGAAACACTTTCATTCAAGTAGAGGGCTTGAGGAGATGAAGGGAAAGAACAAAAATGGACTATATTTATGAGACAGTTTGGAAAGTAAGAAATCATAGAAGAATAATACTTCCACAGTCAATTGTTAGTTTCCAGTCATTCAGAATTAACAAGTATCTTTGTGAATGCAAGCCAGTCCCTGATCCAAACACCCAATTCCTGAGTTTCAAGGTTGACTAGTCAGCGTTGTTGATCATTGTGAGAAGAAAACCATGCAGAAAAAAAAGACTGTAAATTTTTTTTATGTGGGTAAACTGCACACAAGGTTTTCAGAAATCAAATCAAAAATCAGGTATGATAGAAGGTGAAAAATGCTTCAAAAATTTTTAAATCATGCAGTTGTCATGTATATTCAGTGAGTTGACATTTTTTGAATTGCTTTTGCAAGAATTTAATTTCATTGATGTTGCATTCTGTAACAGACTAGAGTTTAACAGGAAGGCTTTTTTATGAATTTTGAACACTAGTTCTCATGTAGGCCAGACTGGCCTTGAGTTTCTATAAACTGGTTTGAGATCTCTTTGTTGCATTGTTGATTGGCATAGATCAGATATTCTAGAGCACTCCCTTTGATGTTGGAAGCATCTTTTGCACCTTCAATGTGACCAGAATTGAGAATTCTTTCTCAGGGAAGTACAATAGAGGAGCCCCTGTTCCATAGGTCTTGAGTCTACCAACCATAATTTCCTCTTCTGCCATCCCAACAGGGAACACCATCACCCACTTGTATGTCCATACAACCTTGTTGGGATCCCCTGTAATGGACTGCAGCCAGAGAGCTATCCCAGATCAATAAGGATGTTGAACATTTTTTAAGTTTCCTTTCTTTAAGTATTTTGTAAAAGATTACATAGAATGTATAGATATCTTTTGATAAAATGCCAATTTTTACTATGTCAATCCTACCAAACCAGGAGCATAGAATATCTTTCCATCTTGTGAGCTCTTCTTCAATTTCCATCTTTAAGGAAATAAAGTATTTTTCCTTCAAATCTTCCAATTGCTTGATTAGAGACACCCCAATATACCTGGTGTCGGTTTTAGGTTTTAAAGTTGTTGTTTCCCTGAATTCTTTCTCTTTACATTTGTCATTTGTATGTATGCGAGCTACAGACTTTTTCAATTAATCCTGTAGTCAGGCACCTCACTGAAGATGTTTATCAGCTATAAGTGTTCCTTTTTATAGTACTATTAAATATGTATGGAAAGAGTGTAGAACTGTGTTTTGTTCCAGATTTTAATAGAATTATTTTGACTTTCTATCCATTTAATTTGATGTTGGCAGATTTCTTCCGGAAATTGCCTGTATTATGTTTAGATACGGAATGCATCTCCAATCTCTCCAATATGTTTATCATGAATGGCTGTTGCATTTTGTCAAAAAGTGTTTTAGGATCTAGTCCGGGAACCCATGTGAGCTTTGATTTTACTTTCAGTTTTTTTTTTACGGTGGATTACATTGATTAATTTTATATGTTGAATCATCCCTGTGTGTCTGGAATAAAGATAGACTTTATAGGTGGATAATTTTTAATGTCTCCTTGGATGATGTTTATGAGTATTTATTAAGTATATTTACATATCTGTTCATGATGTATATGGGTGTATAACTCGCTTCCTTTGATGAATCTTTTTGTGGTTTGCACATTAGTGTAAGAATTAGTTTGGCAGTGTGCCTTCTGCATTTATTTTAAGAAGTAATTAGAGGTTTTAGCATTCAGAGGTAATATATTATGATCATAAGCTTTATTGGAGAGGCTTTTATTGTCCTCTTGTATTTATTTGTGAGTTACAGGTTTGTTTGAATTGTTTATTAGATTTTATTCAATTTTAATGTTCAGTATCTACCGAGAAAATAATTCATTTCTTTAAGATTTTACAATTTTATGTAGTCTAGTGATATTTCTTTTATAAATTTGGGAGATCTTGTGTTAGGGATATAGATGTTAGGAATTGGAATATTATCTTGATGGGTTTTTCATTTAATGAGTATGATGTGTCCTTCCCCATCTCTTCCAATTAATTTTGTTTCGAATTGTATTGTATGGGATATTAGAATCTTTACTCTAGCTTATTTTTTAGCATTTATTTGGTAAATTTTTCCCAAACCTTTTCTTTGAGGCAATATTTATTTTTGAGATGGAGATGTGTTTCTTATATGCATCAGAAGGCTGGATTCTGTTTTCAAATCCATTAAGATAGGCTCTTTTTTTTTTAAATGGGGAATAGAGACCATCAATGAGGTGCCAATGTCCATTGATTGTATGGACTTGTTATTTTGTAACTATTGTTTATGTGTGTGTGTGTGTATGTGTATGTGTGTGTTTTTGTGTGTATATGTGTGTATGTATGTGTGTTTCTTCTATTGAATATGATATTGTGAGATAATTTAATTCCTATGTTTCCTTGATTGTAGTAAACTTTCTTTTGTTGAAGTTTTTATTTTATTGCCTTCTGTAGGGAAGGATTTGTAGACAGGTATTCTTTTAATTTGGATTTGTCATGAAATATTTGACTTTTTCTAGATATTATAATTGACAGTTTTGTTGGGTAGGGTAGTCTTGGGTAGCATCTATGTTCCTTAGAGTCTGTAGTATTTCAGTCTAGGCCCTTTTGGGTCTAAGTGTCTCCACTGCGAAGTCACATATAATTCTAATAGCTTTTCCTCTTTATGTTATTTGATCTTTTTGTCTTTCAGCTTTTACTATTCTTTCTTTGTTGAATATGTTTAGTGTTTTGATTATTTTCTTGTAAGCATTCTTTACTAGTCTGGTTTATTTGGTGTCCTATAAGCTTCATGTAATTTTATACGCATAGATTTTTTTATTTTGGGAAGGTTTCTTCCATGATTTTGTAGAAATTTTTATCTTTACTAATATTATGAGGTATCTATGGCCTCATATGTGATAAGAATATCTGATTTCCACACTATGTCTTCAGAACGAACCATTAACTTTCCTGTAGAAAATTGAGATTGTATCTTGAAATTTACCTTCTCTGGGAAAATATTTGTAAAACAACTTATCAGCAGGCTTGGCAGCAAATGCCATTATTGCTGAGTCATTTCACTGGCTCTTGTCTGGTGAACACATCCCTGCAGATGCTGCCAACATTGATGATCATCGACATCTGCAATGATCCATCTTTTACTAAGCCACACTTTCTGAGAGTGAGGACAAAATCTGTTTAAAATACAGGTATTCATGTAGTTGTAAAGATAGCAGATAGTATCCCAGATGATACAACTCCAGGGATAACAGCTCCTGTGGCTCCACAATACTTGATTCCCATCATTAGATTCTTAAAATAGAAGTGGAATTTATCTTTTATATTATCTTTTCCCACTAATGACTTTATAATGGATTGAATGTCCAAATTTCTGGAGCTAAAAACACACTAAGTGCAATAATACTACAACAGTAATAAGACACCATAAATTGTCATGAACATATGACACAGTGACATTGAAGGTTACAAAAAGCTTAAGCCTAGCAGAAGCTACGCAGTTGAAAATAGAGAACAGTATGGCATATATCCAATATAGAGACACAATAGGAGATAGACATATGAAGGACCTTATATGTTCAAATAGAGTGGGATTTGAGATTTTTAATATACACAATTATTCAGCCTGATTTCCAGTATTTGGAGGCATTTTTATTTGTTTATTTATTTACTTAACATTTGTAACAAGGTCTCATGTATTCCAGGTTGGCCTTGAGAATATTATGTAGCTGAGGTTGGCCTTGGGCTCCTGATCCTCTTACCTCTCTTTCCAGTGCTAGGGTTAAAGGAATTTCTACCAAACCAAGTCTGGGCAGTGCAGGGGACCAAGCACAGATCTTTGTAAATGCTAGGCCTGAACTGAGTTACATGGTCAGTAAAATACCTGATTCATTTAAGATTTTAAGAATTTACTTTTTGTTTATGTGTTTATTTCTGTAAAGACATATGCCAATGTATGTGATGAAAAAGATCAGAGGAGAGCTGCAGAATTCTTGAATCTAGAGTTACAAGATGTGGAGATCCAAGCATATATGATCATGGGAAATAAGGTCATCTGCAAGAGCAAAATGTTTTCTTAACCACTGAGCCATCATTCCTAGGTTAGTTTCTGAAACTTGGTGTCTATAGTTAACTAGATTTTGAAAATGTAGCATGACTTTTAATCTGTAACCAGATGAACATCAGGCCAAAGTCATATATACTCTGTGTTTGATTTTGATTTTTGTTGGTATCTAATTTACTCTGAGCTTGAAATAAAATTTAAAAACATGCCAACTGTTCAAAGACAGAGACTTTGGGTATAACAGGAGGAGAAAGGGGGTCTCTAAAACGCATTAGACCCTTCCATGTAACTAGGCATGCACTAGCTGTGAGACATAGATCTACTGTGCAACTAAGATTTCAGTAGAAAATTCAAGGTGGTATTAGGAGGAACATTTAAGATACAGTGAAAACATATTTTCCTTAACTGATTAATATAGGATATACCTCATAATTATAATTATACTTCATTAATCACTACATGAATTTGATAGAGTTTGATAAAGAGCTAATGTGTACCTTTGCATTCTATATACAAAAAAATATCTGTGTGACAAATTATTAGTGCAGATAAGAGTATTGAGTGGAGATGTTGTTTCCCATCCTTTCAGAGGCAATCATTGAGATATCAGAATTACAGTCTTGATATGAACAAGATAGACTCTTACTATACTGGTATATTCTTACCTGTTTGCTAAAATGGGTTCTATGGATTGTATTCTCCACTCAGTTCCAATTGCTATTTATTCTTAAAAATTTGAATATTGTCAATGGAAAAATATATACTCAGGCTACATAGATGGATCAGTAGTTTAGAGCACTGATTAATCTTCCAGAGAACATTACCCTTCTGTGTACTTATATGCACAAACAAACATGTACAACTTACTGACCCCACATACACAAACAAATTTGAATTCATGTTTCAATTGAGATAACTAGAATTTGTAGAAGAAAACAATTTGCTATTTTCTCCTCATATCGCAAAATTTTCATCTTCAAGCTGTTGACTGAAGATGTTTTTAAAAGAAGTTCTATTACTCTTGGTAATACATCCTGTCAACTCACAAGTTCGCCACTTCCTTTCTTCATTGTGTGAATAATTTACCTTCACTTATTTCAATATGTGTACTAGCTTCCTAGAAATAAACTGGGTTTTGGGAGAAAGGACAGTTAGACTTAGAAATGTGATTCCTGGCATATACCATCTCTCTCTTCTTTTACATTGAGACTGTTTTAAAATTAAAATATTTTGCATAATAACATTTAAAATTTTTGCCCCATTTCCAATGAAAAAACATTGATATCACATGTATATAAAATACCATAACTACATCTTATAAAATGAAGTGTTATCCTTACCATTATCTACTACCCATCTTCAAATTCTGTGATAGTCTTAAAAATGCCTGTGAAAAATGAATGCATTTTTTAAATGAATCTAATAAACTGTATAAAATATACTTTTGAGATAAGATCTCAGTATGTAGCTCTAGGTTGTCTGGAATTCCCTATATAGATCAGGCTACCCTGAAAGTCATGTATCTGAATTCCACTCTGTCTCATGATGGCTGTGACATGGGACACCACACCTGTAAACACTATAATCATTAGAACTTTTAAATCTTAAACTCTCACTTGCATTCATACCTTTTACTCAACTGAATCTGCTGAAGCTCAGGTTGGTCTCAACTCACTCTGTTGCTGAAGATAAACTTGAATTCATGACTATTTCTGCATTTACCACCAGATAATTGCAATTTGGGCAGCTTTCATCTTGCCTGGATTCCTTAAATCTCTCTTCATATCAGTTATCTCTCCTTCCTTGCATGCTACGAAAAGAAATCAGGGAACTTTTCCTGTTGCATACTTTACCTTGTGGATAAGTCTGTTTCTGCACAATGATATTTAACTTGTTCGTTTTTCACTATGTTTCTTATCAAGTATCAATTTGACACTTCCTTGCTTTATTCAATGGTTTGAGGAAACAAAATTCCATAGGAAACTCTACTCTGAACGAATCACAGCACTAGGCATAGGGTATCTTAGATCTATCTCTTGAATGGCCATATGGGGCCCCATGTGGTTTGTCCAATCCAATATTCTTAAAGACATTCATTCAATCTTTACAAAAAATAGCCACGTTGGTCATGAATCTCAGGACAGTTGCTGTCAATGTTGAATATGCCTTCCAGCCATTATTTTCTCTATTAATGGAAACCTCCTTCTCAAGGTGATTTCTGATGAGAGTTGGAAAAACTATACTAAGGCCGCCTTGTAATCCATGATATGGGCTATAGTTCAGAGAGTCCAGGAAACGATTATGGGGCATGTGTAATGTGCTTTTTTCCCTATAAAGGAATCCAAATTTCAAAAGGTGAGGAATACATGATAGATTTTGTCATGTAGGTAGTAGATTTACAAGAGAGCTTTTTCATTCCAGTTTAATAAAAGTAACAATGACTGGTCTGTGGTAGATTGTCCCATGCAGTTACAACCATCAACAGCTGCTCAAGTTAGTGCAGGTATCACAAAGAATAGGAATCTGTCCATGTATGTTTGGTTGGTTCCTCACATGTCTTAGCAGAGAACATCTTTGATTACTAAACATGTGGATAGCAGCTGATCAGTAAATTTAGTTCCATTGCCTCCTCTTAGTGAAAAATCTGAGCAAATCAATATGCAGGTACTTCATTATCAGCAACATAGAGGCTCCCTGTACACTGGTTCATACAGAGTTAGGACAGGATATCTCCAAGGAATCAAGACTCTGGTCTTTTTCAATGGACATAACAAAATATCTAAACAGTGAAGAGATAACCTTTGCTATTTCAATTCTATGGGCTATTGAGTTGGGATGTCTCTTGTGTTAAGAATGAATTCCTCAAATGGAAGTGCACATATCCTAAGAAATCAGAGTTAAAACTCTGTTGAGTTTACACAAAATGTTTATGAACATGGAAGTTTCTGAGAATGGATGTTGTTTTATGTAGTGATTGTGTGTGTTTCTGCCTATGTTTATATATCAGTGTGTTTCTTTGTGTTATGGAAGAAATAGTCAAGTAAGTACGTGGTATAACTTGTCTAACTGCTAATTCTTGGAGGACAGCTCTTTTCTGAGTAGAACCAGGTGGCACAAGCGGTAGATCTGGTAGAGATGGGAGATGGAAAGAGCTGGCAGGCATGGAGGAGGGAATGAATGGGGTCTGGATGTATTAAATGACATAAGAAAAACAAATGAAATACTTAACAACATGTAAAATGAATTTGGTGCAAAAAGGGGAAATAATAACAAGAAAAAATTCTTTCTGTGAACTTTTATAGTAAAACTGGATTCTGGAGATGAATAAAATTTGCTTAATCTGCAACAATGTTAAATTTTACCTAATAAATTTCAGTTAAAACAAAAAGAAGAAACAACATACAAACACACACTGCACTGAATTTCACCTTTCTACTTGGGTCCACTTCCACTAATAGAAGGGGGTGGGAGATATGAGCTCATGAGCATCTTTTTATTATTTGAGTGGTGAGGAGCTGAGTAAGGTAGAAGCACAAGAATTTTGTTATTCCTCAATTTGGCGGTGTTAGAGTAAGAAATATATCTAAGAATCCATCAATATATTGAATGGCATAGTAACGAATTCTCTTGCTTTTTTGCTTTACTACAATGTTTATAGGTAAATGTGTGATAGGAAAAATAAATAGATCTCAACTCATAAAGAGACTTATAGCCTGTGGATAAAGTAAAGTAGTATATACTGATGTTATGAGTAGGTGGGATTTTAGTAGCACTAAGAACACTTATAAACCCTGACAACCCGTGAGATCATGATGGTGGTATGGAAAACCCAATGTGATTCTTCTATTTCTTTATCAACTGGTCAACAAACATGAGCCATCTGGAATGCAGTGATTTCTTTGGATACATTACTTTCTCAATATTATTATCCTCTACATCCTTTCATTTCAGCATATGCTGACAGTGATTCTTCAAATCAAGCCATAGTCAAAGCCTTAGAAGGTATACTGGACCTGGCACTAGAACCCAAGGCAGGGATATTGATGACATATTCTATGGTCTGTGAAAACACTGATCAGTATTGAATAGGAAGCTAAGATGTCCATAGCAGGGTGAGTTTTCCACTGTGTATATTTCTTCAAGATTGTAAGCTATTTCTTAAATTAGTTCCTGGTTAAGGACATAAGTATCTAGGAGGGCAAATGTCCAATATCTTCTATCTGATGGCATCTAGAAGTCTGAATTCACAGTGTCATTACCATGTAGGAAGACTGATTGTGTAGTGACTCAAAATTGAGACTGTGGTCACAATGGTCTCTGAGTGTCCTGCAAAAATATCAAAGTCAGCATGTTGTTCTTGCATGCTTGCAGATCTTGATGCTGCCCCTGGTCCCATAGGTTTTGTTTCTTTGGTCCTGGTCATTATTCCTGCTAAGAATGGGATTTTCACATTAAGGGGGAGCAATTCCAAGTAGCTAGTAATTTAGTTGCTTTGACATCAGAATTCTTTAGAATTATTAAGCCCACCTACGTCCCAATTATTTTATCTGGGATACAAATATCATATCAATATTGCCTAAGATAACGAGTGGATATTTTCATGGGGGTCATGTAGTAGGCAGAGCAGTTGTGGTTTTGGTTCAGCAGAAAGCCCAGGATGTGGCAATACGTTCATTGCAGCATTGCATTCTAGATGAATTACTATGATGAGCCAAAATATTTTGCTCATGAAGTTTGTTGTTTTTGTTTTTGGTTTTCACATCAAAACTTGATATGAAGGAAGATGGCTCACTCTATGATTTCAACGTAATGTAATATATAATGACCCCATTGTTTCATTCATTTTCCTTAAGCATGCAAAAGTCTAAAATAACAAGTAGATGCAAAAACACAATCTCCCACGTTCCTTTTTACAGTGTTTAGAATTGATGAAAAGGAGTAGCAGCCCAGTGTTAGTGTTCATATTATTCTCAGACAGAGTTGAAAAAGTGGTCTAGCACTCAGAAGCCAAAATTCTGCACAACTGTAGGTGAGAATAGTGTTCCCAATGAAAGTGTTTACAGCTCCTAAAGGAAGATGCCTTGGTAATTAGAACCAGGGACCAAACAGTTCTGAGGTGAAGAAGATGTCCACAATGAAAAGGTATCCTGACATTTGGGAAGCCAGGAACCAAATAGCTTTCTCAGTTCTGAGATGGGGAAGGTGTCCCTAATGGGAATAGGCATCCTGACATTCAGGAAGCTAGGAACAAAGTGAGACAAAGACCCCTTTAGCCATATCACTGAGGGAAGAGAGCAGATGGGAGTCTATATCCAAAAGTCTACATTAGGGACTTGGGAAAAGGGAAAAAAATTTCCTATTTTTTTGTATATCCCAAAACCAGTTGAAAATAAGACTGTCACAATTGAGCCAAATTTGAAGCAAGCAATCTTTAATTATATTAACTAAATACTGGGCAGGAAGATGTACTCTGACCAGTACAATTCTGAGATAAACATAGTATGAACCTGTCACCTCTCACAGAAATGCCCAAATCATTTACCCCGAATCATAAAGTGTAAAACTTTAGAAACATTAAGGCTATTCACTTCCCACCATGTCCAATCAGTAACAAGAATGTACCCTGATGTACTCCCTTTGTAGGATATATCAACTTACAAGAAAAGGGGCATCTGGAGAGTGGAGCACATCCTGTGCAGTAGGGTCAACTTGGGATCTACTCACCCCCTACCCAATAATCCAAGAGGTTATATCCTCGGATGAGGGACATACAAAACTATATCAGCTTTATAGCCACACAAAGCATTCAAGGAGGTTATCTGTGTTTGTTTTAAAGATATCTTTGGCATAGTATCTAAAATTTAAAACATCAGTTTTGCTCTTACAGTTTCTTTCAGTATTCCAAAAAGAAAACAGATACCTCATTTGACAAAGACCCATTCAAGTTCCAAAGCTCTTAAGCCATCACAGAACTTACTAGTGGGAGAAAAAAAATGTCCTAGTTATTGAGGCATACTGTTACAGAGTTGAGTGTACATATTCATTCCACTCAAATCTCTTTTACTCATATTGTATTAATGGTTATTAAGTGATTATATTGTGTCCTCAGGGAGCTTTTATGATGAAATGTTTTCTTTGTATATTTTACAATCCCACAAAAATAACCTGTAGTAGCCTCTATTTCTGCATACACTGGTTATGTTTTTTCCAACAAAACCATGACCCAAGTCCTGGATGCTAGACTGCACTTACAACTAGAACGCAAGGCACAGTTCACTGATAACACATGCAGTGGATAAGCTGATCAAAGAGTTGTGGTGGTAAATGTCTTCTGTTGTCAAGATTTCAACAATGGATAGAAAGCTGATGGCTTCAGAGTTATACACAGCACGGTGAGTTTTGCACTGTGTACCAGCTCTCACAAGCTCAAGTTAATTCACAGACTAGTTCTTTAGTGATGAAATAGGTTATTTTCACTGCTATAGCATCTTTGCAAACTACTATTTGATGTTCTTTAGGAGCATGGATTCACTGTGTAAGTACCACCCATGAAGTCTGATTGGTTTGTATTTCACACTTAAAACTAGGACCAAGACCACAACTGAGGGTACTGTTTCTTATACAATTCAGGATTTTGTTATTTCATGCTTAATGGTTTTAGCTCTACCTTTGGACAGTGTAAATGATTTTGTTCCTCACAATTCTGCTTCCTCATTTACCATTATATAGATTTCTGTTCATCTTTGCTAATGTGTGATACATTAGGATTGACATTGGGCAATTTTTCTACACAGAGTCTCTAATCCTTAGAAATGAGACCCTATTCGATCTTCAACCTATGATCATCTTACTTTCACAAGATGGGAAAAACATCACTTGCCGGATGGTGATCAGTAAAGTACAGTACAATTTCCTGAGGCATGTGGAATTCTAGAATTCTTGTCCACATAGAGAGAAAAAAAATAACAGAAGGATAAAACTGTAGTCACATAGCAGTCCTATTTTGGGGCTTTGGAAAGTGAGTAAATTGGCTGGTTTCCCTTACTATCTTCCTTGCAGAAATCAGAGTTATCCCATATTTAAACAGCCCAACTTACTGTCCCAACTTGCATTCTCTGCTCTCCTTAGGCACACAAAACTCTTTATATCGACACTACCTGTCCTTATTGGATACTCTATGAAGTTGGGCACATACAATTCTCTCACTCAAAATTTGTATCCATTTTAATTTTTGTGATTATGTTATAATACTATTCCACTTCTCTTTATTTCCTCTAAAACTTCTCAAATACCCTGCTTCTTCTGTCTACTCAGATAAAGTTTTACATGAAGGACAGCCTAACCCCGATAAGGAAAATCCTAACAATAGATATTTAAAAAGAAACAGCAGGAAGATCCTAAATCTAGATCTACAGAAAGTATGAAATATTAACGGTTGAAGAAATAGTCTTCCACATTCAAGAGAAATAATAGTTATCCAATAACATTTTTGAAAATATAGTATACTTACAGTACTCCCCCTTTTCTGATCATACAAAAACACCTGTGTTAACTTCTTGCTCATTCATTGCCTCTTTATATTTAATCATAGACCAAATATGACCAAATGTAACTCAGACAAAGTTCATGCAAGAAACCACAACTTACACAAGGGTTTGTGTTCACTGTTGCTTGGTATGCAGAATGTGCATCTTTCAAAGAAAGCAATGTTTAGCATCAATAAGGAAAGTTTTGTGCCTCTCCTTATGGTGAAAGTGAGCAGAAGCAGAAACCTCAATGCAGGTATACAATGTAGCTTAAAACCAATGAATGAGGTAGTGTTTTTGTGTGAATATTACACTGCCTCTGTGACTTACCTAGGAATCATGCCCCTAATTATAGCTGATACATTTTTAATATGGATTCACTTCAGTCAACCTTGGTCAGGATCCAGAAATGAAATGATGTGATCAGAGTTGAAAAGCCTTCCAGGCATCTTTTTCCATGTCATGCTTCCCTGTTTAGCAAGCTACTTCCTGATTGAAGGCAGAAGCATGGGTAGCATGGTGCTGACTATTAATATACATAAAGTCTAATGTTCAGAAATCACTTGAAAAGTAATGGGGGCATGCATTTTGGATTCTCCACGTGAGAAGGATTCAAGCATGAAAAGTTTCAGTAGCCATGATAAAATGTCTTATTTTTTGGGAGATAAATAAGAGCATATCTGTACTTCTCCTCACCAATATTTAAAAAACAACTCTGTATAGGTGTCCAGGATGAAACAGGGGATATTTCAAGTATCACAGAAAAGAGGCATGTTCCCTTGTAAGTAAATCAGTGTCTACTTTTATGACTGAACATATTAGAACATTAGTACTTAAACCTATGGATAGCAGTGAATCAGTCAATTAAATTACTTAACCTGCTCGAGGTGAGAATACTGAGCACGTTAAGTTTCAACAATATCTTTGGTCAACCACAAGTGGGTTCCTTGGATTATGGTTGGAACAATAGGATATCTCCTACATGGAAGAGAAAGTGCTGTGTTGCTTTGAATATCACCATATATCAGAGTAGTGAGGATTAGACTCTAAAGTGTCAATAGTTAATTGGTTTAGATATGAAATGAACTGCCCACATGGTAAATACAAAATCCAAGGAATCCAATTATAAATATCTGTCCTTAAATATTTCAAGGTAAAGGGGTACATTTGTTCTTGTGAGCTTGGATGTCATTTTATTATCATATGTGAGTGTGGGTGTGTTATCATGTGACTTTGCAAATGTATCTATGTATTTTCTGGAAATAGAATTCAAATACTTACTTTTTCTACAGATTTGCACCATGTTCATGTGGTTCACATTGTACAAATAAGACAGAATGAGTTGATATTGTTTTCATTTGAATTGAAAGAGGGTGAGTAAGGCAGAAGCACAAGAATGGTGTTGGTATCCAGTATTGCGGAGTGAGAACAGGAGAATGGGAATTATAGATAAGTGCTTGAATAATATTCATTGGCAACTCAATTTTTTCACTTAAATGTGTGCATTGTTATATGCATACTAGATAAATGTGTGGCAGTAAATGTTAAAGAAGCTAGCACTCCTAGACAGTCTTGTGTACTTTGAAAAATGTTAGAAAGTATATATTGATGGGTCATAAGTGGGTGGGGTCCCTGTGGCATACGGAACTGTATTTGATGGTGATACAGTATTAGATCATAATTACCTAGCAACACAATGACATGATATGGGTCAAATCTCGTGGTCACAATAGGCATGAAGTTTTGAGATGTAGTATTTCTTTTTGTCCTTTTACATTCCTAGGATGAATATTATAGGTGAAAAGAAACAGGATATTCCTGGTGAAATATTACCATAAATCAGAATTGTTTTGGTGAAGCACACACCACTTTCTTTTTGATTTGTTTTCATTCCTTGACATGGGGGCGGTCTGCTTCCTCCAAAACATGGCAATGGTCCATTATATCCTTGGGGATTTATGGTCTTTTGACTCCGTTAACCAGTGCCATCTCCTGAGGCATGCAAAACTCTAGAATTCTTGTCCTAGCTGGGATAAAATGACAGTTCAAGTGTCCTTTGTGGTTTTATTAACAGGGAATCAAAACAAGAAACACCCAGGAATGCATATACGGCTTTGGAAAGGGTGGACTTGCCTGTGATCCTTTCTTGTCTTCCTAACAGAAAACTAAGGGAATCAAATTTTTCAAAGCACCAATCACTGTTCCAAGCTGTTTTCTCTGATCTCTACACTCTCTGAAAGCACATTTATTGGAATATACACCACAAAATACATAATCTGTGATCGCCCGCCTCACCTGCAAGGAAGACACCGCAGACAGGATTCTTCTGGTTCATGCTTTATTGAGGACTGTAGCTTGATTGAGTGTTGAGAGTGAAAGACCCTGAATGTGTGAGACACCCTGCTTATATAGGCAACGTGACCATCAACGATTGGATACATGTCCAGAACCTCATTAACATAGGGGGAGGCGGCAAGCAACGTGACCATCAATGATTCGATGCATGTCCAGAACCTCATTAGCATAGGGGGAGGCGGCAAGGATTACTCAACTTGCACCTGCGCTGTTACTTGTTTACTCCAGAACCGAGCAAGAGGAGCCCGGAAGCAGGAAACCGGCGCCATCCTGTAATGGCATTTCAACTCGGCTCCCAACATCTCCCCCTTTTATATTAAATTGAGGACAAAGGAACATGCTAAGTCACCGATCAACCCCCTCCATCTACGGAGGTGAGGATCGAGGAAGTTAAGCATGTCCTAAATACCCAGGTTACCTTATCTCGTGCAATGAGGAGAACCTCTGAGATGTGCAAAGGCTAACCTTGGGTCGAATAAGTGATGTGCCTATTCTTGGTGCAATGGGAACAAGCCCTCAGGGTGCAAAGGCCACATACCCAAAATTGTCTTGAAAGAAAACATGTGGGGGAGATGAACTTCTGTCTCATTGGCTCTGATAACACACAGCTTAACTATTAATAAGAGGGTTGGACAATACATATCAACCATCGACCCAACGATTAAGCGTTGCTAACCAGGCCGCAGGGGAATGTCCCACATCAAGAGCAGCAAATGCTTGAATAATACAGAAGCAATCATCATAATACCCATAGTTCCCCGACCTGCCCATTCCTTGAGATACATGGTAGCATTCTTAATCCAATTCCATAGTCCTGCTACCATGGATAAGTCCACACGAGTTGAATTGACATGTGCAATGGCCAGTCTTAGGTCCCTCATAGTAGCATCAAATTGTGATGACCAATCCGTCTTGAGATATTGAGAAAGTTCCCGTGACAAATTTGCAGCAACAGTATAATTATGATATTGAACAGATGTCACACATAAACCAAATATCAAACGGGTTATTTACAGTAGCTTTGTTTGGGCAATCATCCGAACCCAAAGATCCAATGCAAGGGGCGAAGGTAAATTATCTTTCCTACCTCTACACCGGGGGCCCACTGAGGCTGACTGTGAATATAACTATAACTATTACTAATCTTAGGCCAACCACCCTTAATGTAAGTGCCATCTTCAGTAGTCCAGTCATCTTCATCTACCCAAATTGCACTAGAATTGGAAAGTTGTATACAATTATTCTCGTTAGTCATAGTAAAACAAAGTGTTCCATTTAGGGAAAATGTATGATCTTCCCCTATAGCGCTGCGCTGATTGTAGCAAAGAAGCGGGGGAAAACTTGAGCATCATGCATCACTGGCATTGGTCTGGGGAGTGTTGTTAGTATTCCCCATCGTTGTTCTGTGCGTATCGGGGCCACTTTATCAGGATCATCTGGAGAGCCAGTAGCATTTTCAAGATCCTCATCCTGTTCTTGATCTTCTAAGGGCTGTTTCACCGTTCTCGTCAGACGAGCAGGCACCCAAATGGGGTTTTCTTGGTCCTGAGGAAAAACACAAATATCTCCCCTGGATCTTATTAAAACTTGATCCAGGTCCTTCCATTGATTAGACAATACATCTTTCCACTTGACATTTTCTAGTGGAGGTTGTGTAGACATAGCATGTCTATCTGCTGCAGATCTTCCAGCAGCATCCAAATTCAAAAAATTTAAGGTAAATAATATAAGGAAAATGGTACTTTTAGGTCCCATAGTGGGGCCGCCTATTCCCCTCTGTTTTTTCTTAGCCTTAGGCAGGTTAGGAAGAGGGGGCGCAGAGGGAGCCGCCGGAGCGTATGGCTCAGGACGGAAACGTTCTTCCTCATAGCGCGCAGCTTCCTCTTCTAGTTCTGTTTGTTCCTCTGTATCCAGTTTCTCTTCTGACCCCGAAGTTTCTGAGTCTGTGGTTTCTGAGTCAGAAGAGGAACTACTATCTCGTCACTAGTTATTTTTAAATTTTCAAATTCTGCTAGTACTGGGTATACCCTTTTCTGACTATTCATTTGTTCTTTTTTCTCTTTTTCTACCCTTTTTATCTCTTTTTTAGGCCTCTCCCTCTTTTCTGTTTCTGACATGCTGTCTTGATGTTCTGCCAATGTACGCTGTCCTTCTTTTACCCTCTCTTGACATCGCTTATTAACCATACGCCATAGTGGCCATGTGCCGGCACGGAGACCTCCCTTTTCCTTTTCCCTTTGCAAATCTCCTCCTAGTTTACCCCAAGAAGGGATTGTAAGAGACCTGGTGGTTCCTGGGCGATGACAATTTAGACAAGGGCAACAAGCAAGAACAACAATAACCATACAAGCAAACATGACCGCACCTAGTGCAGGGTCAATCTCATAAAACAGCATACCTCTCAGAAAGAGTCTGGATCCACTTTCATCCCGCGCTCCAGTTCTGAATCCTCCTGAAAACAGGGGTCTTCGCCGGTGCTCAGCTGATGGTCAGGTTCCCGGGTTTCGGCACCAAATGTGGACGCCCGCCTCGCCTGCAAGGAAGATGCCGCACATAGGATTCTTCTGGTTCACACTTTATTGAGGACTGTAGCTTATTGAGTGTTGAGAGCGAAAGACCCTGAATGTGTGAGGCACCCTGCTTATATAGGCAACGTGACCATCAACGATTGGATGCATGTCCAGAACCTCATTAGCATAGGGGGAGGCGGCAAGGATTACTCAACTTGCTCCTGCGCTGTTACTTGTTTACTCCAGAACTGAGCAAGAGGAGCCGGAAGCAGGAAACCGGTGCCATCTTGTAATGACATTTCAACTCGGCTCCCAACAATAATCCATCATTTCCAAACATCAGTCCTTCTTTTTGTTCATACATTCTTATTTCATTTTTCTTTCCTATATCCATGCATCCTTACAGATTTCCCATTATCATTAATTTTTCAATCACTCTTATATTTATTTCTTCCTCAACTTTCAGTTGCTTTTGTTCATTCTTTATTTCCTTATTTTTCTTTCTTTTTCCCTTTTTTGCATTTTTAAATGTTTTCCATTAGGAGAGTTTTAATTTTACACTTCATTCACCTACTTGTCAGACTTTGTTTTTGAAAGAGAAACTCATGTGTATTACTATCACAAGGATTTATGAGCACCGGACCTTGATTTGCAGAGTAGACATCACGTACAACTAAAAGATGCGTATTAACCCAAAGTAGAATGATGTCTTCTTATTCATGAATATTACAGATCAGAGACCTCCATGAAGGAATATGAAGGAGCTTCAAAACCAATGAAGTAGGAACAGTTTCTTTTTTGTGTCATACCTAGGAAATAGGATGCCTGAAATAGTTGATTCAATTTTAATCTGATGTTACTTAACTCCATCTTAGTCATGTTCCTCAGGAAGAATGCCAGAATCCAGATCAAGAATTCCCTTGAAACATCACATTTAAGTCATGTGTTCTTCCTTGGCAAGTTGCTCCCTAGTTACTGGAGGAAGATTGTGTACCAGAGGACCTAATTGTAATGTATAATAGAGACTGGGGTTCAGGAAGCTCACAAATTAGACACGGAACATTCATAACATGTTCTTCATGTAGATTGGAACGCAAGCATCAGAAGGTGAGAGACAGAGAGTATGATATGTATATTGTAGGTTTAGACCAGCACCTCTCCTACTTATCCACTGAAAGTTTAAACAAGAATCAAAGATTGTTTTATAATAGAAGCCTAACACAATCACAACTCTGAAGTGGAGCCTATTATGACACAGGACATACAGTGCAATGATCACAGGCATGTGCTCTTATTAGTGTAATTTTCTATTCTTATTAATGTAAATATAAAATCATTAGTTAATTGTAATCAATTGTAGGGGATGTAGGTAACAATGTTCAAGAAATGGCAAGTGACCATGTATACTGTGTATTTCCCCTAGAGACAAAGCCTTGCCACAAAATATACAGAAGACATGGCCAACAGAATCATATATGTAGTTGATGTAAGACAGCACAGCTATTACTTGTCCTTTTAATTTAGAACAAGGAGTGAAGATTGGTCTATGGTGCATTCTCATGCAGTCACTCCCATCCTCAGGAACCCAAAATAAAACTGTTTTCATGCAGGGATACCAGAACTAATGTCTATTTTTTAGTCAGCAAATTGTCTATTCTTGTGTCAGAGAATATTGGCTGATATTAGCAACTATGGGAACAGCATCTGTTCAGTGAAATGAATTACACAGCCTTCTCTTTGTGAGAACTCGTAGTAGGTCAAAATACATACAACTCAGTGTTAAGCAACACAGTGTCATGAGCACCGGCAAGCCAATGGGCAATGGTTGGGAGAGGGTGTCCCGGTGCTGTGCTGCATGGGCGGTGGTAAGCCTGGGAGATAAAATTCCCAGTCCCTTTGAGCAGACTTTAAAATGTCTTTTTCTTTCCTCTTGATGGAAAATACTGGATTATTCCAAATGTTTCCCCTTGCCCTTCTGTCTCTCTTTTTAGCAAATAGGCTCACAAAGAGCATTTAGTGAATTACTTCCTTGTATGATTGATTCAATGAACATATTGAGGATTAATGTAGTACAATGGAATGTTGATGAAATTCATGCCAGTTTTCTCAGCCCATAAAATACATAGGTAGCTTGGATGTCAGGTAGTTTATCAGTACAAGACTAATTTATTTTTTAAAATATGAGATCTAGTAAACAAAATTCATGTAGTTTTCTGTCTGTGTGAATATTGTTTCTCATCTATGTCGTAAATGTAGATTTTATTACCACTCTTTTTTTTAAAGTAAAGGCATAAAATTGGTTTGCAAAATAGTTCTATTGAGTAAAATAGATTTCATCCAGTAATTCCTCACTGCAGGTGCAACAATGTCTTACATCTACCAGTATTCTGACTTCTCTGGATTCCTAGCAGATTTCACTTCTTGTTACTTTTTTTTAGAGAAATTACTAATTTGAAGATATAAAAAAAAATGTTCCTTATAATCAATAGTGATGCTGAAGCAAATTTATATATTTTGGTGTGTTCATTCAGTTTAAAAGGAGTATAGAAGGTTATTTAAACAAGACTATAAAACATAAACTCAGTTAATCATTTTAACAAATTTATTGTTTATTTGTTACAGATCATACGATTTTTATTACTAGGGCACATATAAACAAATGATATTTACTAATTGCATCTTGGATCATTGATTTCTTCCTGATGTGGGCTTTTTCATTTTTTATTTTTTTTTTAGGAAGAAGTACTTTAGGTACATCTTGAAGGGGGAAAAACAGAGATAGTCTTTATGAATTCATCCAATGATGTTAACTTTATATTTGCAAATAGTACTTAATATGAGCTATAAAAATGTATATTGATGAAATTCTGATTGAAATTTACCTACAAAAGGTAAATTTTCATTTTGTTTGATTAATAAGAAACACTAAGCTCCAACCTGGGCCTAAATACATTGGAAAGAAGATTTGAGCTGCCTTTCTTAATTCCCATTAAAATCAGGGATCAAACCTGAGAACCTGGAGCCCTCACAGGTTCACACAGCTGCTTTCAGTTTTGACCTGTGTTCATTAGGAAGGATGAAGGGTGCTTCTTGCTTTAGTTGGGTCTGGGTAATTTCCTGGAGAGAGGAAAGTGGTCGTGAAAGACATGGTGATAGCTCATAATAGCATTGCCTGGCAATGCCTAGGAGACTGATAGAGTCGGAACGCTAGCCCACTGCTTGGTAGGACAAGAGTCCGAAGACATGTAATGTTTCTTCTTTAGACCTGTCCTCCCCAAAAAAGGATACTAGGAAGTCTGTCTCTTCAGGGGAAATTGGGTCCTTAGTCCCTTATGGCCCCTATTGTGGATGATGTGTGGCAGAATTCACCTGAACCCAAACAGAATGGTATGTAAAGAAACTGTCTGGATCCATAGGCAAGTATATTTGAGGTTTTGGCTCTTTCTCAACTTCTATCAGATATTGGGCTCAGACTTAAGAAACTGGAGACTTCACAGGTACACCCAGTAGCCTTGAGCTTTGCCCTTTCTCCATTGCAAGGCTATTGCCAGGTGGGAATGGAGTTCTGTGTCTAGAGCTGCATTGAAATGGGAGTTTTTCTTTGGTGTGGTATCTGCTCAACTTCAAATGTGACCAGATTTCTGTGACACCACCACACAGCTTCCCTAAACACCAGCTTTAGCCTTAGGCTGCCTTGGCAGGCCTCTTTGATCTCAAAGCTTGTATTTGAGAATGTTTACTGAATGTCAGCACATGCAATTCTTGCCTGAGAGCCTTAGTGTTTTTCCAGGTGTGCAGAGTCAAGTAGAATTCACCAGGATCTCTGGAGAGGTCCAAGTCAAATTGTGCTGACATACCACAAAAGGGCAATGTCCAGTCTTTGACCTACAGATCCTTATTTGTTTGTTTCTGCGAATGCTACTCTGTAGTACAGATGCTTTGGGTTTTCTGCAGCATACCTTACAACATATACAACTTCTGTGTTCTTAGATTCCTTAATTGAATGGACCATCTCAGGGTAGAGAAATTGAGAAGACCCTTGTTCTGTGACCCACAGATCCTGAGCTTATCACCCATTACCACCTGTACCTGCACCCCTGACCTGAATCCTCTTACCTATTGGCATGCCGATACGACTCTTCTGGAATCCCCTGTAGTGGACTGCAGTTAGAAGAGCCATCTCTCTTCCTGCCTGGTCTGTAAGGTAAGCTTCCAACATGGATTCTGTAGTCATTTTTAAGTTTTCTGCTTTTGTTTTTTGTTTTTGTTTTTGTTTTTGTTTTGTTTTGTTGTATTTTGCTCAGGAAATGCCATAAAGAGTGGTTCCAGTACCCAAGGTACTTGGCATTCTTTGTGCACTACTCTCATGAAGTGGAATTGTTTTGAAGGTATGCCAGCTGGTCCCTCTGCTTCAATGGACATGACCAGCAAAATAAGTAGTATCTCTGGTCCTTGATAGACGGGACTATCTCAGATCTCCTGCTAACCTGTTTGCCCAGGAAAGCTGTAGGGAGAAGCAGGCTCCAGTTGGGCCTGCCGCACAGTAGACTGAGCACAACATGGTTTGGTTTGCTCCAATTAGGAAGCATAGCCTCCCTTTCTTTGAGGCTGCCACGTCAGGATTGTGAGTATTTCTTTACAAGAGACTCTGTATCTGTGGATGAATCTGGGTTGAAAAAGGGGAACTTATCACACATGCCAGTGTTCACTAGGCTACCCACAATCGCACTAGCGTTTGGATGATGCTTACCAGTAGCCCACAAACATCACATCCAGGAACCACACAAGCTGACTATAGTCACTTCAAGTCTGTGCCCAGTTTGCCTTGGAAACACAGCTTTTATGGTCATATGTGTTTTACACATTTTACTCCCTCCTTATCATCCTCATTACCTCCTTGCTAATCATTGTGTGTCTCCTGTTCTCTCTGACATTTTCTTCTTTTTCTTCATTTCATCAATTTTTTGTCAGAAATTAGGATCTCTTTGAGCTTGGCTGCAGGTGGAGTTCAGGGATCCTGACTTGAGAGTCATATCCCTATCACCCTTAAAGGGGTTGTACTGCCTTGGACATACGCATCCTCCTTAAGGGTGAAAAGAAAAATTATCCCATGACATTCTTGTGCCTCAGGATGAATCTTAGTAAAACCAGTCATGTAGGGTTTACTGAAGACTGCCCCAAAATAGTGAGGCAGGCACTGCACTGGAGGCTGGTTAAGGCTCTCTGTTCCTCCGTTAACAATGCCCTCTGTTGTGATTCCCAACTCCCATTAAGGAAGCATACTTGTGGATTCTCCTGATTTGGTCACCTTGCTTATTACCAAAGGAGAAAACTCATGGTTACGTGTTAAAAAGCACCTTTATTTCTGGTCTGCCATGTCCAGTGATAATTAGTTAGATGAGGTTAGAAAACTAACAGTTGGTAGAATCTGGAGAATTCACCAGTATGCTTCCTGCATAGGTGTTGAGAATCACAACAGGGGCCATTCTAAAGGGAGGACCAGGGAGCCTAAATCTTCCTGTGGGTCACTCAATAAGGGGTTTCTCAAATTGCACTACTCTGAGACAATATATTCAATTCAAGGCACTTGGCAGTCTCAGAAGTTGTTGGACCTGTCCTAAGGAATGCTCCAGAAAACCCATGCCAATTCATACCACAGAGTCACATCATGAAAAATAAACAAAAAATAATTCGAGTTTCAGGGACTGGACATTGCCCATTTGTGGATCTTCAGCACATTTTGACTCAAACCTCCACAGAGATCCTGTTGAATTCTATTTGACTGAATTCATCTACCATCCCTGTCCCTGCCCCCATCTCCACCTAGAACCCCACCAACACCCCCCCATATTCAAGCCACCACAAACTTTCTGGTGTCCCCAGTACCTAACTTTACCTAGAGAGCCATCCCATATGCATACAGATACAGAACATTAAGTGTTTCTCAGCTGTTTGAGATTCCTCTTTTGTGAATTATTTGTTTAGATCTGCACCTCGTTTTCAATTGTGTTATTTGTTTTGCTACCATCTAGTTTTTTAAAAATCTTTTCTCCTTCTGTAGGTTTCAGTTTTGTCTTATACACAATGGCTTTTTCATTATAGATGCCTTTCTGAGTCATGAAGTCCCAATTGTTAATCTTTGATTATAGTTCATGAGTTGAGTTCTTTTAAAAAATTTGTCTCCTATGACTTTGTGCTCAACGCTATTCACCATTTTGTCTTCTATCACACATTTGGTTTTATATTGAGACTTTTAATGCATTTGGGCTTGAGTTTTGTGCATGATTGATGTGGATCTATTATCATTCTTCTACCTCCAGGCATCCAATTAAAACAGCAACATTTGTTCAAGAGGCTTTCTGTTTTACATTTTATGTTTCTGTAATTTTAGAAAAGATCAGGTGTGCCTAGATACATGAATATAAATCTGGATCCTTGATTCAGTTCCATTATCCTCATGTTTGTTTTTATGGAAATACCATGCTCCTATTATTTCTATGATTCTCTAATACATCTTAACATCAGGGATTTTATTATTTAACATCCAGAAGTTCTTTTATTTTTCAGGATTTCTTTTGTTATCCTATTTTTGTTTGTTGTTTCATTTTTCATATGAAACTGAGTATTGCCCTTATAATGGTCTGTAAAGAAATGTGTTGGGAATTGATAGGGATTGCACTGAATTTGTCGATTGGTTTTGGTAAAATGTATATTTTACTGTGTAAAGCCTGGAGCATGGGATATCTTTCTATATTCTAAAATCTTAAATTTCCCTCTTCAAGGACGTAAACTTTACTGACATTCAAGTCTTTAACCTGGTTGGTTAGAGTCTCCCAAGATACCATCTGTTATTTATAGGTATTGTAAGAGGAGTTGTTTCCCTGATTTCTTTGTTGGTCCATTTTTCATTTGTATATTGGAGGGCAACAGATTTTTTTGAGTTGATCTTATAGATAGCTGCTTCACTGAAGGAGTTTACAACCAGGTAAAATAGGAGTTATCTGGTTGATTTTGGGGGTAACTTATATAGACTATTGTACCTTATATAGTACATAAATACATATATGTGTGTGTGTGTGTGTGTGTGTGTGTGTGTGTGTATTTCTTATTTTCTAATACATATTCCCTTGATGTCCTTCTTTTTTCTTTACCCTCCAGCTAGAACTTCATATATTCTATTGAGTAGGTATGGAGAGATGGGAAAACCTTGCCTTGTTAATGATTTTACAGTAATTGCTTTGTGTTTATTTCCCTTTAATTTGATATTCTCTATAGACTTGCTCTAAATTGTATTTATTATATTTAAGTGTGGCCTTTGTATCCCATATCTGTCAAAATATTTTATCGTAAAGAGGTGTTGGATTTAGTGAAAAAATTTGTCACCATCGAGTAAGAATTCATTGAATGATTTACATATAATTGACTACACAAGGCAACAGATGACAATTTTTTTATATTTAATAACATATAAATAAGAGTTAGTGCTGCTCACTAGGATCTTTTGTAGAGGTAACATTCATTACATCACTAGATAAGTGATATTTCCTACCAGGAGGTCATAAAAGAATTTTGATGCAGATATTACCACAACAGTGGTCTGTATAGAGGCACTTGCCTGAAATCCCACCACTTAGGAGGCACAAACTGTAGGGCCATGAGTTCAAGGACTGCGTTATATGAGAACTTTTCACAAAAACAAACAAAACTTTGTAAAAATGCCATAAACAAGCAAAGAAACAGATATAGGTATGATTAACAGCTTTGAATTATATAAGGTATTTCTAGACACAACTGAGGTGGGAGTAAATTAACAAATGTGTGGGAACATGTGTATGGTTATGATCAAATATTTCTGAGCTTGATGCTTTGATACAGGTACGACTTCTTAAAGGGCTGAGACAGAAAGCTCATTTCAAGCTAGAAGTACATTATAAGCCTGGATGCCATAGAGACTTTATCATTGAAAACATAAATTACTACTATCGCTAACTTTATACCTTTAAGTAGGGAAAACACTCTCAGCTTCAGTTTTCGATTTGTTCTTTTTAAAAAAATTAAATATTGTATTATTTAACTTATTATTACTTAATCCTCCTTATATTCCTCAATTAATGTGTTTATTTATTTATTTCTAACATTGTTTCTCTTTTTACCCCAGTAGTCTTGGAACTAAATATGTAGGCAAGGGTGGCCTCTAAGTCTCAAGAGATCCAACTGCTTCTACCTCCCGAGCGCTGAGGTTAAAGTAGCATCCCAACAAACCCAGCAAGTTTCAGTTTTCTCAGAACACGATGGTATTACCCATCAGTTTTACTGTAGAGAGTACTCCATTAATCATAGCCATTATTTCAAGGAGGAATGAAGCATACAGCTATTTGAAAATAGCAAACAGAGCAATGTTTCTTACACAATGCCTTTGAGGAATCTGCTAGCATATTTAAAAGGTTGAATTGAGTGGTCTTTACTTTTTCTTTTAAAAAAATGTGGAGCCCTTAATGATTTTGCATGCCAGTCTTGCACAGGGGACATGCTCATCATCGCTGTATCATTCCAGTTTTAATATATGTGCAGCTAAATCATGCACTCTTTATTTACTTTTAAAATTCCCTTTGTGAAGGGTTAAATTGAACAGCTGGCTATTGACTATGTTATGGAAAGAGATGTGTTCTTTTTTTGTAAATGATACAGGGTCCCCCAGCAGCCTAAGATTGACTTTGTCCCTCCCACAATAGACTAACATAGCAGCTGGAAATGTTACCGTGCAGATGCAGAAGTCTAATTAGTTCAATCCCACTCCCATCCCCCATACTTAGCACCAGTGTTACTGGTGGATTGACACAGGCACAGCAAAGATCTGGATCCTGTCAGGGGAATTTATGCAAGGCAGTGTTATCTTAAAATGTCTTCTTAGTTAGGGATGAATGCATCCTTTTGCCTCATTAGCACTTGTTCAGACCACTAAGTATGACCTCCTAAGAGTCCAGTCCTGGCGACAGCAACAATTTTCTGGTCTTTGCACCACCGGTCACTGGTTCTTATGTCTGAGCATTTTTGTTAGACTATCTGGAATTCGTATTATGAGGGAAATGGAAATACCTCTCTGAGGGGGCTCCTGATGTTCAGGAAGCTTTGGTGTCTTATGTCCACGAGGTTGGCCTGCGGAAATTCTAACTGTCTTCAGGAATGGGAGAAAATTATTATCTCTGGCATTGGGAGGTTTGGGTTGCAGATACCTAATGTGACAATATTCCTGGGGTTTGGTTATTTCTGGGTGTTATGGTGCCAAGAGAATGGGACTGAAGGTTTGGCATCCCTGCAGTCTTAGGCATCTGCCTTGATATTGCAGTTCAGGGCTTCCACAGAATGTATAATACATCTTCTATTTTGTAATCAAATGAGTATTATCCATTTAATTCCTTCCATACAATCCACATTCTCTCCTGACTCTCTTAATCTTACTCCTGTTGTGTCTGACTCATGTCTTATACTTCCTTTCATGTTTTACTTTCCTTTTTCTTTCATAAGGTGGGTCATCTTTGAGCTTGAATGCAGGTGGAGTACATAGACACAGGCCTGTTGGAAGAGGTTTCTACTCAAGAGCCATATCCCTAGAACCAAAAAGAGGTCTGGAGTGACTGCAATGGTAATATTCATCCTTATTGTGTGTATAGGAAGAGTAAGTAGCCAAACTCAATCTTCTGAAATCTGAATAGAGGTTAAAACCTTAATAGTACTGGCCTAAAGTGACCAGGCATGTACTGAACCATGGAGGCAGGTGACTCCCCTGTCCCTCTGCTAACAAGCCACACCAACATTGTAATTCTCCTAACCATGTTCAGCAGGCCTAAAAATGGATTCTCCTGAATTGTTTACCTTGCTTCTTACCCAAGGAGTACACTCATTTTCAAGGGTTTAAAAAAAACTTTTTCTTGCTCTGCCTTGTCCAGTGCTGTCAGTTGGAAGAATAATTAGAGAAAGCTCTAAATTTTACAGATGGCAGAATCTGGGATCAATGATGATTGTGTGTTTTTTTTGTCTGTGTTTGTGAATATGTGTGTCTATGTGAGTTTGTGCAGTCATTCCTTTGGAGTTTACTTGACAAGAATCTACTCCTAAGAAACCCCATAAGTACAGCAGCATCCACCTGAACATAGATCAGAGGGAACAGTTGGGCCCTGGCCTGGATCCATTGGAAAGATTTGAGTTTTTGGTGTGCTTTCTCAATTCTCATGAGAATCATGTCTCAGACCTGAGAAGCTGGAGCCCTACCAGGTACAAACAGCTGCCTTGAGCATTGCCGTATGTCCAAGAGGATGGCTGAAAGATACTTGGTTTTGTTGGGTCTGGATGGTACATTGGAATGAGGAGAATAGATGTTGTGACAGACCTGATGATAGCTCATAATGGTTGCCTGGCAATGCCTAGAAGACTGACAGATTGGAGATCCAATCACACTGCCTGGTAGGCAAGGTGGCAGGAGGCACATAATGTTTCTCCTTTGGATCTGTCCTTCCTCTCACAACAGAGACATGGGCACCCTGTCTCTGCATTTGACACTGGGTCCCTGGATCCTCATAGGCCCTGTTTTGGAAGAAGTGTGGCAAAATTAAAATGAACCGAGATGAGATGGTATCTGAAGGAATCAGCCTTGATACACGAGCAAATATAAGGATTTTCCTGAATTTCTCAACTTCTATCAGACTCAGGGGCTCAGACCTGAAAAACTAGAGCCGTCACAGGTACACTAACTGGCCTTGTGCTTTGCTCTTTTCCATTGCAAGGCTTCTTCTGTCAAGAAGGGTAGCAGTTCAGTGTCTAGAGCCCCACTGAAATGATTGGTGATCTTTGGTGAGGTGTCTTCCCAACTTCCCATGTGACCATAGTTCTGTGACATCACCACACAGCTACCTCATGTCCCAGCTTTCACCTGAAGCTCTTTTTGCAGTGCTTTTTTACCTGGAAGTCTGTGTGTGAGGTGGTTTACCAAGTATCAGCACTCGCAATTATTACCTCTGAGATCTAGTGATCTCCCAGGTGGGCAGGTTAAGAAGAATTCATCATTATTTCTCTGGAGTCCCAAGTAGAAATGTCCTAGCTGAGCCATAGGACGGTAGTGTCCAGTCCCCAATCCCCAAGTCTGTTTTGTGTTTGTTTCTGTGGAAATTTTTGGCATGGATTTCTGGAACATAACTTGGGACCTACACATGAACTTCTTGGAATATCGGGTGCCCTGCATTGATTGAAATTTCTCAGGGAATTGCAATAGAGGTACCCCTTGTTGTGTGACCCATAGGTCCTAAATCAACCACCCATTTCCATCCATACATTCCCCCCTGCTGAGAATCCACTTATCTACCTGCATGCCCACAACTTTCCTAGCCTGTAAGTAATGCTGCCAACTTAGAGTCTGTAAGTTTTTTTTTCTTTTCTCAGTAAAGGTCATACAGTGTTGTCCCAGGGCTCAAGATACTTTACATTCTTGGTGCACTACTGTCACCAAGTAGAAATTTTTTTCAGATTCTACCAGCAGGTCACTGTCTGTCAGTGGACATAGCCAGTACCCTAAGCAGCACCTCTGTACCTTTCTAGACAGGACTGCCTCAGGTCTAGTGATGTCTTCTTGGCCCTGGAGTGGTGCGGGAAAAAGCGTTATTCTGTTGATCCTCTTCCCACAAGGCTAAGTCCTGCCAAAGTGCAGGGACAGTAAAACAGAATTTGGTTTGCTCTTAGATGGAAGCACCACATCCCAGATCTTGAGGCTGCTGTGTCTGATAGGTTTGTGAGAATCACATTGCAAGTGACTGTATATCTCTGGTTGAATCAGCATTGAGGAAGGGAAACTTATTCCACATGCCAGTGTGGACAAGGCCAACCACAAACTCCCTAGTTTTTGGATGATGTTCACCAGTAGCTCACACAGCTCACTTTCAGGAACCACACATACTACAAATAATTTTTTTCAAGTCTGTGCCCAAATTGTCATTGCAACACAGCCAAGATTGTCATATGTGTTTTATCCATTTTATTCTCTTCCTAAATTCTTCATTCTTTGCTTGATCATCTTTGTCTACCTCCTATTCTCTTTGACTATCTTTTTCTTCTGGTCTTTAAATTTTTTGGTCAAAAAATTGGGTTCTCTTTGAGTTTGGCTATGGGTGGAGTTCAGGATCACTGATGAGGGAGACAGCATTCCAAAACCAAATCCATAGAACCTTAAAACTTGTCGGAGTTGCACCACAATGGACATATGCATCCTCTTTGTGTACACAGAGGGCAAGTAGCCCATGACATTTTTATGGCTCAGTATACCATATATGACTGCTACATCTATTTATAAGCAGTCATATAGAGTGTATTGTGCAGTGCCCAAATGTGGCAGTGCAGGCACTGTACCATGAAGTCATGGTTAGACTCTCCATAGCTCTCTTAACATGCTTCCTGCTGTGATTCCCAAAACCCATGCAGGAAGCATATTTGTGGATTTTCCTAATTTGTTCTCCTTACCTTTTCCAAGGTAGATAACCCAGGTTGAAGCCACAAAAAGCAATTTTTTTTCCTTCTCTTCCCTGTCCAATTATATCTGGTGAAAGAGTAATTAATTAGAAGATGCTCAAAAATTAACAAATGGGAGAATCTGGGTTCAAAGAATACAATGTGTGTTTGTGCGTGTGTGTGGGTATTTTCATTCTTCTTGAGTTCACTGTTGAGAAATCCATGACCCAGAACTCTGATAGTGCTACAAATAATGATGTGGGTATCAATCATAGTGGTTATGTCAGAGTTGTCTGGTAATGTCATGTTGTTTTGTGTAGGAGACGACCTTTAATACTCCACCCCTCAGCACAAGCTGAAGTGGTCATATTACCTGAATTTGCCCAAGTACTGCTGTGACCAGTTATGGCTCAGTTAATGATACCAGTTACATGGCAACAGTATGAAAGGTGGCAGGAATAGTTCTGTACAGTGGCTGCCATGGCACCTCTGAGAACTCAGAGCAGTTACAGCCTGAGGGAACTCCCTTTACCGCAGCTGAGAAGCTGACTCCAGAAGGGTTGACAGAGAGGAGGAAATGGACAGTGATATTGGGAATGTCTCTGTGAGGCAGGAAAAATGATCTTTTTCTAGGGACCAATGTGTACAGTCTCACCCCATGGAGTTGGGCATCTACAAACTCGCAGCTCATGGAAGGAATGATACTTCTGGGATAGTGAAAATTATTTCCAAAGTGAACCTGGTATATCATGTGATTTCCAGACAAGACTACCTCCTCTGGATGAACTGACTATGACATATGAGAGAGGAAAATAGATGGAGAGAGCAAGGGTAAAAAGAGAGGATACTGAGAGAGAGAGAAAGATGGAGAGACAGAGACACAGAGAGAGAGAAGGAGAATCTCTTTGGTGCTGATGAGTGATTTTTGAGATAGTTCCTATTTTTCCCTGTAGCCTAGCAGTCAAAACCATTCTCACATGACACCCTATTGCCAGTTCTTCCTGTTCCTTGTTTGTAGGCCACAGGAGAGAAAGGAATAAGAGAAGCACCTTTGAGTTTCCTATGAGGATGAAGGGCTGCAGATTGCTTCAGGCTTTCTGATGGCAGCAGTCCAGAATGTATCTTCTCCCTTATATATCTATTTTCCCAATGGTTCCACTTTAATCTTATCAGAGAGCTCTGAGTTTGATATGTTCTTTGCCTTGTCCTTAGGTAGGTGGGTGTACACAGAAGACACACACTTGGGGATTTAGAGAAAGAAAAGAAAACCAATTATCCTGAGTGGTTTCTGTTGTGGTGTTTTTAGGCAGAGGAGAGGAGATACATTGGGACTGACTTGGAGATTGCTAATAATGATTGCCTGCCAATGACTTGGTTGTGGAATCAAACGCATGGCCTGATAGGCAAGGTAACAGGTGATATACAATATTTCTCTTTTGACACATTCTTGTCCCCATAACAGGGTCCGGGACAACCTGTGGCTATAGGCGAAATGTGGGTACATCCACCTTATCCCATATGGCAGGGTAGGTACCAGCCTGGATTCATTGTCAAAAAGATATGAGGCTGTTGGTAGCCTTACTCATCACACAACAGATTCAGTGCTTAGACATGAGCAACTGGATTCTCAAAAGTATACAGAAAAGCCTCTGATTTTGTCCTTTGTCTATACTGAGACTTCTTCTGCTAGGTAGAAAGGTAATTCTGTGCCTAAGCACTGATTGAGGCAAGTAGTTGTCGTTCCTGAGCATTCTGCTTATCTTCCCATGCATGTGGATTTTTGTGACACAACCACTTTACTGAATTGCCACCCCATGTCCTTCTAGGGAGGGCCTCCTTGTCAGGCTGCCTTGACCTGGAAACTTGGTTGTGGCCAGGGTCACATAGTGTCAACATACCCAAATCTGGAGTGGAAGCTTTAGTGATCAGTAAGGTAGGTGGAGTAAAGGAGAATTCAGTAGGATCTCTGGGCACACAAAAGTTGGGATGTCCTGGTTAGGCTAAAAGAGGGCAGTGTCCAGCCCTTTTTTCCTGAATCTATGTTTTTCTGTCTGAGACTACTCTACTGTGTTGCAGGTTGGCATGGATATTCTGGAGCTTCCCCTTGGGAGTCTAGGCCGCAACTTCTGGACCTCCCCAGCACCCAGAATTGAGTGGATTATCTCAAGACACTGCAGGAGAGGAGGACCTGTTTTCTGTGTTCTGTGAAACACAGGTACTGAATCTAAAACACATCTTCATCCCCACCCAACTCTGTCTGAAATGCCCTCAAATACCTGCATGCCCACAGAACTTGAAACCATCCTCTTGGTAGGCTGCATTTAGAGATCCATCTCTGGGCCATTATTGATGTATGAATTTTGCTGCCTGAGTCTGGAGGTAGCTGGTTTGTGCTGTATTTTTGCACAGAAAAGTAGAGATGAAGTGGTCGCATGGTATGAATTATTTGGCATTTTTGCCCACATCTGCTGTTAAGTGAAACAGTTTTGCTGATCCTGACAGCAGGTATCTGTGTATTCCTAAGGTGCTGCCAGCATCCTAAGCAGCACCTCTGGTCCAGGCTGGAGAGGACTGGCTGGGGTCTTCTGCAGGCTTTTTGGCCCAAGTGAGGTGTGTGAGAAAGCAGTGTCCAGGAGATTCTTGATCCTTAAGACTGAGTCCTGCCTCAGTGCAGGTCAGGGATTGTCATGCAGCAAGCAGGAAGCACAGCCTCCCAGGTATTGAGGAAGATGTTTCTGTAGGGATTGTGAGGATATCTTTGCAAAGGACTCTACAACTGAGGCTTCATCTGGGTTTAGGCAGAGAAACTTATTCCACATGCCAGGCATGGTTCATAATGTCACCCACTGGCTCCTAAATTTCAGCTGAGCATCAACACTAGCAACTAGACATCACTTCTCAGACCCCCAAACACTGCCATCATCTCTTCTAAGCTGTGATCAGAATGTCAGGTTCACATACCCATTGTACTCCTGTGAGTTTTATCCATTTCACTCATTCGCTACCATTCTCATTTTCTCCTCTATCCTCTCTTTCTGCAACCTCTTCTCTCCTTTTCATTCATTGAGTTCTCTTTTGAACATGTCTGCAGGTATCGTTCATGGACTGAGACCTATCAGTAGTCAATTCAAAGTTGACTGGGAAGGACAGGTTTTTTTTTTAATGGTGACCCTTTGGAGACACAACAATAAGCACAAGATCATGTAGGCATAATGTCTGGATTCATACTTGGATTATTGTGAGATCTTGTGATTCAGTCATTTAAACCCAGGACATGAAAACAGTATTGAAGGTGACAGGACCACTACCTAGGAATGACTGGTCTGGCACAACTGAGTACTCAAATCAGGTGCAGCTCGATGGTCCTGCATTTCAGCATCAGAGATGCCTCCTCAAGGATGTGTGACAGAGAGGGAGAGACGGAAATCAATGTTGGTCTGTCTCCTGGAGGCAACGAAAGTGATCTTTTTAGGTGATATCATCCCCATGGAGCTGAGTGTTTGTAGACTCTCAGCTCATGGAAGAAATGGTTCCATTGGGATAGTGCAAAGCATTTCCTAAAGAACATAGTATTTCATCTGGTATCCAGACAGTCATATCTGCCTTGGATACTCTGGCTATGAATGTATACATGAGAGAGGGACATAGAGAGGCCAAATGAAGAAAGAGATGTCACAGAAATTGATAGGCAGATAAATAGATAGATAGATAGATTGATTGATTGATTGATAGATGATAGATAAAGATATAGAGACAGAGAGATATAATGAGAGGAAATTTTCTGTGAAATTGTTGGTTTATTTGCCTGCAGCTTGGGGATCAAATCCATTCTCTCATATGACATCTCTTTGGACTCTCACTTCTCTTCCTTGGTTCTAGACCAATGGAGAGAAAGGGTAAGGGAACCATTATACTTCTCAATGTGTATGCCTTACTTTGGTATGAAGTTACTGATTAGGGCAGAAAAGTGGTTGTGCTGCGGGCATCCTGGTGGGACCAGTTAGGCATATGTATTTCGTTTTGTTTCTAGATGCCAGTAGATCCACATGAATCACTTCAGAGAGCTCTGCGTTACCTATTTGCATGCTTCTATCTCAGACATCCAATTAGACCAGCACCATTTGTTAAAGCTGCTTTCTTTTTGTCATTGTATGTTTTTGACTTCTTTATAAAAAGATCAGCTCTTCCTAGGCATCTGGATATATATCTGGATCGTTTATTCACTTCCATTGTTTTCCATGTGTGTTTTTTGATAGTACCATTCAGTTTTTATTACTATGTTTCTGTAGTACAGATTGGGACCATGGATTTTGATAACTCGAGGAGTTCTTTTATTTTTCAAGATAATTTTAGCTATCATAAGTTTTTTTTTTTGGCTTTTCCCTATGAAGTTGTGTAATGTTCTTTTCATGTCTAGAAATAATTGTTTTGGGATTTTGATAGGAACTGCATTGAATCTTCAGGTTACTTTTAGTGACATGGCTATTTTGACTATGTTAATACTACCAACCCAAGAGAATGGGATATCTTTCCATCTTTTGAGATCTTCAATCATCCTCTTCACGGATGTAAAGTTTTCGTCATTCAAGTCTTTTACTTGCTTGTTTACCCAAGATACCTTATTTTATTTGTAGCTATTGTGAAGAATATTATTTCTGTAATTTCATTCTCTGTCCATTTTGTCATTTACATATAGGAGGGCTACAGAACTTTTTGAAATTATCTTGTATCAAGCCACTTCACTGAAGTTACTTACTACCAATAAGAGTTCCTTAATCCAGTTTTTGAGGTCATTTATATATAATCTAGTATCATCTGCAAATAAAATATTTTGACTTTTTTATTTTGATTTCATATCCCCTTGATGTTCTGTTGTCTTATTGATCTAGCTAGAACTTTAAGAAATATATTGAATATTTAAAAATTGATGGAGTAACCTGGTCTTGCATCTGATTTTAATTGAATTACATTGAGTTTCCTTCCATTTAGTTTTCTATTGGCATTAGGCTTGCTGTTAATTGTGTTTATTATGATTCGTTATGGCTTTTGTATTCCCAGTCATTCCAATGGGTTTATTATGAAGATTTGTTTGAGTTTGTCAAAAACTTTCTCATAAACTAGAGAAATGATCATGTAGGTTTTTTTGTATCAGTTTTTTTAAGCAGTGTATTCCTCTGACTGATTTTCATATGTTGAACCATTGCTTCATCTCTGGGATCCAGCCTCTGCAATCATGATGGATAATCTTTTTATTGTTTTTTTGGTTGTGGTTTGTGAGTATTTAATTGAGTCCATTTGCATCTATGTTCATGAGAACTATTGTCATATTATTCTCTTTCTTGGTTGAGACTTTGTGAGGTTTTGGTATTAGCATGATTGTGCCCTGATAGAATCAGTTTATCAGAGATCATTCTGCGTCTATTTTGAAAACTAAGTTGAAGAATTTTGGTTTTAACTGTTTTTTTAAATGTCTGATAATCCTGAGCTTAAATTATGTGGCTCTAGCCTTTTATTTATTATAAATCCTATCTTCTTTTATTTCCTTGAGAGTTACAGGTCTGTTTAAGTTGTTTATCTGATCTTGATTAAATTTTTGCAGGTGGTAATAACTGAGAAAATTGCCATTTTTTTAGATTTTCCAGTTTTGTGTAGTACAGGTTTTTAAGGTACGAACTATTGATTATTTGGATTTCCACAGTGTCTATAGTTATATCCGCCTTTTTGTTTTTGACTTTATTGATTGGATATTCTCTCTCTGTCTTTTAGTTAGATTGGCTAGGAGTTTGTCTATCTTCTTGATCTTGTGAAAGAACAAGCTCTTTGTTTCATTGATTCTCCGAATTGTTCTCTTTGTTTCTATTTTATTGATTTCAGCCCTCAATTTGATTAATTCTTTACATCTACTTCTTTTCAGTGTACTTGCTTGTTTTTAATTGAGGGCTTTCCAATATGTTCTTAATTTTCTAGTACATAAATTCTCCACTCTTTTATGCTAAGAACTTTGTACTATGAATTATCCCCTTAACATAGCTTTTCTCATTTATCATGAGTTCTGGTGTGTTTTCGAGTTATATTTATTGCATTCAAGAAAGTCTGTAATTTCTTCCTTTTACTTCTGTCTTGACCAAATTGTCATTTAGTAGGTTATTGTTGAGTTTCCATAAATTTGTAGGCCTTCTTCTGTTGCTGTTTTTGATGTTGACCATAAGTCCATTGTGATTTGATAGCGTGGTCAGGGTTATTTCATTTTTCCTGTGTTTTTGAGGCTTGCTTCTTTCCAAGAATGTAGTGAATTTTTGAGAAGGTTATGTGAGATGGTAAGAAAAGATGTATTCTTTTGTGTGTGGATGAAACGTTCTCTAAATATCTGTTAGGTACATTTATTTTATAACATCTGTTAGTCCAACACTCCTTAGTTATTTTTTGTATAGATGGCCTGTCAGTTGGATAGAGTTCGGTATTGTAATCTCCCACTATCAGAGTGTGATGGTCAATGTGTTTATTTAAATTTTGCATTGTATCTTTTACAATTGTTGGAGACTTTGTGTTAGGGACAAAGGTGTGAAGAATTGCAATTTTATCTTTGTGGATTTTTGTTAATTGGGTATGAAGTGTCCTTCCCCATGTCTTCTGAGTAACTGTGATTTGCGGTCTGCTTTGATGAATATTTGAGTGGCCATACCTGCCTCTTATTCAGATCAATTATCTTGGTAAATCTTATCCCAGTGCTTTTCTCTGAGGTAATATTTATCTTTGTGTTTGAGGTGTGTTTCCTGTATGCAATGGAAGACTTGATTCAGATTTTAAATCTATTGTATTAGTCTGTTACTCTTTATTGGGTAATTGAGACCATATTTTGAGGGATATCAATGACTAATGATACTTAGTTCCTCTTTTTCTTTAATTTTCGCTGGTGTGTTTGTATGTGTGTGTATATGTTTGTACCTTCTATTTTGTTTAATGGTGTGAGATTATTTATTTCCTATAATTTTCTGATTGTAGTTAATCTCCTTGGGTTTGATTTTTTTAATTTAGTATCATCTGTAGGACAGGATTTGTGGATAGGCAATGTAAGAATTTGGATATAACATGAAATATATTGGTTTCTCTGTCCATGATAATTCACAGTTTTCCTGGAAATAGTAGTCTGGGCTGACATCTGTGTTCTCCTAGAATCTGTAGATTTTCAGTATAGGGTTACGCACTATCATATCCATTAAGAATTTAGGTGTAATACTAATACATTTGCTTTTGTATGTTGTTTGTTGTTTTCTCTTGCAGTTTTTAATATTCTTTTTGTGTTTTGTATGTTTAGTGGTCTCATTTGTGTGTTGCAAGAGGACTTGCTTTTCTGGTCCAGGATAATTGATGTTCTATAAGCTTCTACTACTTTGATAGGCATCTCGCTCTATTTTGTAAATTTTGTTCAACGATTTTGTTGATTTATCTCTACAAACTTTGTGAGGTATCTAAGTTCTGGTTGTACTAGCTATACACTCTACAACCGGTGCTAAGTTAGTACAAAATTGAGTTTGTGTCTTGCAATTTCTCCTGTCTGGGAAATTGTTTTTAAATAGTCTGTCATCAAGCTTTGCAGCAAGTGCCTTTATTGCTGAAAGGATATACTGGCTCTTGTCTGAGAGACATTTCCCTTCTGATGTTGCTCACATTGGTGATTGTTTACACCTGCACTGACTCATCTCTTACCAAAACAACCTATCTGAATCTGAGGGCACCATTTATTGGCAATACAGGCCCTCATGATGTTGAAGAGATATAAGATAAGAGTCCAGATGCTACAGCTATAGGGATAGTATCACCTTCAGCTCCACAACACTTAATTCTCATGGTGAGATGCTGAAAATCGAAGTGGAATTTACCTTTCTGTCAAATCTTCCCACTATTTACTTCATAATGAAATAAGTATAAAACATTCTAGAGCTTAAAAAAATCTGATTTCACAACAATTAAACACCTTTTGTTGTCATGACTATATATACTGAGACATAGAAGGTAGCTACATGTGGTTGAAGCCTAGTAAAATCGAGATAAATAAAAATAAAGGGGAACATAGGTATAAATCCAACATAGAGATACCACATTAGATAGAATGAAGGACCTTATATGTTAAAATACACTGGAATGAGAGATTTTTAAAATACTAAAATATGCAACTTGGTTTTCATTGTTTGGATTTATTTACTTATTTATTTATTGATTTATTTAGTTTTGTAACAAGATATCACATATTCAGTGTTGGCCTTCATTTTATTATGTAGCTGAGACTGCCCTTGAAATCTTGATCATCTTACCTCTAATTTTCAGTGCTAGGGTTAAGTGTATGTGCCATGATACATTGTCAGCTCAGGGATGGGTATCAACAGCAGAGATTTATGAATGCTAAGCCTGCACTGAGCTACATGCTCAGTCCATTTTTGTGAATCATTTTATTTTTTATAAATTTATGTTTCGCTTATGTGTGTTTTTTGAGTGAGCATATGCCATAAGATTGTGACGGAAGAGACCAGAAGTGTGCTCCAGAATCCCTGCAATGGAGTAACGAGCAGTTGAGAGCCAAGTATTGTTGGTGCTGGAACTAAATTTGGGTGTTCTGGTAAAGCAGAAATTATTCTTATGCATTGGCTCACCTTTGCTGTCTCATCTTCTGACTCTCGATGCCCATAGTTTACTGAATATTGAAACTGTAGGCTGGCTTTAATGTACAGCCAGATGAACATAAGTCCAAATGACATTTTCTGTGGCTGACTTTATTTTTTTTTTGGTATCTAGTTTGTTCTAAGATGGAAATGAATTTTCCACCTAGCCGGTTTTCCAAGTTCAGAATCTTGGTGTGTTGCAGGGGGAGGAGTGAAGTCTTTAAAACTAACTAGATCCTTCCCAGGTACCAGACATACCCTTACTGTGAGACACAGGTTTATTATATAACTCATTTTGCAGTGGAAAATTCAAAAAAGTAGATGAAGAAACGTTGTGGATAAAGTGAAGAAGACTTTCCCCAATTGATTACTGTAGGACACACCTAGTAATTACAATGAAACTTCATTGATCATTACCTGAGTAAGGCAGAGTTGGTCATACTGGTAATGTTCACCTTTGTATTCTGTATAATACAAAGATCTCTGTGACAAATTACTATTGTTGACAACATTATTGAGTGTGGATGTTGTTTCCTATCTTTTCAGAGCAACCATAGAGATATCAGATGTAAACACTTGATATGAAAAATATAGACACTAAATATACTGGTATATTATTCTCTGTTTGCTAAAAGGAGTTCCATAGATTGTATTTTAAGCTCAGTTCCAGATGCTATTTATTCGGAAAATCTTGAATTTTGGCATTAGATCAAAAATATACTCAGGTTACATAGATGTATCAGCAGTTGAGAGCATTGATTAGTCTTCCAGGGTACCTCAGCCACCTGGGTACATCTATGCAGAAGCAAACATGTACACCTATACTCACTTCCCCCCATGTGTACACACACACAAACACACACGCAGGTTTCGATTGAGATTAATAGAGTTTATAGGAAAAAATCCTGATATTTTCTCTGCATATATCAAATTTTTTCATCTTCAAGCTATGGACTGAAAATACTTTTTTGAAGATGAACTTTCTTTCTTTTTTTATGCATCCTCTCACTAAGAATTTCTATACTTCCTTTCTTCATTTTGGGAAAACTTCAACTCCACTTATTTCAGTATGTTCACTTGCTTCCCAGCTCTAAATTGTGTTTGAGAAGAAGGGCTGTTAGACATAGAAATGGGATTTCAGGAATATACCATTTGTCTCTCCCTTTAAACTAAGACTAATTTAAAATTAAAGTATTATTCATTATTACATTTAACATCTAAAATTTTTACCCAACAGGTTTTTGCAAAACAGTTATTTCACCATTACATACAATGCCATTAACAGATCTTATAAAATGAGGAATTATCCTTTACCATAATCTAGTAAACAAGTTATGTTCAACTCTGTGATAATCTTAAAAATGCCTTAGAAAAATGATTGATTTATTATTAAGATAATCTAAGAAGCTGTATACAATACACTTTTATTTCATATAGAATGTTAGTATGTAGCCCTAGCTTGTCTGGAATTCCCTATGTAGACCAAGTTGCCCTGAAACACACATAGCTCCATTTAACACTGTCTGATGACAGCTGTATATAATCCACCACAACTCTATAAACTGTTGTCATTAGTCTCTTGATTGTTAATCGCTCCCTTGCATTCAGACCCTCCACTCCCCTGAAAGTCATGAAGTCCCGATCTCAACTCACTTTGTTTCTTAAAATAAACTTGAAATACTGATTCTTCTGCATTCACCTCCAGGTTACTGCAGTTCAAGCAAGTGCCATCTTCCTCCGTCCCTTTAATCTCTCTTCACATCAGTTTTCTTGCTTCCTTTCATGCCATGAAAAGAAATCAGGGAGGTTTCCCTGTGTCACCCGTTACCGTCTGAATTAGTCTGATGGCTTCAGTGCAATGGTGACTTACTTGGTTCCTATTCACTATGTTTCTTATAAAGTATCATTTGGATACTGCCTTGCTTTATTTAATGGTTTGTGGAAACATGATTTCTTAGGTAACTCTACTCTGAATTATTCAGATCAGTAGGCATACAGTATCTTTTATTTCTTCCTTCATTGGCCAGATGGGTCCCCATGTGGAGAGTCAATCCAATATTCTTAAAAATTTTAGATTTTCCTTTACAAACAGTTACCACAAAGGTCAAGATTTCTAGGAGGACAGGTGCTATCAGTTTAAGATTGCCTTCCAGGCATTGTTTTCCCTGTTAATGCAAGCCTTCTTCTTAACGTGATTTCTAATGAGAAATGGAAGATGTAGAAAAATGCCTACTTGTAATCTATGGTAGAAGCTATAGAATAGAGAGCCACTGAAGTGACTATGAAGCATATTTATTCTGTTATTTCCCTAGAGAGGAATCACATACTTAAATAATGAAGAATAAATTGTAGAGTATGTTATTCATGTACTGCATGTAAAACAGAACATCTCCTTCTTCCCCTTCCATTTATTTGTCTATGGTAGATTGACCGTAGACAGTTGATGTAGTCACAGATTTTGACAGGTTCCCAGGTTGGTGCTTCTACAACAGAGAATAAGAATCTGTTCAAGTATGATCTGTTGGCTTCTCATATGTCTGAGCAGAGAAGATCTTGGAATGCTAATAGTCTGTCCCTGTTGAAACCTCTGAGCAGTTCAGCATGCAAGTTCTTCAGTTATCAACAACAGAGAGGCTCTCGGAATTCTGATTGGTACAAAGATAGGACAGGATATCTCCAAGGAAGCAAGACTTTGGCCTTTTTCTCTGAGCATCACAAAAGATCTCAAAAGTGAGAAGTTAGCCTCAGCAGTTTCAGTTCTAAAGGAGGTGGAGTGAGGAGGCCTATTGGATTATGAAAGCATTCTCAAAATGAAAATGCCAGTTTCCTAACATATCAGAGATTAAAGTCTTTCCTGCATTCCCGTGGCACAAAGTATGTGGGAGCATGCGAGTTTCTGAGGACGGATGTCATTTTATTTATTGTGTATATGTCTGCCTGCGTGTGTGTGTGCATGCACATTTTGTGTATTTCTGTGTTTATGTGCTGGGAGAATTATTCAAACTAGTATGTGCTATGCCTTGTCTGAGTTTGAATCCTTGTAGGACTTCTATTTTCTCAGTAATAGCAGAGAGCTCAGGGGTAGATTTACTAGAGAGGGGAGATGGAAGGAGCTTGGAGATGTGGTAGGAGAGGGAAAGAGGTTCTGGATATATTGTATGAGATTAGAAAAAACAAATTAAATACTTAAAAACATGTAGAATTAATGTGGTTCAAAAAAGGTATGAAAAACGATGCTAATCTTTTTCTTTTTGGTTAATTTTTATAATAAACCTACATACTGGTGGTCAACACTGTTTACTTGGTCTGTATCAATTTTAAATTTTATTTGATAAATCTATGCTAAAAAGAAAGGAAGAACCATTCACTGAATTGCACCTTACTGCTTGTGTCCAGTTCCACTAATAAAGGAGGATATCTGGGGATATGAGGAACTTGTTTTTCTTCGAGATGGGAGCAGCTGAGTAAGGCACAGGAATCTTGATTAGTCTCCAGTCCGTTGGTATTGTAGTAAGAAATATATCTAAGAGATCATCAATATAATGAACAGGAAAAATAAATAGTTCCCGACTCAAAAGGAAGCATGTCCTGTGGATAAAGTAAAGATGTATATACTGATGTGTCATGAGTAGGTGGGGTCTTAGTAACACTAAAAATAATAGGAGATTGTGACAATCTGTGAGATCATAATGGTTGCCTGGCAATCCCAATAAGATTCTTGTGGTCTCTTATCAACTGGACAACAAGAATGGGACATGTGAGATGTAATGTTTTCTTTGGATATGTTACTTTCCAAGATTAGTATCCTCTACAACTTTTCATTTCAGTATATGCTGATGGTGATTCTTCCAATCAAGCCACAGCCTAAACCCTGGAATCTGTTCTGGAGCAGGCAGTAGAACCCAAGAAAGGGATACCTGCTGACATAGTTGCAATCTGTGGAAAAACTAAGCAATATGGAATAGGAAGCTAAAGATGTTCATAGCAGGGTGAGTTTTCTATTGGGTACATTTCTTCAACAAGATTTGCACCTATATCGTAGATTAATTTCTGGTTAAGGAGATATATGTTTCATCTTCTATGGAAGCTGCACAACTTCTTCTATCTGATTGTCTCTAAAAGCCTGAATTCACAGTGTTATTACCACATGAGAAGACTGCATTGTGGCTCACACTTGAAACTGGTGTCACAATCACTTCTGAGGGTTCTGCACCAATGCTAAGTCAGGGTGTTGCTGTTGCTTGAGGAAAAATCTTGATTTTGTCTCTGTGCCCTGAGTCATTGGTTGTCTTTCTGAGGTATCTGAACTCTATTTCTCCTACAAATTGTGTTCCATTCTCTCTATTTACACTGTCTAGGGTCATTAACTTGGAGCTAGTGTCTCAGTTACTTTGATATAAGAATGCTGTACAACCTTTAATACTATCTCTCTCCCATTTATTCTTACTGGGGCATTTATTTCTTGCCAGAATAGCCTAATTTAGTGACTGTATACTTAGCTGGGATTCAATTGGCAGGCAGCAAATTGAGGTTTTGTTCATAGTAGGGCCCAGTTTGTGGGTATAATTTCAATGCATCATGGGATTCTACATAAATTAGTGCAGTGAGCCAGAATGATTTAGTGATGCACAATTATTCTGTTTTTCACATCAGAACATGAGATAAAGGGAGACTACTTCCTTTATGATAGGACATTGAGACATTTCATCTTAAGATTTGTAGGGAATTTAATACAGAGTGATCTTCCAGTTTAGTTCAGTCTCCCAACGCCAGGAAGTGTCTAAAATGCCTTATCAAGTATACAAGAAAAACAATCTCTCAATTCCATTGTTTTACCTGCTTAGAACTGATGTACAAGAGTAGCAGCCCTGTGATAGTATTTTTATTCAGATTGGACATAAATAGGTATGTGGCATTGCATTTGAAAACCCTGTGACAAAATAGCTCTTAGGTTGAGAAAATGACTCCAGAAGCATGGGTATCCTGATATTATGGAAGGCAGGAGCCACACAGCTCTCACAGCTCTTTGGAAGCTGTGCCTGATAAGAAGTTATCCTGTCATTTAGGAAGTCAGGAGTCACACATCTCTGGCAGCTTTGAGGCAGGGAAGGCTTCTCCTCTGATCTGGAATGTTCCAATATAACAACTCCAATATGATCTGCTCACTTCATTTCTGCTCTGAAGGGAGAACTTCCCTAGTGTTGTAGCTCCAAAGAGATATCCTAAGCTAACTGAAATGTTCTAGTTGAGTTAAATGTTCTTCTCAGCTTCTTGTCTATTCTTAATTGCTTCCTTTCTTTTCTCCTCTTCATGGCTGCCTCCACTTGGGAGGATGCCACAGCCAAAGTTTTGCTGGCTAAGGAGTAGAGTACAGAATGTTGCTCATTATATAATGTCCCTGCGGTGAGGAGAATCTTATACTGGTCTGTGATTGTTGAGATTTTTTAAACTTTACTTGCCATCCAGGAGAGGGTGAAGGGTTCTAGTTTAGAGTAATGTGTATTAGTTGTGCCACTTATTTGATGATCTGCCAGGTTGGGTCCCTTCAGCCAACTTGGAATGGGGAATCCTGATAGTACTATGGTGAGCTATCCTATGGTGGTCTGAAGTCCCAGAGCTCCCCAGCATAGCATAGCCAGCCTTCCACAATGAGGAAATGTAGTAGCTCCCCAGTGGTCCTCTGCAAAATTTGGGTCTCATGGTGAACACATTGGGGGTGGCTTGGGACACAAAATCCCTAGCAGTGTAGGAAGTGAGCTAAGTAGCAGGTCCAAAAGACAAATAGATATCTGGCAGGTAGAAGTGTGGTAGAGTCCATAGGAACACGAAGGGTGGAGGTGGCAACCCTCGGAGTCCTGAGGTTCAGCCCTGGCCTAGTCCAGGTATCAGGACATGGTGGTCAGAGGGTCCTGGCTGGGGCGCCCAGGTTTATTCTCTGCTGTACACTAGCTGCTGCAGCTCCCTGTGGGATGGACCACAAACACACATGTGCCTTACCCCAGCATTGACCTGTGACAGGCTCCATCCTCTCTGTCTGGATGCCTGGGAACAACAGCAGCCACCAGCCATCAGGATTTAGGACATCCTGGCCTAGTTGCTCAAGAGTACATCTTTCCTGTGTTGAGAAACTCTCTTTTCTTCTACTTGAAATGCTCTGGGCTCATCCAGTAACATGGCTGGCCATGGTGTCCAATGTGAGCAGGGGTCCCTGGGCACCCAGGGGTGACTGGCCTTGGCTGAGCCCCTTGTGCCTTGCTCTGCTGGGTCTCCAAAGGATAGCATGAGTGGGAACGTCTTTTGAACTTAGGAACAGACTTCCTTGCTGACTTCTAGATGGCCTCTGACCAAGCTCTTTCACAGTAGTTGAAGTCCTGAATTCGGAGACAACCTAATAGAATCCATGATGTTGGACCCCAGGAAGAAAATTGAACATAGGTTTGTTAAAAGTCAGATGAGGGCAAAGCTCTACAGTATCCAGAAGCAAAACTTCTTGAACATCAACATCCTCTCCATCCTAGACACACCACTGGTACTATCATGGTGGAGGGAGCCAGGTCTAATAGGATTCAGTCACATTTAACATGTTGCGAGATTGCTCCTGCTGTGTTATTCTATAGGACTTGACCTGGCTCCTTCAAAAGATTTCTGAAATGATGTGGTGTTCATGATATATCAAAGAGGTACATCAAAGGAGTGTATGATGGCAACATGTTTCCTGTGTGATATCTAAATGTCTCACATACTTTTAAAATCCGAGCATTCATTCCCATCATCAGCAATGAATTTAGTTCCTAGTGGTGACCAGACATAAGCTAAGAGCAACGGAGTTGGCATTAGGCACATGTCCTAATGGAACTCACCATAGATTGCAGAAGTAAATAATTTCATGCAGTGTAGGAAAAATACTTTTATACAAGTAGAGGGCTTGGGGAGATGGCGGGAAAGTACAAAAATAGACTATATTCATGAGACAGTTTGGAGACTAAGAAATCATAGAAGAATAATACTTCCACAGTCAATTGTTAGTTTCTAGTCTTGGAGAATTAGCCAGTGGCCTTATAAATGCAAACCTGTTCGTGATCCAAATCCCCAGTTCCTGAGTTTCAAGGTTGAAAAGTCAGAGTTGTTGATCATTGTGAGAAGGAAAAAATGAAGGAAAAAGAAAAGAGATATAATTGTCTGTGGGTAAACTGCACATGAGATTTTCAGAGATTAAAACAAAATTCAGGTGTGATAGCAGTTGAAAAATGCTTCAAAAAATTTAAAAACATGCAGTTGTCTTCTGTATTCAGTGGGTTGAAATTTTTTTGAATTGCTATTGCATCAATTTAATTTCATGGATGTTGCATTCTGTAACAGAATAGACTGTAATAGGAAGGCTTTTTTTCTTAAATTTTGAACACTAGATCTCATATAGACCTGACTGACCTTGAGTTTCTATAAACTGGTTTAAGGTCTCTGTGTTGCATTGTTGTTTGGCATAGATCAGATATTCTAGAGCATTCCCTTTGGTGTTGGAAGCAGCTTTTGCACTTTCCATGTGCCCAGAATTGAGAATTGTGTCTCAGGAAAGTACAATAGTGGAGCCCTTGAATTCCATTTCCCATAGGTCTTGTGTCTACCAACCATACTTTCCTGTTCTGCCATCCTAACAAGGAACAACTTCACCCACTTGTATGCCCATACAATCTTGTTGGAATCCCCTGTAATGGACTGTACCTAGAGAGGTATGCCAGATATATAAGCATGTTTAACATTTTTTAAGTTTCTTTAAGTATTTTGTTAAAAATTACATCGAATGTGTAGATTTCTTCTGATAAAATGCCCATTTTTACTATGTCAATCCTACCAATCCAGGAGCATAGGATATCTTTCCATCTTGTGAGCTCTTCTTCAATTTCTGTCTTCAAGTAAATAAAGAATTTTGTCATTCATGTCTTCCAATTGCTTGATTAGAGAAACCCCAATATACCTGGTGTCCTTAGGAGATTTTTAAAGTGTTATTTCCCTGAATTCTTTTATCTGTCCATCTATCATTTGTATATATGGGAGCTAAAGACTTTTTAAGTTAATTCTATAGTCAACCACCTCACTGAAGATGTTTATCAGCTATCGATGTTCCTTTTTCTAGTGCTATTTAATATGTATGGAGAGAGGGGACAACTATGTCTTTTTCCCGATTTTAATAGAATTATTTTGATTTTCTTTCCATTTAATTTGATATTGGCAGAGTTTTTGCTGGAAATTGCCTCTTTTATGCTTAGATATAGAATGCATCTCCAATCTCTCCAATAGTTTTATCATGAAGGTGTTTTGGATTTTGTCAAAAATTTTCTTAATATCTACTGACGTGACCATGTTGCACTGAGCATTTTTGTTTCAGTTTCTGTATATGGTGGATTACATTGATTAATTTTATATGTTGAATCTTTTCTGTGTGTCTGGGATAAAGATAGGCTTTATAGAGGGATAATTTTTAATGTGTCCTTGGATGTGGTTTATCAGAATTTATTAAGTATATTTAAATATCTGTTAATGATGTATTTAGGTTCATAAGTCTCTTTTGTTGAATCTTTGTGAAGTTTAGTGTAAATGTGTCTTCAAGCATTAGTTTGGCAGTGTCCATTCTGCTTTTAATTTAAGAAGAAATTTGAGGATTTAGTATTCAGAGCTAAAACATTCTGATCACAGGTTTTATTGGAGAGGCTTTTATTATCCTCTTGTATTTATTTTGTGAGTTACAGATTTCTTTGAATTGTTTATTAGATTTTATTCAATTTTTATGTGCAGAATCTATCGAGAAAAGCTTCCATTTCTTTAAGATTTTTCCAATTTCATGGAGTCTAGTGATGTTTCTTTTATAAATGTGGGATCTCTTTTGTTAGGGAGATAGATGTTAAAAATTGAAGTATTATCTTGGTGGGTTTTCGTTTAATGAGTATGATGTGTCCTTCCCATCTCTTCCAATTAAATTTGGTTTGAATTCTATAGCATGAGATATTAGAATCTTTACACAAGCTTATTTTTCAGCATTTTCTTGGTAAATTTTTCTCAAACCTTTTCTCTGAGGCAATATTTATTTTTGAGATGGAGATATGTTTCTTGTATTCAGCAGAAGGCTGGATTCTGTTTTCAAATCCATTCTGATAGTCTCTTTTTTTTTAAATGGAGAATTGAGACCATTAATATTGAGGGGTGACAATGTCCATTGATTGTCAGGACTTGTTATTTTGTAATTATTTTTAATGTGAGTGTGTGTGTTTGTTTGTGTGTATATTTGTGTGTATGTGTGTGTGTGTTGTGTTTGTTTGTATATGTGTGTATGTGTGTGTATTTCTTCTATTGAATATGACATTGTGAGATAATTTAATTTCTGTGTGTCCTTGATTGTAGTTAACTTCCTTTTGTTGAAGTTTTTATTCTGTTGACTTCTGTAGGGCTGGATTTGTAGACAGGTATTATTTGAATTTGGATTTCTCATGAAATATTTGATTTTCTCAATGTATGATGATTGACAGTTTTGTTGGGTATAGTAGTCTTGGTTAGCATCTATGTTCCTTACAGTGTGTAGTGTTTCAGTCTAGGCCCTTTTGGCTTTCAGTGTCTGCACTGTGAAGTCAGTTGTAATTCTAATAGCTTTGCCTCTTTATGTTATTTGATCTTTTTCTCTTTAAGTTTTTAGTATTCTTTCTTTGTTGTTTATGTTTAGTTTTTTTGATTATTTTATGGCCAGGGTTCTTTTCTAGTCTGGTTTATTTGGTGTCCTATAAGCCTCTAGTACTTTTATAGGCATAGTTTTATTTTTAATTTGGGGAGTTTTTTTCCATGATTTTGTTGAAATTTTCATTTTTACTAATATTATGAGGTATCTATATCCTCATATGGGATAGCAAATCTATCTGATTTCCACACTTTGTCTCAGAACCTACCTTTAACTTTCTTATAGAAAATTGAGATTGTATTTTGAAATTTATATTCTCTGGGAAGTTATTTGTAAAAAAACCTATCAGTAGGCTTGGCAGCAAGTGCCATTATAGCAGAGTCATTTCACTGTCTCTTGTCTGGTCGACACATCCCTGCAGATGTTGCCAACATTGATGTTCATCGGCTTCTGCAATGACCCATCTTTGACTAAGCCACACTTTCTGAGATTGAGGGAAAAATCTGTTCAAAATACATATATGCATGCTGTTGTAAAGATATCAAATTGTATCCCAGATGATACAATTGCAGGGGTAGCAACTCCTGTGTCTCCAGAACACTTGATTCCCATCATTAGATGCTTAACATAGAAGTGGAATTTACCATTTATATCATGGAATGAATATCCAAATTTCTGGAACTCAAAAAACACTGACTGCAATAGTAACAGACCACCATTAATTGTTATGACCATATGACACAGTGACATTGAAGGTTACAAAAGACATAAGCCTAGCAGAAGCTAGGTAGTTGAAAATAAAAAGGAATATGGCATGTATCCAACATGGAGACACAATAGGAGATAGATATTTGAGAACCTTACATGGTCAAATAGAGTAAGATATGAGATTTTTAATATACAGAATTATTCAGCCTGATTTCCAGTAGATGGAATTATTTTTTATTTCTCTTTTGTAATATATTTACTTATGTTTGTAACAAGGTCTCAAGTATTCCAGGTTGGCCTTCAGAAAATTATGTAGCTAAGTTTGGCCTTGAACCCCTGATCCTCTTACCTCTCATTTCCGGTACTAGGGTTAAATGAATTTCCACCAAACTTAGTGTGTGCAGTGCTTCGGATAAAACAAAGATCTTTGTAAATGATAGGCCTGAACTGAGCTACATGGCCAATCAAAATTTGTGAATACTTTAAGATTTTATGAATTTACTTTTCTATATTTTTATTTCTGAATGAGCATATGCCATACCTATGTGGCCAAAGAGACCAGAAGAGAGCTGCAGAATCTCTGAATCTTGCGTTACAAGAAGTGGAGATCGAAGCATTTTTGGTCCTGGGAAATGAACTTCGGTCATCTGCAAGAGCAAAATTTTTTCTTACCACTGAGCCATCATTCCTGGCTGAGCTTCTGAAACTAGATATCCATAGTTAACTATACATTGAAACTATAGCATGACTTTAAATCTGTAGCCAGTTGACGTCAGGCCAAATGTCATTTATATTTGATTGTTGACTGTGATTTTTGTGTGTGTCTAATTTACTCTGAGCTGGAAATAAAATTTATAGCCAGCCAACTGTTCAAAGTTAGAGACTTTGGGTATAATGGGAGGAGGAAAGGGGTCTTTAAAACTCACTAGATCGTTCTGTCATACTAGACTAGCTGTGAGACACAGATCTATTATGTAACTCAGATTTCAGTAGAAAATTCAAGGCATTAGAAGGAGGAACGTTTTAAGATAAAATGAAAAAATACTTTCCTCAATTGATTACTATAGGACATACCTATTGATTACAATTAAGCTTCATTAATTACATGAGTAAGACAGAGTTTATCATAATGTTTATGTCTGCCTCTGCATTGTGTATAATACAAAGTTCTGTGTGACAAATTACAAGTGTAGACAAGATTACTGGGTCTAGAGGTTGTTTCCCATCCTTTAAGAGGCAGTTATTGAGATAACAGAAGTTAACACTTGTTATGAAAAATATAGACACTTAATATACTGACTTAATCCTTTCTGTTTGTTAAGTGAGTACCATAGATTGTGTTTTCAGCTCAGTTGCAGATGTTCTTTATTACTAAAAGGTTGAATATTGGCATTAGATAAAAATATTCTCAGGTTAGATAGATGGCTGTGATGTTGAGAACACTTATTAGTCTTCCAGGGAAAGTCAACCACCTGTGAATATATATGCACAAGCAAACATGTACACATATACTCTTCCCACACATACAGATACACACACATATACATGTTTGGATTGAGATTACTAGAGTGTGTAGGAAAATACTTGCTACTTCCTCTTCATATCTAATGCTTTTTCATCTTCAAGCTGAAGATGTAAGATGTTTTTGGAAGATATTCTTTCACTCTTTAGTAATACACCCTGTCAGTCAAAAATTCTTCACTTCCCTTCTTCATTATGTGAATTATTCAATACCGCATATTTCAGTATGTGCACTTTCTTTCCTCCCGATACTAAACTGAGTTTCTGGAGAAAGGAGAGTTATACTTAGAAATGGAAATTCTGGTAGATACCACCTGTGTCTCCTTTAAAAGAAGACACATTTAAAATTAAAATATTATGCATTATAGCATTTAACATCAAAAATGTTTGCACCATTTCCAATGAAAACCCGTGATTTCACATATATATATATATATATATATATATATATATATATATATATATATGTACGGCATATATATATGCCGTACCATTAACACTTCTTATAAAATGTGGAATTATCCTTTACCATCATCTACTAACCATCTTATGTTCAAATTCTGTGATAGTCTTAAAAATTTCTTAGAAAAATGATTGGCTTCTTTTAATATAATCTAACAAGCTGTATATATTACACTTTTATTTGAGATAGGATCTCAGTATATAACTCTATCTTGTCTGGAATTCCCTATGTAAACCAGGCTACCCTCCAACTCATACAGTTCTATTTCACTCTGGCTACTGACTGCTGTGACATGGGCCACCACACTTATAAATGCTCTTGACTCTGTTGCTGAAGATAAAGTTGAATTCTTCTTTCTTCTGCATTTACCTTTACATTACTGCAATCTAGCCAAGATCCATCTTGTCTGTGTCCCTTAAATCTCTCTTCAAATCAGTTTTCTCTTCTTCCTTTCATGGCATGAAAAGAAATCAGAAAATTTGTCCTGTCACATATTTTACCATCTGAATTAGTTTGATTGCTTCTGTACAATGGTGCTTAACTTGTACCTTAGCCACATTATTTCTTATAAATTATCAGTTAAAAACTGACTTGCTTGATTCATTGGCTTGGAGAAACATAATTTCATGAGTAAATCTACTCTGAATGATTCACATCCTGAGGCATACGTATGTTTATCTCATTCTTGATTTATCAGTTGAGTCCACATTTGGAGAGTCTAATCTGATATTCTTAAAGATGTTTGTTCATCACTTACAAACAACCACCATTGTCAAGAGTCCTAGGAGGACAGCTCCATTCAGTGTTGAGAATACCATCTAGATTTTCCCATTGATGCAAGCCTCCTTCTCAAGGTGATTTTTGACCTGAAGGGAAAGAGGTAGCCTAAGCACTAATTGTAATCCATGATAGGGACTGTAATTCAGAGAACCAATGAAATGACTAGGCAAAATGGGTACTATGTTCCTTCCATAGAAAGGAATCCAAACTGCCAAAGGTAGAGTATACATAGCAGAGTGTGTCATGTATGTAGCAGAAGTACAACATGACATCTAATTTTTCAACTTTCATTTCAATACAATAAACAATGGCTGATCTTTAGCAGATTGCCCCATGAAATCCCAAGCATTGATCGGTACCCAGGTTGTTACAGGTATTAAAGAGATTAGGAACCTACTCAAATATGCATGGGTGGCTCCTTATGTCTCTGAGCAGAGAAGATCTTTGATTGCCAACCATGTGGACAGCAGGTGATGAATTTAATTCCATTGCCTTGCTCCTTGTGAAAACTCTGTGCATGTCAACATGAAGGAAACATTGTTGTGTGCAACACAGTGGCTCCCTGTATTGTGGTTTATTCATAGTAGGACAGGATTTTACAAGGAACCAAGAATGTGGTCTTTTTTTCTGGACATCACAAAAGATTCTAACTGTGAGGAGATAGTCTCTGCAATTTCTGGTCTAAGAGGTGGGGATTTAGTAGGCCTGTTAGGTCATGGTGGCATTCCCCAAATGAAAATGCCAATTTTCTAAGAAATCAAAGATAAAAGCTGTCCTGTATACCAAAGGAACAAAATATATAGGTGCTTGGAAGTTTGTGAATGTGGATGCCATTTTCTATATTCTCTGTATTTGTGCTTGTGTGTGTATAGATGTGTGCTTCTTTGTTAGTGTGCTGGGAAAAGAAGTCAAACAAAACATGCTATGCCACGTTTGAGTGTTAATGCTTGTAGGACAGCTCTTTTCTGAGTAGAAGTAGAGGGAGGAGGGGTAGATCTTGGACATAGGGGATCTGAGAGGAGTTGGAAGGATAGGAGGGAGGACAGAAGACTGAATATATTTTATGAGATAAATAAACAAAAAATTTTAAAACGTCATGCAGAATGAATGTTTTGGGAAAGGAGGGCTATGGTTATAAACTATAATTTTATTTGTTTCAAACACCAATGTATTGTACCTTGAGTGTTACATTTTTTTTAAACACAATGTAGGAAACTTGTTTTTATTTGAGTGATTGAGTGACAAGGGGATGAGTAAGGAAGAAGCACAAGAATGTTGGTAGTCTCCAGTCTGGTGTTATCAGAGCAAGAGAATCTGAAATATGTCTGAGAGCCCATCAATATATACTGAATAGCATAGTTATGCATCCACTTCTTTGTATGCTTTACTATAGCCTTTGTACGTCAATGTGTGGTTGGAGAAATAAACATGTCCCAACTCATAAAGAGACTCATTTCCTGTTGTTATAGACATGTATTCTGATGTGTCCTGAGAGGGTGAGATCTGCATGGCATTAGACACATTAATAGATTTTGACAGCCTGTGAGATCATAATGATTGCCTGGCAAACCCAATGAAATTCTTATGTGCCTTTATTATCTGGACAACAAGCATGAGACTGCCGAGATGCAGTGATTTTTTTTGGATATTTTATATACTCAATATCAGAATCCTCTACAGCCTTTCATTTCATCAAATACTGGTGGTGATTCTTCCAATAAAGCCATAGTCCATGCCTTGGATACTTTTCTTGAGCTGTCACCAGAATTTGAGTCAGGGATATCCGATGGACTAGGCTATAGTCTGTGGAAAAACTGGTCAGTATGGATTAGGAATTTAAAGTTGTTCACATCAGGGAGAATTTTTTTACTGGGTACATTTATTCAACAAGATTTGAAGCTACTTCTTACATTAGTCCCAGATTCACGAAGGAAGTATGTGTTGTATCAAGTATGTTAGTTGCCCAATATCTTCTATCTGATGGTCTCTAAGAGCCTGAACTCAGTGTGATTACCATATGAGAAGACAGACTGCATTGTGACTCGCAGTTAAGCTAGGATCACAGTGGTCTCTGTTGGTCCTACAGCAATATCAAAGTCAGGATGTTGCTGTTGAGTGCTGAGAGATTTTGATGCTGACTCTTTTCTCAGAGTCATTGGTTTGTTTCTGAGGCTTCTGAACATTATTCCTTCTGAGAATGGGATGGGTATATCCCCCAGAGCATGAGATCTCCCAAAATTCCTGGAATCTGAAATCATATACAAAAAGCATATTTATTGAAACTAGAGCTTGGAATCTCAATAATCACTGATGCAGTGGACCAGTCTTGAGATTCCCCGAGCAGCAATTAGGCAGTGTTTTTATCCAGGTTATACCAGGGGTCTGGATTTTTTTCATTCAGCAGCTATGAATTGCATGATATTTTAGCATGTAATGGTCTAGTGCAAAGAAAATGGTGGACTAGGGAGTACAACTTCTGGTTGATTCTGTCTCATATGGCCACTCATCAGTCCTAGGAGGGGATACACTCAGTAATGTTGGCTTTAAACAAAGATATCAGCAGGAGTAGATGGCCTTACTCAAACAAGTAGTTGTCCTTGCGATGAGGTCATCCTTCATCATTGGGCTCTTTATGGTTTCTGATAGGTTGCCCTTGGGAAGTGGGTGTTTATTGCTTTTTCTTAGGAATTATTTGGATTTTAGGGTTAGGCCTAGGACAGGAGACTGAACGCATACATTGCCTTTCCTGGACTAGGCCTTAGATGAGGGACCTTGCACATACACATAAAAAGAAATAGAATTTAGTGCCTTCATATATACTTAAGTGTATATGCATGTACATATATATACATATATGTATGTATAGGTGTAAATATATGAATATATGTATAACTATGAATATACATATATGTATATGTATATGTATATGTACACATATACACATTTAGGAGAAACTATTCTAAGTCGCTAGTAACTTAGTTACTTCAATTTCAGAATCCTGTTCAACCAGTATTCCTACCTCCATCCCATTGACTTAACATGGGAGACCAATCACTTGCCAAAATTTCCTAAGGACATGAGTGGGTACTCACTTGGGTGTCATGTACTAGGCAGCAAAATTGAAGTTTTTGTTCAGCAAACAGCCCATAATGTCAAAATAGGTTCAGTGCACCATGGCGTTCTTGGTGAATTACTATGGGTAGTCAAAAGGTTTTTCTGATGCAGTTTTTTTTTAATTTTCACATCAAAGCTTAATATGAAGGGATATTGCTTACTCCATGATTTAGTCTTAGAATTTAAGGTAATTTAACACATAGTGATCCCCTTGATCTATTCTTTCTCCTCAGGAATGCAGGAGTCTAAAATACTTTATCAAGTAGAAACAAAAACAAAATGTCCAAGTTCCATTTTTGCCTTTGTTTAGAATTGATGTAAGAGAGTGTCAGCCCAGTGTTAATGTTTTTATTCAGCTTAGACTGAGATGGAAAAGTGCCAGGAATTCTGGAGCCCACGAACCACAGTTCTGAGATTATTCATGTGTTTCCAACTGTAGTGTTTCATCTCTGAGATGAAGGTACATTGGAACTTGGGAGCACAGTGACCACGCAGTTCTACAGTTCTGAGATGTGGAAGGTGTCCCCAGTAGGAAGGTATGGAGACATTCAGGAAGCCTGGAACAAAAAGAATACTTTCCCAGCTGAGCTGAGTTGTTCTGGCTGAGGTGAAGTTTTCTCTATTTCTTTTCTCTTCTCTTCTCTTCTCTTCTCTTCTCTTCTCTTCTCTTCTCTTCTCTTCTCTTCTCTTCTCTCCTCTCCTCTCCTCTTCTTTTCTTTGCTTCTCTGTTTCTTTTCTTCACTTCTCATAATGGCTGCCTCTATTGAGGAAGAAGAGTAGCAGTTGAAACTGTGCCCCATATGAACAGTGTACAGAAGACTAATCTCTATATAGGGTTCCAGGGGGAAGGAATCTCTCTGTGTGGCCTCTGATTATAGGAATTTTTAGCCTATATTTGGCTAACCGAGAGAGGCTGGAGGGTCCTAGCTTAGGACCATGTGTGTTAGTTAGGCCACTTTGGTTCTGATCTGGCCAGAGTATGTGCATCTCATCTAGCTGGGAGTGGGTACCCTAGTAGTTCCAGGAGCTTTCCTATTGGAGTATCAAGTCCCTGAACTCCCCAGTCTTGCAGATCCATACTCTCATAAAGGGGAAATGTTGATACTCTGCAGTGGTCCTCTATCATTTGAGGTCATGGTGGACACATGGGTTTGTTGTCAGGGATCCAGAACATCCAAGGTCCCCAGCAAAGAAGGGAGGAAGCCCAGCAGCAGCCTCAAAAGGCAACTGGCGTCTTGAGATCTGATTTTGAGGGCCGATGGGAAAAGTCATTTATGCTCCACAGCAGAAACACTGATGGCAGTGCAATGGCAGTTTGGGTGTGGTAGGGTCAACAATCAGTGAAACAAAGAATGTATCCACTGAGGGAAGAGAGAAAAGATAGGGTCCTACACCCATGTGTCTACATTGGGGTTTGGACAAAGGTGAAATTTTGCCCCAGGTCTTGTAAGTCCCAAATCTGGATGAGAATCAGACTATAACAATCAAACCAAATTTAAAGCAAGCAAGGTTTAAATAAATTAACTGAGTATTGGCCAAGTAGATAGACTCTAACAAGGACCATTCTGAAGTTCAGCTCCTCTCCTTCTTTCTACCTTAAAGCTTAAACATGAAATATTGTTCTATGGTGGAATACCCATGCATTCACAACTCTGAAGAGGAGCCTATGTTGACAAAGATTGTACAGCACAATGTTCAGAAGGATGTATTATCATTCATATAATTGTGTATTATTCTGAATGAGCATATAAGATCATTTGCTAATTGTAATTATTGTTTGGGGACAATTGTTAAAATTCCCATGAAGGAGTGAGTGAACATACATACTGTGTACTGTCCCTAGAAAGGAAGGCAAGCCTTAAAATATACAGAAAACCTGGTAAATGGTGTTAGGTAAGTAATTTATTAGGATAGCACATGTATTATTTGTCCCCTACATTTTTTCAAAAAGGAACAATGATCAATCTTTGATGTGTGCCCCATGCAATCACAACCATCAAGAGAATCTCAGAATAATATAGGTTATAATGAACGGATCACAGAGCTAATTATTTTCTATTGTTGGTACAATTGTCTGTTCCATTGTCTAGCATACTGACTGAAATAGACTGACAACTATGTGAACAGCAGCTTATCAGTCAATTGAATTACGTAGCCTGCTCCTTGTGAGAATTCATAGCAGGCGAAGATGCGTACAATTCAGTGTTCAGCAGTACAGTAGATCCTGGATTCTGGTTGTATAGGAGTGGCTGGTGGTGGACAGAATGTCTAGAAGAAACCAAAAGTGTTGTCTTTTTCTGTGGTCATTTTCAAAGATATCAATAGTGAGGAGGCAACCTTTGCATTTTAGTCATTAGATTGTCAAAAACTTCGTGTTTGGATATCAAAAGCTTTTCCCAACTTAAAGAGGCAATTTTCCAGGAATCCACAGATAAATATCTGTACTTGGTACCTGTGCTAATGAATCAATGGAAGCAAGAATATTTTTTTCAGCATTATGTCATCTCATGTATCATGAGTGTGTGTGTGTGTGTGTGTGTGTGTATGTGTGTATGTGTGTTTCTCAGTGTTGGTGTGTTTGTTCAATAAGAGATATTTTTAACACTATTTCCTCTACTGTTTTGCATCTTTCCAAGGGGTTTTGGTTCTGCTATTCAAAAGAACATATTAAAGAAACATGTGACCTTTTGAGTTTGAAGGTGCTGAATGCAGAATATAGATTGAAGTTCATCTCCAGTCTAGTGACATGAAGGCATTAGTTTCTGAATTATGTCTAAGAATTTATAATCTGCTACACTGGCAATGTAATACCTTCATTCACTTGTGTGCTTTACAGCACCCATTTTAAATAAATTGTTGGTAAGAGAAGTACAAAGGAGTTAGAACTCAAAGATAGACTTGTGATTTTGGAAAAAGTAAATAAATTAATAGGGAAATGTCATGACTGAGTGGGAACAGTGTGGGTTTAGAAAGTTTATTCACTTGTTACCATCTATGAGATCACAATGGTTTCCTCATGACACAAATGACATTCTTATTATCCCCAGGCATACAGCCAACAGGAATGTAGAAGCTTAGATACTGTGGTTCTTGGTTTTGTTTTTGTATTTTTTTGGTTAAGTCAACATCAGTTTCTGCTACAACCTTTCATTTCAGCATATGTTGGTTTAAATAAATCCATTGCTCATGTCTTGAAAGCTTGATTTCACATCTGGCATTAGAAGTAAAGGTAGTAATGCCATCTGGCACATGCTACAGTTGTGTATAAGTTGATCAAAGAATTTTGGGGGATAAATCCTTGATTCCTATGAATTGTTACTATGGAATAGAAACTTTGGGCTTCAGAGGTATCCACAATGGGTAAGTTCTCAACTGGGTATTTCTTCACCAGATTTTGAACTCATTTCTCAGACTAAGCCTTAGTTGTTGAAGTGTTTATCTCTAATGTCGCATCTTCTCAGCATTTTTGTTTGTTAATTGTACTATTCTTTCATGTAATAATACATCATGACATAAGTTTTTTCCCTTGTACCCTTCCATGCTCTCTGCCCCCACAGATGTGCTGGTCTTCTATTTCCCATCAGAAAAGAACTGGTCTCACTAGGATATCAATAAAACACAGTATAAAGATATTCAATACGACTAGGCACAAACACTCAAATCAAGGTTGAATGAGTCAAACAACTGGAGGTAAAATATCTCAAGTGAAGGTACAAGAATAAGAGACATGCTAACACCGCGGTTAAATTGTGACTGTCTGTGAGAACATAATGGTATCATGATGACACCCGAATACTTCTCATGATTCCTTGTCAAGCAGCCAACATGCAGGGAGCACCTGAGATGCTGTAGGTTTGTAGATTTGTTGTTGTTGTTGTTGTTTTTGTATATTTTATACTCAAGTATATTTTATATTCCTCTATAACTGTGGAAGTTTATTATTAGTTATATTTAAAATATTTTTGTGCACTTTTGGGTGAGGGGCATCCTAGGTCTTGGTGTTTTGTAGTGTCTGCCAGTGTTGGATTTATGTGCGGGATGTTTGTTTCTTCATGCTCTGCATGTGCCATGAGTAGAACACCTGAGGAATTCTATATTAAAACAAACACCTGAGCAGTGGCAGTCAGGTTTCCATTGTTCAGCATTGTGCTTGCATTGACAGTGGTTCCCTCAGCTAAAGTCTGGCAGGAATTTCATCTATCATTATGCCACTTTGCTGTCCTAGGTTAGCTCACATATCAACATACTGCTATACTCCACATTTCAACATATGTTGGTCCTTATATCTTTGAAGATGGAAGGTTTTGAGACACTGTTGATCATGGCATTCTTCTGTGACATCAACAATGTAAATATGTGATACAATTGTGATGATGTGACATTGACAACCTAAGCCTGCATCATCACAATTAGAAGAAAAATGTGTTTGAATGTGGGATACAGCATCTTAATGTGGACAACATGACATCATCATCAATATAAAATATATGTCATCATAATTAGAAAAAACTAGCATAATAATTGCGATGGAGTGAGATGAAAAAATGTAAATGACATCATAATTGGGAGAAGTTTACATAATATTTGGGATGGTATGAAAATATCAATGCAAGTATGTGACATCAAACTTGGAAGACAATGATTTGAATATTGGAAGAATATGATACCATAATTTGGGTTATATGACATCATCAGTGTTAACAAATGAAATCTTATTGGGAAAAAACTGACAGCATAGTAACAATGTGACATCATCTGTGTGAATGTGTGATATCATAATGAAAAAGAACTGACATCATAGTTAGATGTATGTGTTAACATCAATGTAAGAATATGTAATAATGATTGGATGAAATGGACACCATAATCGTGATGACATGAGGTAGATGATGTAAATATATAGCACCATAATAGGAATGTATGAAAGCATAGTTGGATAGAACAGACATCGTAATTTGGATGATGTGACAAACTTAATGCCAGAAAAGGTCATCATAATTGGAACATCATTGTAAGACAGATAACATAATGTGAATTTTGTGACATCATGAATGTAAACATTTGTCATCACAATTGTAAGAAAATGACATCACAACTGTGATGTTACTTGTAACTTGATGTTACACCTTGAGGATGTGTACTTATTTTCATAATTGGAAGGAAATGATGTGATAATTGCAAAGAAAAGACTTCTTTATGTGTTTACTGTGACATCAGCATTGTAATAAGAAGTGTATGGCATTATACTCGGAAGAAACTTTCATCATAATCATAATAGTGTCAGATCAACAGTGTAAGTATATGCTATCATACTCAGAACTGCTGAGGTCTAAATTTGTTGAGGGCAGAGCTTAAAGTGGATGGGTCAAAGAGTGGTGAGGAAAGAATCAGATGCAGGACACCATTCAGTTTTTTTTATAAGAGACTGACAGAGAAAAAGCACATCTCATTATGGCTTGACCTATTCTGAAAATTTGTATCTCTCAAAGGCTTTGTTTATGCACAAAATAATTTCCTTTAAGACTTTGATCATTGATTACACACACTATGGAAGTCATTCTTTTAAAGTCTTCCTTGATTACATGAGTACATTAAAATCAACAAATCAGGCAAATAGCAAATTTTGTCAAAACTAAAAGCTAACATTATGAAAAAATTAGTTTTCTTTAACTCAACAACTTTTTCCTTAAAATTGGTGTCATAAAGCCTTATGGTTAAAGAAATGCTAGAGAGGATGATGCTATTTGGATTTGATTCTGTTTAAGTTGAACATAGAGTTAATGGATTATAATACCTGTTACATGAAATCTATCTTTTTAACAAAAGTCACTTTTGACCCATGTTAAATTCTTCTTTCCTTTCTCTGTTCTATTTAACATAAAACTGCCATCCTTTCCTTGATACTTAAAAAGCAAAAGCAGTCCGCTGTTTGTCTTTTCATACAATAAAAAAAGTCCTGATTTGACATGGTGGGCAGGAAGACAGGCAGTTCATTGAGGTAAAATATCCTTTTCTGTGACTCTGTCATGAACTCTTGTTTCAATACAATCCCTCTCTTTATTGCAGTCTTATAAAGTTTAAAAGGACAATAGGACTAATAGAACTGCTTACTTTATTTTCAGGAACATACCACGGCTCATTACTAAGTACATGAATACCCTCCCTGCCCATATTAATTCTTTATTTCTGAATCTGGACCTGAAAACCTGATGATTCAGCTATAGCTCATCATCTTCTAGAATTTCTCTAGTTTGTTTCTTCTTTAATAATTCTTCTTCCACCTCCTTTCTTATCCTTACTAATATCATTTATTAATAATCTAAATGTATGTTTCAGTTCTAAACTCTATGGAAGACTCAAATTTCTGTATATTTATATATCCCAAGGTACTGACATTAGTTTCATTTTTATTAACACCAGCACTTGTTACATTGTTCCAACTCTATCTTTTGGTGAGTAGCCTTTGACAGTAAAGAATATCAATGGAAGGTGTTAGTGAATTTCTGTCAAGGGCAGTGAAAGGTCAATCAAGGTCATCCTAGCACTGGGACTTTGTGAAACAGAGCTCTCACTACAATTGGCATCACCACAGAAGGATACAACAGCATAATTGAAAGGAACTGACATCATGAATGGATTGCTTTTGATACAATAAACAGGATTTGTCATCATAATTGGAATGAAATCAAATGATGATTGGAAGTATATGACAAAATAATGTGTATTATGTGATATCATAATTAAAATTAATGTATGCCATCATAATTAGAAGAAATGACATCATAATTGTGATTATGTGACATCAACAGTGTAAATAAATGATATTTTAGTAAGAAGGTTATCACAGCATCAATGGACAGAACTGACATCACGATAGGAATGATGTGTACCCATAAACCTGAGGATGTGACATCAGAATTCAAAGGAAATATGATAATTGGCAGGATGTGACTTAATTTTGATTATGCACCATCAACAATGTTCATCATAATCAGAAGATACTGACTTCATAAATGATACTGTGACATAAAAATGTAAATACATGACGACTTATTTGAAAATAACTGACATCAACATAGGTTTGTGAGAGATTACCAGTGTCGATAAATGACATCACAATTTGAAGAAAATGACATCAGATGATACGGTAATAATGCAAATATATGACATCAAAAGCACATGACAAAATAATTGGGGGAAAATTACATCATAATGGAGAAGGTATAATTGCACCAATATAAGTATGTAACATCACAATTGCAAGAAAAGTACATGATGATAAGGATTTCACAAAATATGTGAATTCATAGCAAGAATGTAAATATATGACATCTGAAGAAAGACATGCTATATTTGTAAGTTATTGACATCATAATTAAGGTGATTTGATATCATCAGTTTAAATAAACATCATTATAATTCAAAGAAGCAGACATAATTGTGGTGATGTAACATCAAAACTGTAAGTATATAAGATACCTATTAAGTATGTGGAATGAACTGACATCATAATTGAGATGAAGTGCCATAATCAATGTAAGGATGTGAAAGCATATTCGGGAAAATGTGACACTAGTAAATTATGTATGTGATACCATAGTTAGAAAGAAATAGTGTGATAATTGGAAAGACATGCCAACATAATTAGTAATATTTGACACCATCATACTATGACGTGCAATAAATAACATAAATATGTGACAACATAATGAGAATGACATGACATTACATTTGGAAGGAACTGACAACTTAATTCGGATATTATACCACCAAATCAATGTAAGAATGTGGCATCATAATTGGAAACAAGTCACCTGATAACTGAAAGGACATGGCATCATAATGTGGATTATGGAACATCATCTGAGTAAATATATCTCATCATAAATGAAATGAACTGACATAATTGCAAATTTGTAATATCAACAAGGTAAATATAAAATAATAATAAAAAGGGTATCACAGGATATATGTAAGGAACTTATACCATAATTGATATGATATTCCACCATCAATGTGACATAATAATTATAAGAAAGTGACAAAAATATGGCATAAAAAACTATATTTGTCTGAACATAAGAATGTCATTGAATTTTGAAGGTACTGACATAATTGGAAATATGTGGAATTATAAATGTCAGTATATGACCTAATAATTTGAAGAAACTGTCATCACAATCATGATGGTTTGACATCAACTACATAACTATATGTCATCAAAAATTAAGGCATGGCATAATAGGAAGGACTGACAGCAGAATTATGATGATGTGACATCAATGATATAAATAGATAACACAAAAATAGTAGAGTGAAAGCATAATTGGAAGAAGTGAACATCATAATCATGATATTACTTCAACAGTATAAATATATTACTTCAGGTAATGAATAATGTGAAAGCATAATCACCATATGACATCAACAATGTAAATTTATGTCATCATAATAAGAATGAGAGAACTTACATCATAATTCTGATGACATGACATTATTACAGTTGATCTGAGACATCACAATTTGAAGAAAATGACATGATAATTGCAGGAGAGCACAACCTAATTTGAATTAGATTACATCATCAATGGCATTAAAAGATATCACGATTGATAGAAAACGGACAACAATTTTGACATGATTGTTTCAAATATATGACATTATAATTCGAAGATATTGACATCATAAAAGTCACAAAATGATGTGACTACAGCCTTGTAAATATAAGTCATCATAATATGAGATATGTGACAAAATTATAAGGAAACAACATAATTGTAATGACAAACAATAATGTATATGTATGATATAATAGGAATGATTTGACAGCAAAATAGGGAAGACCTTACATCATAATTTGAATGATGTGACACCATCAATATGGCATGGAAACATCACAATTGGAAGGAAGTGATGTGATATTGTAAGCATAAATCATCTTAATATGGATTATAATAGTATAATCAGTGTACATATGTCACCATAATTGGATAACACTGACATCCTGATCATGATTTGACGTCAACCGTGTAAATATAGGACACCTTATTAGAGGAAAGCACATTACAGTCAATATGATGTTATGCAAACAATATAATATTATAATAAGAAATGACAGCATAATATGAAGGAACTGAAAACATGATTATGTGACACCATCAATACAAGTGTGTGACATATCAAATGGTAGGAAATGATGTGATAATTGGAGGATATGAAATGATAATTGGAATTATGTGTCATTGGCAGAGTAATGATATGACACCATAATTGGAAGAAACTAACATCATCATTGTGATAAGTGTACATCAACAATGTAAATATATGACATCCCAATAAGGATGTAACATCAAATTTGGAAGGCATTTACATCAAATTGGCATGATATGACATCTTCCATATCAATATATGACAACATAATTGGAATAAGCTTATACCATAATTATGATGATGTGATGTCAACAATGTAAATATATGATATCATAATAAAATATATGACAACATAAATTAAAAATGCTGTCATCATTATTGAGATGTGACATCATCATTGTTAAGGATGTTTGACCACAATTGGAAGGAAAATAATGTGATAATTGGCTGAATAATATGGATTATGTACCATCATCACTGTCCATATATGATACCAAAATTGAAAGAAACCAACATATTAATTGCAATGATATCACCAATGCAAACCTATGAAATAATAAAATAAAGGTATGGCAGCATAATTTTTTGGAACTGATTTCAAAATTGGAGGATGTGACATTATTAAGGTAAGTATGTTATATCACAATTGGAAAGAAATGATGTAATATTTAGAAAGATATGCCATATAATTTGGGTTATTTGACATTATCGATGTCAGTATTTAATATAATGTGAAGAAAGTACCATCATAATTGTGATAATGTGAAATCAACAGAGAGAATATATAATAACAGCAAACAGAAAGTTACATACATGGTGTGATTTGATAAAATTCTATCAATGAAAATATAGTCCATAGCAAAGGGAAGAAAATGTATGACATAATAACATGAAGTATGTAACAGCATAACTTGACATAACTGGAATCATAATTGTGGCGATTTAATACCAACAACCTAAATATCTGACAAAACTGAAAGTAAAAGATGTTCTTATTGGAAGAATTTGACATTATAATCATGATTATGTGGCAAAATATTGTAAATAAATGACAATAATTTATGGAAAACAACCACATCATCATGATTATGTGACAGTGAGGTAAATTAGTGACATCATATTATGACAGGTTACTTGAATATTGGAAGGACATTACAGCATAGTTGAGATGATGTGATATCATCAATGTACATATAGGACAGCAAAATTGAAATAAACTGACATCATAATTGTTTTGATGTGATATCAACAATGAAAATATATGACATCATAACAAGAAGTATACGACAGGATATTTGGAAGGACATCATAATCGTGAAGATGTGGTACCTTCACCATATTTTGTGACCACACAATTAAAAGGGAGCTTAGGAAGCAAGTGACATGTCACAATAGGAAGCATGTGACACCATAATTGGGATTATGTGGCACTATCAATAGAAACTTATGACTTCTTAAGTGGAAAAAAGTAACATCAAAACCTGGTGTATGTGAGACCAATAATATGAGTATGTAACATCATGATAGGAATGACATGATAACATACTTGGAAGGGAATGAAATCATAATTTGCATGATGTGACATCAAAATATCAATATGATATCAAAGTGTGAAGAAAATTACATCATTATTATGATGATGTAACAACCACAATGTAATGTTTAAATATATGAGATCATCAAAACACGGATGTGATATCAGTTTTGGTTGACCAATGATAGGGATGTGATGCTATAATTGCCAGGAACAGATGTCATAGTTGATATTAAGTAAAAATATCAATGTAAAATATGATATCCTAATCAAAATAAACTGATATCATAAATAATTTGATGTGACATTATCAATGCCAATGTATGACATCAAAGGTGGAAGGAACAGACATCCCTTGAAACTGTGTTTGTCAAATGTTAGCCTAGGAGAGCCTTCTTGTCAGGAATCCTTTACCTAAATGCTTGGTTGTGGCCATGGTCACTCAGTGTCATGACAATGTCATATCAGCTTTGGTGTGTGCAGTAAAATAGACTGCAGCAGGATTTCTGGGCAGGTCAAGTCAGAATGTCCTTGCTTGGTCACAAAGGGACAGATTCCAGTCCTTATCCCTTAAGCCTATTTTCTGGTTTTGAGTCCCCTCTGCTGTGTTACAGATTGTCTTGTGTTTACTGGAGCATTCCATTGGAATGTGGAAGCAATTTCTAAACCTCCTAGCACCCAGAATGGAGGAAAGTGTCTCATTGCAGTGTCATTGAGGACCCCATGGTCTATGCTCCCCAAGTCCTGAGCCTAACAAGCATCCCTATCTCTTTCCCTGCTATTACCTCCTCCTGGAACTCCTTCAACAGCCTACAAGCCACACCCACACAAACTGTCTGATATATTCATTAGCTGATTGCCCTAGAGAGCCATCCCAAATACATAAAGATGTTGAACCTTCCTTTAATTTTTCTCAGCCATTTGAGGTTCCTCTTTTGTGAATTCTTTGTTTAGATATGCACCCCATTTGTAATTGAGTTATTTGTTTTCTTGATATGTAGATTCCTGCATTTTTTTATTTATTTTGTATGTTAACTGTCTGTTGGAAGTTGAGTTTGTCAATATCTTCGTATTTTTTAGGCTTCTGTTTTGCCCTGTTGACATTGTCATTTTCCTTACAGAAGCTTTTCAGTTTCATGAGGTCCTCTTATTAATCTTTGATCTTTGTTACTGACCTTTCAGTGTTCTGTTAAAAAAGTTGCCTCCTGTGTCACTGCTCTTAAGGCTATTCCTTACTTTCTCTTCAATCAGATTCAGTTTATCTGGTTTTATATTGAGATCTTAGATTCATTTGGACTTGGGGTTTGTACTCAGTAATAGATATGGATCTATTAGCATTCTTCTACCTCAGACATCCAATTAGACCACCACCATTTTTTAAAGCTGCTTCCTTTTTGTAATTGTATTTTTCTAGCTACTTTATAAATGATCAGGTATCCATATGTGTGTGTGTACATATATCTATAACCTTCATTCAGTTCCATTGGTCATCATGTCTGTTTGTTTCCCAATACCATTCAGTTATTATTACTATGGCTCTGAGGTACAGATTAAGATCAGGGATCTTGATACCTCTAGAAGTTCTCTTATTTTTCAGGATTTTTGTAGGTATCCAATTTTTTTTGTTTTTACATATAAAGTAGTGTATTGCCCTTTTAATGTCTTTAAAGAAGTGTATTGGTATTTCCATAGGGATTGCATTGAGTCCTTAGATTACGTTTAGTACAGTGGACATTTTTACGTTAATCTTACCAACTCAGGAGCATGGGATTTCTTTCCATCTTCTGAGACTTTCAAATTCCGTCTTCAAGGACATAAAGATTTTGTCATTCAAGTCTTTCACTTGCTTCGTTGGAGTTGCCAAAGATACCTTATGTTATTTGTAGCCAATGTGAAGATTATTATTTCTCTTATTTCTTTCTCTCTCTATTTCTCATATAGGACATATACAGGAGAGTTACAGATATTTCTTGAGTGACATAACCAGTCATTTGACTGAAGTTGTTTACCAGATAAAAGAGTTCCCTGATCCAGTTTTTGAGGTCATTCAAATATAATATCTCATCTGCAAATAAGGATACTTTGACTATTTCTTTGTGAATTCATTTTTCCTTAATCTCCTTCTCTTGTCTCATTGTTCTTGCTAGAACTTTAAGTACTGTATTTAATATTTAAAAATGGAGGAAACAACATGTTCTTTCTCCTAATTTTAGTGTAATTGCTTTGATTTTCCCTCTATTTAATTTGATGTTTGTCAGTAGGATTGCTGTTACTTGCCTTCTTCATGTTTTGGTATAGCCTTTTTATCCTCAGTCACTCCATTAGATTTATTTTGAAGGGTTGTTTGATATTATCAAAAGCTTTCTCACTATGTAGTGAGATGATCATGTAGTTTTTTTTCCATTAATATGTTTATGCAGTATATTACATTGACTTATTTTCTTCAATTGAACCATCCATTCCTCTCTGGGATCAATGCTATTCAATCATGGTGAATAATCTTTTTAATGTGTTCTTAGATGTGCTTTGTGAGTATTTTATTGAGTTCATTGGCATCTATGTTCAAGAGTGAAATGGGCATATAATTCTATTTCTTTTTTAATCTTTCTGATGTTTGGGTCTTTGCATGACTACAAAATATCCTGTAACAACTTTTATTTATGAATTTTTGCATTGATGTATTTCTGCATTTCTATGTTGGTGATGATGTTTCCAATAAAACTATGACACAAGTTCTGGATTCTAAATTGTACGTCTCACTAGAACCCAAGGCAAGGTTCACTGGTAACTTAGGCTGTTGTCTGTGGATATCTTCTCATGCAAGGTTTTCAACTTTGTATAGAAAGCTGAAGCCCTCTGAGGTATCAAGGACAAGATGAGTTTGACATTGTGTACTAGCTCTCTCAAGCTATAGTTATTTCATAGAATGATTTCTGGGTTATGAGGTAGGTGTTTTCACTACTATAGTCTCTTTGAACTTCTGATATTTATGTTTTCTACCTCCCTGGTTTAACTGTGTCATTATCACCAGGGAAGACTGAGCACTTTGTATGTCAAAATTAAATATGGCCAAGACCACAGCTTTAAGTAGTGCACCCTGTACAATTCAGGAGTTGCTATTCCACGCTGGGGGCATCTCAGCTCTGAGTTTGGCCCATTATCAGTGACATTATACTTCAGTATTATGTATCCTCATCCACCTCAGACTGGATTTCCATTCAGTTTTCATAATGTGTAGTAAATTAGGATTGACAGCATATTTTACTAGACAGCATATCTGATCCTTTCAAATGAGATTCTGTTCAATCTTCATCCCTAAATACCATTTACCAATATGGGAAAAATATCACTTGGCAGAATTGCCTAAAATAGTGAGTGGTTTGTCATCTGGGACTGTTATGGTAGGCATTCATGCGGAGGTCCTAGTAAGTGGACCAATGTTATAAGCAGCATGTCTTATGACATTCCAGGTGAAATACCACCACAAGTTAGAAATGTCATGGTAATGAAAACACTACTTTACTTTAGATTCAAGGGAAGTTTGCTTCCTCCAGGACAACGCAACTGCTCATTCAGCCCAAGGTCTGGTTACCCTGGTGAAAAGTGCAGTTTCTTGACATAAGTGGTGTTCTAGAATTCTTGACCTCATAGAGACAGAAAAGCTTAGCAGGGATGCAAAACAGTATTCATACAGCAATCTAACTTTTGGGGCTTCGGAAAGGAGGAGAGCAGATGGGCTCCATTCCTGACTTCCTAGTAGAAACCATAGATATCTCAAATTCACACAGCCCCAGTCATTGTCCCAAGGTGCTTTCTCTGCTCTCCACAGGCACCCATATCTCATTTATGGAAAACTACATGTTCTGCTAATTTTGGCCCAAGCTCATCCAGGTGGGAACACACAGTTCTTCCCTTCAATGTTTGCTTTTGCTTTTATTTTTTCATTTTAACATAATAATGTTTTCCACTTCTATTTGTTCTCTCCAAAACTTCCCATGTACCCTGATTCTTCTATCCACTCTAACAAAATTGACATGAATGACATCCTAAACCAGAGTTGGAAAATCCTAACAATAGTTAGGCAAAATGAAACAGCAGAAGACCACAGTCCTAAAAAAAGATCTACAGAAAGGAAGAAATGTTGGAGTGGAAGAAATAGCCTTCCCTAGGTATGAGAAATAGTAATTACTCAATATCATTTTTGAGAATATACTATTATTATTGTAAACCCCCTTTTTCGTCTTTACATAATACTTGTATTCCCTTCATTGCTCATTCATTTCTTGTTTTCTCATTATTTCTTTTCATCCAAAGTTAACTCTATAGAGAAGAATATTCACCACTAAAAACATAACTAAAACATTCCCAATTACCTGTTCTTATTTCCATTCACCCTGTTTTCTTCCTTATATAGATGACTGTCTACTTCCATCATTTATCCTTTGTTCTTCTCTTAGTCATGTTCCTTTCTGCCTCTGTTTAGTTTATTTATGCTTCTTTCTTTCTTCTTTGCTTTTTTACCACTTTTTTTCTTTGTTTTTATTTTTCTTAAATGTCCTCTCTTAGGAGAGCTGTATATTTAATCATGGACCAATTATGGGTTAGATAATGTTTAGGCAAGAAAACAGAACTAATACAAGGTGGTGTGAGCACTGTACCTTGGAATGTAGATAAGTCATCTGCCACAGCTAGCTTTAGTAAGCAGACATTTAATACTTTCTTCATGGTGAAAATGAGGAGAATGTGAAAATTCTAGGTAGGTATACAATGGAGCTTAAATCCAGTGAATCAGAAGAGTTTCTTTATCCACTTACACATCCTATTTGGCTTGTCTAGGAAAAGTACCTCTTGGAATAGCTGACCCATTTTTAATCTGGGGTCACTTCACTCCATCTTGGTCTAGATTCCCAGGAGGAGTGAAGTGATCACACTTGAGAAAGCCTTCCAGACATCTTTTTTTTTCCTTGGTATGTCATGCTTCCCTCCTTGGCAAGCTACTCCCTATTTGCATGTAGAAGAATGAGTAGCATGTGACCAAATATTAATCAGTTAAAGGTGTATGGAAATCCCTTGAAAACCCTTGACAGTTAAACATGGGGCTATGATGACAGCCGAGGGTCCTATACCATGTACAAATCAAGATTTTGCCATTTCATTCTGGGATGTCTTCTCTGTCTTTGGTTCCAGTGTCAATGATTTGTTCTTCAGACTTCTTCAGGCTCATCCAGCTAATAATGGAATTCAACTTAACTTTTCAAATGGGTTCTCTTACTGAGGTGGAAGCATTTTACCACAAAGAGTCTGTATTCCTTGGAAATGAGAATCCTATACAATCTTCAACCCTAAGTCCATTCCATTTACTCAACATAGGAAAAAGATCATTTTCCAGCATTGCCTAAAAAGTGAGTGGGTTACCAGATAGGAGTCTTTGAATAGGCAGAAAATTGGGAAATTTGGCTCTACACAGGGCATATTAAATGGACCTAGGTTAAAAGCATATGATGTTGCCAGTGAAATACTGCCCTGAATCAGAATTGTCTTGGTGTTACACATACTGCTTTCTTTCCTTTGGATTTCTTTTCAGACCTTGCACTGAGGGTGGTCTGCTTCCTTCAGAACATGACACTGGTTCCTTATAACCTTTGGAATTTGAGTTATTATGACTCTGGTGACCACTGCCGTCTCCTGATGCATGCAGAGGTCTAGATTTTTTGTTCTAGAAGAGACAAAAACACAGTTACAGGCGCCCATTTTGACCATATTTAGCAGGGATGCAGAACAGTAGTCACCCAAGAATGCATATGGGGCTTGGCAAAGGGGAACTTGCTGGTCCCTTTCTTTTTTTCCTATCAGAAAAAAATGAAAGATCCAAATTTAACAAAACCCCAGTCACTGTCCCAAGCTACCTTCTGTGTTCTCTATACACACTCATAGCACAGTTCTTGGTATATACACTCCTATCTACATAATACAACATTCCTGATCATCTGTCCTATTTCAACTCATCCAATCTTCCTCACTTCTTCTTTCCTATATCCATGCCTCCTTATTATGTCCTATTTTTACCTTTATTATGTTATTATTATTTTCATATTTTATATATTATTTACTTTTATTAATTATATTTATATTTTATATATTCATTTATATTATACGTTTATTTACTTAATAAGCAAATATTATTTATTACATTTATATTTTATATATTATTATTATTTTATTATTTTATCTTTAGTATTCATTACTAATTAGATTCATTTCTTCATCTTTCATTTTGTTTTATACTTCCCTTCTTATTTTTCTTTTTCATTTCAAATGTCTTCCATTAGAAGTGCTGTATGGTTACTCTTAGTCCAACTACCTGTCAGACAATATTTTTGAAAGAAAAACTTCAAATCCATTATTATTATAAGGAGTTTGGAGAACTGTAGCTTGATTTACAGACTAGGAATCTTTTATCATCAAAGATTTGTAGCATCAAAACCTGAATGTTATGTGATTATTCATTATGAAAATTATAGAACTGCAACCCATCATATAGTGATCAAAGCATATTACAAATCAATGAAACAGAAAGAATTTGCTTTTTTCAGGTTTCATTGCTATTGTGGCTTATGTAGAAAACATGACTCCTGGAATAGTTGAATCAGTTTAAATCTGGTGTTACTTAACTCCAGCTAGGTCAAGTTCCCCAGGACGAATTTTAGGATCCAGGTTAAGAAATGCTTTGAGCTATAATATTTTCATGTCATGTGCTCATTCTTTTTGACCAGTTGCTCTCTGAATACAGTAGAAGAATGGGTATCATAGGACTTTATTGTAATCCAAGGTAGGTCCTGGGGTGTGCCGCGCCGACCTTGACCAGCGAGGAAAGAGACACGACACCACCGGTTCCTTCTTAAGGCAGTTTAATCAGGAAGTTGAATGAAAAGAAGATGGCCCCGATCCCCAGGAGCAAGCTGCTTATATACACTGTGGGAATCGTGGTTCATGCTGATAGGCTACCTCTTCAGCACCTCATTTGCATAACTGTTTTGCAGGCCAGTTGTGGGTGTGTCACTATGAGTCAAGCTGTTCTCAACTATAGCGCATGTGCAAAGCTGTTGTTTACTACTAAGCTTTCTGGAAGCCGGCGCCATCTTGGAATGGCGTCCTACATCTCCCCCTTATTTGTATAAAAGACAAAAGAAGAGTACATTCCCGATCAAGAGACAGACTTCTTGTTGGAATCAGTCTCGATCAAGGGATTGTCCCAGGCAGAGGGGGAAACAGTGACCTTATCCCTTATGATTCCATACGGAAGGAAAAGAGACATTGTAATAGGATGTTTGCCTTCTCGGTGCACCATAGGCCATACCTCCTATACCCGTCTTGATGACTTTTTTTTCAGGGGGAGGCATTTTGTGTCATCAAACCTCCATGCAATCAGGTATATTTCCAGGAGGACCATATGTCATGTATCCTCCTAGCCAAGTACCCACTTGACTCCCTGGCTGCAATTAATTGTTTTGATTGTCTTGTAAGGCGGCTAGCCAACATTGGGGAGATTCTCCCTTATCTAGGGCAGCCAGTGCTTGGTAAACAACAGTCTTATGTCTATTATGGCTCCTCTTGAGCTTACACAGCAACCTCAAGACGGCCCTCCAGATAGCAGTTAGCAGTTGTAAAAGGTGGTTAATTTTTGAGCAAGCAGAAAGAGGAAATTTCTGTTTGGCCTTAAGCAATTGTCCAGTATTTTCTCATATCTCTTTCCCAGTGAGGCCTTTTCTCCTTTTATTTATTATTATTATAGCGATCTGTAACTGTCATAGGCTACATGTCTTGTGGCCCTCCTTCCCTTAGGATCCGGATCCGTTACTGAAATCTTGGCAGCCAGTCTAAGGCCAGGACTTCCTGTCTTAGATTTAGATCTGGGCACAGGGAAAGTAGGAGACATGGTATTCCCGTTATTGTTAACAGATCTTTTGTAACCATCTCTCTAGCCTCTGTCATTGGGAATAAGGCTGGTAATTTTTAGCCCCATCCCTGACTTCGGGGGGATGGAAAGCATTTTAGCGAGCATCATCATAAGATCGATGCTCTTCATAAGGTTCAGTGCCAAAATCGGCCATTTCCAGGCACTGGTAGTGCACTTGAATGGGCTTAACTCGCGCAGAGTCTACCTGCTGTTTAATAAAAGCCATCAACCTATTAAGTAGAAAAGGTCCTAGCAAAAGCAGAATTAGTAAGCCGAGCAGGGGGCCTAGGAGGGGCAGGAGATAGGGAAACAGTCTGTTGAGTCCAGTCCACAATGGGTTTCCCGCCATGGCTCATCTTCTCATTTTTAGATCTTTTTGTAGATTTTTAATTTTGTCCTGAACAATTCTGGATCTATTGGCGTAAAAACAGCATCACTCCTGTAAAGAAAAGCATATGCCTCCCTGTTCTGGAGTTAATAGGTCTAATCCCCTTTTATTTTGTAGGACTACTTTTGTCAAGGAATCTATCTGATCTTGTAGGTCTTGGATGGTGAGAGGGCCCATCGTGGATGTGGCCAAGATTTTGATTTCCCCTGTATTAGTCATTATCAACCACACCAGCAATTATATGAAGCCCTTTAAAGGAAACGTTGGCATGGCCCAATCAATATGAGACCAAAAACATTGGGGGGGCAAGGTTCCATATACCCCAGTTGCCAGTATCTGAGTCTCCATATCTGGGGTTAATATTTTTGAGGAGGAGGAACAGAGGTCTAGTCCTGTACTGTCTGTGGTGGCCCAGTAGAGAGAGGAGAAATCCAGTCTTGAGGGACAAACCTGATTATCCCCGTGGTCTGTCTGTTGGTAGGATTTGAGGCCCAGGGTTGACCTGGCAAGAGGGTTGCCCTGTGTGTCCATTTTAGAATAGTACTGAGCTTTCCAATGTTTACTTCGCTTACATTACAAAGAGTATTAGGATGTTTGCCTGAGGAGCTGTGTATTTTTGGGAGAAATGGCCAGGTTGTTTACTCAAACCTCACGTATCTTGATTTACTTTGTTTTAATTCCAAAACTCTCACACTGAAGAAACTTGGCTGTGTACAGAGACACAGCTTTGATATCTTATTAAACACTGTACTTAAAAATTCGATCTTATTTTTACCATAGAAAAACCCATACAGAATTTAATTTAATTTAAAGTATCTCAGATTTGTTGTCTCCTTGAATAGTAACATGTGGCCACCTCTATTAAGATGGTCACACTAAAAAACACGTTGCCATCCACACACTCACACAGATAAAAACAAAAGAAACCAAAAAAACTTGTTAGAGACAGAAAATCAAGCCTACAACAGAGAAACCCCAGAATTTTTCTGGGGATGGCCTGTTATCTTTTTACAGTTTGTCTGCTTAGGCAGAAATCCAAAACAGCTTAGCCATGTGTCTTTCAAAGGGTCTATCTCTGTAGCCATGTGCGCAAATGACCACAGAGATGACAGGGATAGGGCATAAACCATTCTGGAACCTTGGCCAGCAGCAGAAACTGTTTCAAGTTTCTCCTCTGAGTTTTTAGCGAGAACCATTTCCAAGGAAACCTGTCCCAGATTTTGATCATCCAGCATTCAGGATAATGATATTCAAATGAACACAGAACATATATACATTTCCACACATTTAGACACCATCCATACATAGACAAAACCTTTTCAAAACAGGCACCAAACTTTTTTGTACACATGAAACAGACAAACCAAGACAAGAAATGTAGACTAGTGATCACCAAGATAAAAGTTAAACCAGGCCTGGAGAAGGAATGGAGAGGTAGCAAAAGTTCTCCAAAGATAATTTGTTATTTTTAAGTATGAGTGCACCCAGTAATAATTTAGAGAAAAGTATAGGCAGTTCCTGTGTAAGAGACTGATCATCATTAGAATTTTTTATTTTGTCGGAGAGGTGGAGACTCCTGGCAAGCTGTAGTGGAAGTCTTTGTGGAGTGTCTAAGATGTTTAGGAAATCTCAGTCATTGTTTAAGTAGAGTTCTCCACACGATTGTATTAGATGATTTAGAGCTCAGATGTGTATACCAGTGTCCTGTGAAAAGAAAAATAAACATATCCTATCCAGGAGGCTGGTGTTAATAAAGCAGGTATAGGATTTTTTAGTTTTTAACAATTGTATTAGAAGTGAAGCTGGAAGCATTTTTCTTTTATTTAGAAAGTCAAATACCTATATTTGACCATATATATTTGATATATATATATGTCTATATATCGAGATGAGTTTTATCAATGAGAAGTATTTTAAATCTGTATTTAAATAACAACCAAATGAAATTCAAAATTTTGAATTTGTGACTGTTAATAGTAGGAAGTATTAGAACTCTATAAAAACATTTAGAATTCCATTAATATTACAACTCTGAACTTTTAAGTTTTACATTGCTCTCGTATACCTTTTAACTTTTATCTCAGACCACTTTTTCATCTAAAATCACTTTTTCAGACCTTCACAACTTACCTAGGCTTTCACATCTTTAGACTTTTATACCTTTATAACTTAACATTTATTTTTTATATATTTTTTAGCCATTCAAAATTTAAATTATTTTTTAGACCTCTATATTTTAAACCTCAATAACATTCTTGAAACCCTCATACTGAGTGTGGGCAGGGAGTGTGTTCAGGGAGTGGCAGCTCTGCTCTCTCCCCTTTGTCAATGACCTGTCCCCAGCAGCTGTCCAAGGCCTGCAGGCCTTGGTTACCTATTTTGGATTAACACTTTCCCTCCTGTTTCCTTGAAGTATTGGATTAAACATCCCCACCCATTCTTTAAAGAAGGAAAAGGCATTAGCAATCCGGGAGGTAAAGTCTCCAAGGGTGATGGGATCCACTCGAGTTCCATTCAGGTTGGCAATCTGAGAGAGTAAATCTCTGGTCATCCGTTCCGCCTGTTGTGACCAATTTCCTTTAAGGTATTCCGATAGTTGACGACTCTGATTGATTAACTGAGAATGGTTAACATGTAAAGGAGTAATGCACAATCCTTTAAGAGATGCAACACATGACATTTGTATGATATTATAAAGTTCATCTAATTGTTCTTGAATAATAACAACTCTCTGGTTGACTAATAGAATGCCTGAAGCAAGATGTGCATTAATTTTCTCCTGTGTTGTCAAGGCAGTGGCTGTTTGTGTCACCACCGAGTTGATAGTTTTAGCTATTATCTCAAGAGTGGGTGCGTTCCATCCACTCGTGCCTCAGCAAGGCCACAGGACTGTTATCTCAAGAGCAGGTGAGCTGCACCCCCTCCTGTCTCTTTTTGCTTGCCTTTTTCATTAACCCTTTTCTTCCTGTGGCTGAGAGCCCCCATCTTGTTTAATAATTTTTAACCCCTTTATTTATTTTTCCTATATCCTGTTCAGAACTCCTTTTTGAATCACTAGAGCGGCTCCTTTCTGAATCACTAGAGCGGCTCTCTCCCGAAATACTATCGTCTCTACTTTCGGTTTTTTGTAACTCTACCCTTAAGTCTGGATAAAGCTTTTTTCTCTTCCACCCCTTTATTCCCGCTTATGGATAACCCTTCAGAGCGCGTTTCCTTCACTGCCTCCAATGCCTCAGCAGAGTCTTGTACAGCCTCTCGACAGTCTTCATGTTCTAAACAGCTACGTATCATTTTCCAGACTCTTCTCACTCCACCCTTTAAGGTTTTTTGTTCCCAGGCAAAATCTAAATCCTTTCCCAGTTTATCCCAACTTGGAATGGTCACCTTACCTGTAGCTGCAAACCATGGAGCTATGGTATCCACCTCCTGCAAAAATTGAACTATGATCTTATCTTTTATCTTAATTCCGCGAGTGCGGAGAAGTTCTTGTAGAGCCAATTTCATTGGACAGGAAGGTGAGGCACCCATGGTTTCACTATCTAGTTCTGTATATCCGCAACGGACACACAGATACACTATCACCGCCTTTCCGCGGTTCTTGAATTTAGTCTCATACTGAGAACTTGAATGTAGTCTCCTACTGAGAACTTAAATGTAGGCCTACTTACCTAGGCACTTACCGATCGATAGCCCTGTCCTCCAAGAGTTCTGGAACCCCGGGACTTCAATGTCCCCGTACAGGTCACCAACTGTGTTGCGCCGACCTCGACCAGCGAGGAAAGAGACACGACCACCACTGGTTTCTTCTCAAGGCAGTTTAATCAGGAAGTTGAATGAAGAGAAGATGGCCCCGATCCCAAGGAGCATGCTGCTTATATACACTGTGGGAATCGTGGTTCATGCTGATAGGCTACCTCTGCAGCACCTCATTTGCATAACTGTTTTGCAGGCCAGTTATGGGTGTGTCACTAAGAGCCAAGCTGTTCTCAACTACAGCTCATGTGCAAAGCTGTTGTTTACTACTAAGCTGTCTGGAAGGCGGCGCCATCTTGGAATGGCGTCCTACACTGGGGCTCAAAAAAATCACAAATTAGCCTAGGATCACACATAATGTGTTCTTCCCTTGATAGGAATGGAAGCCTTGGATTGTTCAGAGCTCAGAGAGTATATTTTGTCTGTTGTATTTGAAGTTCAGCTTCTCTACTTCTTGACACCTTAAAGCTTAAAAAAGAAAGATTGTTCTATGGTGGAATACCCATGCAATCACAATTCTGAACAGGAGCTGATGTTGACACTGGTTGTCCAATATTCAGAAGCATGTATTCTCATTTGTATAATTGCCCATCCTTGTCACTGAGCATACAAAATCATTGCCTAATTGTAATCATTGGTAGGGGATAGATGTTATAATTCCCATGAAGTAGTGAGTAAGCACACATACTGTGTACCTTTCCTAGAAAGGAGGTCAAATGTACGAAATGTACAGAAAACCTGATAAATGATGTTAGGTATGTAATTTATTATGATAGCACATTTATTACTTATCCCCCACTTTTTTTAAAAAAAGGAACAATAATCAATCTTTGGTGTGTGCCCCATGCAATCACAACCATCAACAGAAGCTCAGAATGATACAGGTTATAATGAATGGATCACAGAGCTAAATATTTTCTATAGTTGGAAAAATTGTCTATTCTTGTGCCTAGCATATTGACTGAAATAGACTGACAACTGTGTGAACAGCAGCTCATCAGTCAATTGAATTACATAGCCTGCTCCTGGTGAGAATACAAAGCAGACCAAAATGCATACAATTCAGTGTTCAGCAGTACAATAGAGTCTGGATTCTGGTTGTACATGATACAGAGGTGGTGGGAAGAATGTCTATAAGGAACTAAGAGTGTTGTCTTTTACTCTGGGCATTCCCAAAGATATTAATAATGAGGATACAGTTTTTCCAGTTCATTCCTTAGATTGTCCAAGACTTCTTGTTTGCATATGAAAAGCTTTTCCCAAGGTAAAATGGCAATTTCCTGAAATCCACAAATAAATATCTGTTCTTGGTACCTCTGCTAGTGAATCAATAGAAGTATGGAGATTTGTCAGCATGTTTGCCATCTTATGTATCTTGTGTGTGTGTGTGTGTGTCTGTGTGTGTGTGTGTATCTCAGTTTTGGTGTGTTTCTTCAAGAAGAGATATTTGTAACCCTATATCCTCTAGTACTTTGCATCTTTCCAATGTGTTTTGGTTCTGCTATTCAAAAGACCATATTAAAGAGAACGTGTGTCTTTTTGAGTTGGAAGGACCTGAAGGCAGAACACAGTTTCGTTTTCATCTCCAGTCTAGTGATATGAAAGCATGAATATCTGAAGTATGTCTAAGAATCTATGAATCTACAAGACTGGCAATGTAATACCTTCATTCACTTGTGTTCTTTACATCACCCATTTTACCTGAATTGTTGGTAAGAGAAGTAAAAAGGAGTTAGAACTCAAAGATAGATTTGTGATTTTGAAAAAAGTAAATAAGTTTATAGTAAAGAATCATGACTGAGTGGGAATTGTGTGACGCTAGAAAGTTTATTAACTTGTTACTGTGTATGAGATCACAATGGTTTAGTCATGACACCAATGAGATTCTCATTATCCCCTGTCAAAGAGCTAACAGGAATGTAGCAGCTGAGATGCTGTGGTTTTTGGGTTTATTTTCGTTTGTTTTGTTTTACTCAACATCAGTATCTGCTGCAACGTTTCATTTCAGCATATGTTGTTTAAATCAATCCATTGCTTAAGTCTTGAAAGCTTGATTTCACATCTGGCAGTTGAACTAAAGGTAGTAATGGCAGCTGGCATAGGTTTCAGTTGTGTATAAGTTGATCAGAGAAATTTGGTGGAGAAATTCTTGTTTCCTATGAATTGTCATTGTCGAATGGAAAACTTTGGCCTCAGAGGTATCCACAATGAGTAAGTTCTTCACTGGGTATGTCTTCACCAGATTTTGAACTCATTTCTTAAAGTAGGCCTTGGTTAGTGAGTTAGATGTTTATCTCTAATATGACATCTTCTCAGCATTTTTTACTGTATTCTTCTCTCATTTAATAATATATCATGACATCAGGGTTTTTTTTTTCGTTCCACCCATCCATGCCCTCTTCCCACACAGATGCACTGGTCTTCTCTTTCTCATCAGAAAAGAACAGGTCTCACAAGGATATCAACAGAATACAGTAGAAAAGTATACAATAAGAATAGGCACAAGCACTCAAATTAAGGTTTGATGTGTCAAACCAGTAGGAGTCAAAATATCTCAAGTGCAGGTAAAAAAATCAGAGACACCTAAACACCTCAATTATACTGTGGCTGTGAGATCATAAAAGTTTCCTGTTGACCCCCAAAAAATTCTTTTGATTCCCTCTCATGTAACCAGCAGTCAGTGAATAGTTGAGATGCTGCAGGTTTGTAGTTCTGTTGTTGTTGTTGTTTTTTTTGTATATTTTATAGTCAAGTATATTTTATATTCCTCTATAATTGTGGAAGTTTATTTTTAGTTATGTTTAAAATAATTTTGTGCACTGTGGGGTGAGGGGCAGCCTAGATTTTGGTGTTTTGTAGTGACTGCAAGGGTTGAATTTATGTGGGTGATGTTTGCTTGGTCATGCTCTGCATGTGCAATCAGTAGAACACCTGAGGAATTCTATATCAATAAAAACACCTGAGCAGTAACAGTCAGGATTCCTCTGTTCATCATGGTGCTTGCCATGACAGTGGTTCCCTCAGTAAAGTCTGACAGGGATTTCATCTATCATTATGCCACTTTGCTGTCCTAGGTGAACTCACATATCAACATACTGCTACACTCTATATTTCAGCATATGTTGGTTCTTATGTCCTTGGGGATTGAGGATCTTGAGGCATTGTTGATCACTGAAGTCTTCTGTGACATCAACATTGTAAATATGTGATACAATTTTGATGACAAAACACTGATAACCTATGCCTTCATCATCACAATTAGAAAAAAATGTGACTGAATGAAAGATAGAGCGTCTTAATGTGGACAACATGACATCATCATCAATGTAAAATATATGTCATCAAAATTAGAAAAAACTAGCACAATAATTGTGAAGGAGTGAGATCAAAAAATGTAAATACAGATCACAATTTATAAATGACATCATAATTGGAAGAAATTTACAGAATATTTGGGATGGTATGACACTATCAATGCAAGTATGTGATATCAAAATTTGAAGACAATGATTTGAGAATTGGATGAATATGATAACATAATTTGGGTTATATGACATCGCCAGAGCTAAAAATGACCTCTTATTGGGAATAAACTGACAGCATAGCAACAATGTGACATCATCCATGTGAGTATGTGATATCATAATGAACAGGAACTGATGTCAAAAATAGAATTATGTGTTAACATCAATTTAAGAATATGCAATACTCATTGGATGAAAGGGACACCATAATCATGATGACATGACATTGATGATGTAAATATATGGCACCACAATGAAAAAATACAAGAAAGCATGATTGGACAGAACAGACATCATAATTTGAATGATGTGACAAAATTAATGCCAGAAAAGGTCATCATTACTGGAACAAATTATCTGAGCATTGTAAGACTGATATCATAATGTGGATTTTATGACATCATGATTGTAAACATTTGTAATCACAATTGTAAGAAAATGACATCACAACTGTGATGTGACTTCAACATTATAAAGAAAGGAAATCAAAATAAGGAAAATATTTCTGCAAAATGGAAGGAAATTACACCATCAAACATCACCTTGAGGATGTGACATAGTTTCGTAATTGGAAGGAAATGATGTTATAATTGCAAAGATATGACTTTTTAATTTGGATTCTGTGACAACAGCATTGTAATAAGATAAATGGCATTATATTCAGAAAAAACTGTCATCATAATCATAATGGTGTCAGTTCAGCATTGTAAGTATCTGCTATCATAATCACAACTGCTGATGTCCAGCCTTGGTGAGGGCAGAGCTTAAAGTGGATGGATGAAAGGGCAGTGAGGGAAGAATAAAATACAGGACACCATTCAGTTTTGTTTCATAGGAGACTGACAGAGAGGAAGCACATCTCGGAATGACTTCACATATTCTGACAATTTGTGACTGTCAAACGCTTTATTTTTACAAAAAATCATTTAAGACTTTGATAATTGATTACATACCCTCTGGAAGTCATTTTTGTAAAGTCTTCCTAGATTATATAAGTATATTAAAATCAACATATCAGGCACATAGTCAAAACTAAAAGCTAACATTATGATAAAATCAGTTTTCTTTAACTCAAAATCATTCTTCTTAAAATTGGTATCATAAAGCCTTTTGATTAAAGAAATGCTACAGAGGATGATGCTATTTGAGTTGAATTCTGTTTAAGTTGATCATAGACTTAATTGATTAAAATGCCTGTAACATCAAACATATTGTTTTAACTACAGTTACTTTTACCCGTGTTAAATTCTTCTTTCCTTTCTCTGTTCTGTTTAACATAAGACCAACATCCTTTGCTTTGATTCTTAAAAAGCAAAAGCAGTCGGTTGTTTGTCTTTCCGTGGTATCAGAAAAGTCCTGATAGTCCTGAGTTGACATGTTTGCTCAGGAGGACAGGCAATTCATTGAGCTAAAATGTCCTTTTCTGTAACTCTGTCATGAACTCTTGTTTCAATACAATCCCTATCTTTATTGCAGTCCTGTAAAAGTTAAAAGGATATTAGGACTCCTTGAACTGTGTATTTTCAGGATCATAACAAGCTTATTATTAAGTACATGATATCTCTCCCTGCCCATATGAATTCTTTATTTCTGAAGCTGGACATGAAAATCTGATGATCCAGCTACAGCTCATCAGCTTTTAGAATGTCTCTATTTTGTTTCTTCTTTAATAATTCTTCTTCTACTTCCTGTTTTAAGCTTACTAATTTTATGTATTTATAACCTAAATGTATGTCTCAGTCCTAGAATCTATGGAAGGCTCAAATTTCTGCATATTTGTATTTCTCAAGGTAATGCCATTAGTTTCATTTTTATTGACACCAGCGTTTGTTACATCATTCCAACTCTATCTTTTGGTGCGTGGCCTTTGACATTAAAGAATATAACTTAAAGGTGTTAGTGAATTTCTGTCAAGGGCAGTGAAGGTTCAATCAAGGTCTTCCTAGCACTGAAACTTTGTGAAACAGAGCCCTCACTATACTTGGCATCACCAGAGAAGCATACAACAGCATAATTGAATAGAACTAACATCATGAGTGTGATGCTGTGATACAATGTCAAGAATTGTCACCATAATTAGAATGAAATCACCTGTTGATTGGAAGCATATGACATCATAATGTGTATTACATGACAGCATCATTAATGTAAGTATACACCATCATAATTAGAAGAAATGACATCATAATTGTGATGATGTGGCATCAACAATGTAAATAAATAAAACCTAGTAAAGGTTATCACAGCATGAATAGAAAGAATTGATACCAGGATAGGAGTGATGTGTAACCACAAACCTGAGTATGTGATGTCATAAATGAAAGGAAATATGATAATTGGAAGGATGTGACTTAATTTGGATTATGTACCACCGACAATGTTCATTATAATCAGAAGAAACTGACATCATAAATGATACTGTGACATAAACAATGTAAACATATGACATCATATTTGAAAATAACTGACATAGAAATCAGATATATTGGAGATTATCAATGTCGATAAATGACATCACAATTTGAAGAAACTGACATCAGATATGTTAATAATGTAAATATATGACATCATAAACACATGATGAAATAATTGGATGAAACTGACATCATAATTGAGATGGCATAACAGCATTAATATAAATATGTAACATAACAATTTCAAAAAAAGTACATGATGATAAGGATTTCACATCACATGTGAATTCAGTGGCATGAATGTAAATATATGACATCACAAAAAGGACATGCTCTGTTTGTAATTTATTGACATCATAATGAAGGTGATTTGATATCATCAGTGTTAATACACATCATTATAATTCAAAGAAGCAGAAATAATTGAGATGATGTGCCACAATTAATGTACGGAAGTGAGAGCATAATTGAGATAATGTGACACTAGTAAATTATGTATGTGATATCATACAAATAATATGATAATTGGAGAGAAATGCCAGCATAATTAGTATTATAATGTGACACCATCATAATATGACTTGCAATCAATAAAATAAATATATGATAATATAATGAGAATGATATGACATATTTGGAAGGAACTGACAGATTAATTGGGATGTTATAACACTGCATCAATGTTCGAATGTGGAATCATAATTGGAAACTAGTCACCTGATACTTGAAAGGACAAGGCATCATAATGTAGATTATGCAACATCATCAGAGTAAATGTATCTCATCATAAATGAAATGAACTGACATAATTGTAAATTTGTACTATCAATAAGATAATATAAAATAATAATAAATAGCGTATCACAGGATACTTGCAAGGAACTTATACCATAATTGATATGATATTCCACCGTCAATGTGACATAATAATTAGAAGAAATTGACAAAAATATGTCATAAAAATCTATATATGTTTGAACATAAGAATATCATTGAATTTTTAAGGTACTGACATAATTGGAAATATGTGGAATTATCAATGTCAGTATATGACCTCATAATTTGAGGAAACTGTCATCACAAACATGATGGTTTGACATCAACTACATAACTATATATCATCAAAAATTAAGGCATGGCATAGTAGGAAGGACTGACATCATAAATATGAAGATGTGACATCAATGATATAAATAGATGACACCAAAATAGGAGAGTGAAAGCAAAATTGGAAGAAGCTAACAGCATAATTACGATATGACTTCAACAGTATAAATATATTACCTCAGATAATGAATAATGTGAAAGCATAGTCACCATATGACATCAACAATGTAAATTTATGACATCATAATAAGAATGAGGGAACTTTCATCATAATTCTGATGACATGACATTATCAAAGTTGATCTGAGACATCGCAATTTGAAGAATATGACATGAAAATTGGAGGATAGGACATCATAATGCGAATTAGGTTATATCGTCATTGACATTAAAAGATATCACGATTGGTAGAAACTGAAAACAATTTTGACATGAATGTTGTAAATATATGACATTATAATTGGAAGATATTGACATCACAAAAGTCACATCATGATATGACTACAGCCATGTAAATATAAGTCATCATAATATGAGTTGTATGACAAAAGTATAAGGAAACAACATAATTGTAGTGACAAATATCAACAATGTATATGTATGATATAATATGAATGATTTGAGAGCTAAATTTGGAAGAACTTATATCATAATTTGAATTAATTGGCACTGTCAATTTCAACATGGAAGAGCAACACCCTGACATAAACATTGGTGCAGGACCCTCCGGGGTCATTGTGACACCAGGCTCAAGTGTGAGCCACAATGCAGTCTTCTCATGTGGTAATGACACTGTGAATTCAGGCTTTTAGAGACATTCAGATAGAAGAAGTTGTGCAGCTTCCATAGAAGATGAAACACCTACTTCCTTGACCAGGAACTAATCTAAGAAATAGCTTCAAATCTTGTTGAAGAAATGTAGCCGATAGAAAACTCACCATGTAATGGACATCTTTCGCTTCCTACTTCATGTTGCTTACTTTTTCCAGAGACTGTATGAATGTCAGCAAGTATCCTTGTCTTGGGTTTACTGCAAGTTCCAGAACATATTCCAGGGCTTAGGCTGTGGCTTGATTGGAAGAATCACCACCAGCATATACTGAAATGAAAAGTTGTAGAGGATACTGATCTTGAAAAGTAACAAATCCAAAGAAAACATTGCATCTCACCTGTCCTATGCTTGTTATCCATATGAGAAGGGACAACAAGAAGTTCAAGAGAGTCAGGAGATTGTAGACTCTTGTCAAGGTCCCAATCCTGAGATGAGTCCATAAGTGAGGAGGTCCTACTGAGCCTGGAATGCAGTGCTGGGGACCTGTGGGAAAGAGGAGTGATGGCCTAAGCCATCCAGGGTTTCTGCTGTTGATGTGCAGCAGCCTCCATGTGCTGAGGGGGACTTACTTGATCTACTTTTTTTGGAGGAGAGGAATAAGGGGCCAACTTTGCTGGAAGCAGCTAAGGTGAGCCCAGCTTCCTGTGAAGTGATAGGTGTGAAATTCCATTCTGTGGGTATGGGCAGTGTCAGAGGCCCTGGGTCGAAATGCAGTGGTCCCAGGGAACCCGGTGCCCAGGGAGGATGGGCTAGAGGCCCAGATGTGGAGGGCCCTAGGTCCGCTCCTGGCCTTGAAGATATTTCACCTCCCCTTTGCAGTGGTATGGAAGTACAAGCAGATCCTTGGGTTTTCACCTGCCGCCTTTGAGTCCAGGGGTCAACTGGGATGTCTACCTCGTCTCTCCACCATTGGTGTGGGGAACAGCACTATGTCTGTGAGTGGAAGTCTCAGGAATGCTTTCAGCAGGTGAAGGGAGTTCTGGAGAGCCAAAGAGAAGAGTAAGGTCTATGTCTCCTTCTTCTGAGGATAGAGGTGTGAAGTCTCCTTGGGTGGGTGTTGTGGGGCTGGGTCCCTGTGGCATGGCACTGGGTTGAACTAAGCAAGTATGACCTGAGGGAGAGATATGGAAACCTCCTAGGGCACAGTCTACCACTTTGGATGTCCTCTTGTTAGCAGTTCGATGTAAGGGCCCCCAGGTGCTAGGAGGAGAGCTGGATGGGTACCCTTCATAGTTTGGGAGAGGTTGAAAGCTCCAGTCTACAGGTATGGAGAATGTCAGAGGACACTGGGCGAACTGCAAAGGACCTTGGAACACTGGTGAGGAGGCAGAATGTGGCAGAAAATGTTCTCTTCCTGTGCCATGTGAGGAGTCCTAGTTCCAAAGAGGGGAATGCTCAGCATGGCCCTATGTGTGTGTGGTACCGGGCTGAGAACATTGGACACATGAGCTGTGTGGCAAGAGATATGGATGCCCAGGAGGAGGTGCCCTCTTGGCCTCATGGGTATGTGAAGAAGCCTTGGATATCCCTTGGAGCGGTGCTGGAGCTTCTACAGCTCCCTGGATTGCTGTGGGTTGCACTTGAGTGCCAAGGGCATACAGTGAAAGGGTCAGAGCCCTGCCCTCCCGTGTGGATGGTGGCTGGGCACTTCCTGTACACTTGAAAATGTCAACTGTCTCCTCAGAAGTTGCAGATAGTTGTTGAGAGTAGGAAGAATGTAGATTGTTGTCAAGGTCCCAATCCTCAGATGTGTCCATTGTGAGGAGGTGTGAGCCTGAACATCATTGCTGGGGCCCCGTGGGTCAGAGGGGTGAAGGCCTAAGTCACCCAGGGTTCCTGATGTTGATGTGCTGCAGCCTCCATGTGCTGAGGGTGATTGAGTGGACCTGCTTCTGTTGGAGGAGATGTGTAAGGGGGCAACTTTGATGGAAACAGCTATGGTGAGCACAGCTTCCTGTGCAGGGATAGGTGTGAAACTCCAGTCTGTGTATATGGACAGTGTCAGAGGACCTGGCTGGAAATGCAGTGGTCCCCGGGAACCCGGTGCCCAGGGAAAATGGGCTCGAGGTCCAGGTGTGGAGGGCCCCAAGTCCACTCCTGGCCTTGAAGAAATTTCACTTCCCCCTTGCAGAGTTGTGGAAGTGCAAGCAAATCATTGAGTATCCACATGCCGTTCTTGAGTCCAGGGGTCACCAGGGGTGTCTCCCCCTGTCTCTCCACCATTAGTTTGGGGACCTACAGCACTGTGCCTGTGAGTGGAAGTATCAGGAAAAATTTCAGCAGGCAGGGGGAGTTCTCGAGAGCCAAAGAGAAGAGCAAGGTCAGGGTCTCCTTCTGAGCATTGAGGTATGAAGTCTTGTGCAGGGGTTGTGTGGCTTGGTCCCTGTGGCATGGCACCAGGATGAACTAAGCCAGCATAACCTGAGGGAGAGGTATGGAAACCTCCTAGGGCACAGTCTACCACTTTGGATGTCCTCTTGTTAGCAATGTGACGTATTGGTCCCCAGGTGGTAGGAGGTGAGCTGGTTGGTTCCCCTTTATAGGATGGTTGAAAGAGCCAGTCTGCAGGTATGAAGAGAGTCAGAGGCCCTTGGGTGAACCACAAAGGACCTTGTAACCCTGGTGAGAAGGCAGAATGTGGCAACATAAGTTTTCTCCCTGTGCCATGTGAGGAGTCTTCGTCACCTGAATGTGAATGCTCAGCTGGGCCCCATGTGTGTGTGATTCCGGGTCTAGCCCCTTGGATACATGAGCTTGGTGACCAGAGAGATGGATGCCTAGGAAGAGTACCTCCCTCCGTCTCCAGAGTATGTCAAGAAGCCTGGGAAAGCCCTTGGAGAGGAGCTGGTGTTTCTGCAGCTCTCTGAATTGCTGTGGGGTGAGCTTGAGTCTCATGGGCATGTAGTGAAAAAGTCAGAGCCGCCCTTCTGTGTGGATGGTGGCTGGGCATGTCCTGTACACTTGAAAGTGTCATCTCTCTCCTCTGAAGATGACAGAAGATCTATAGAGTCAGAAGAATGTAGACGGTTGTCAAGGTCCCAATCCTTATAAGTGTCCATTGTGAGAACGTTCAGATGAACCTGGAGGGCAGGGCTGGGGCCCGTTGGGGTAGAGGTGTTCAGGCCTAAACCATCCAGGGTTCCTCGGTTTGATGTGAGGAGGCCTCAATGTGCTGAGTGGGACTGAGTAGATCTGCTTTTGTTGGAGGAGAGGCATAAGGGGACAACTTTGCTGGAAGCAGCTACGTTGAGCCCAGCTTCCTGTACAGGGATAGGTGTGAAATTCCAGTCTGTGGTTATGGACAGTGTGAGAGGACCTGGATGGATGTGCAGTGGTACCATGGAACCCGCAGCCCTCGTAGATTCGGCTGTATGCCCAGGTGTGGAGGGACCCAGGTCCCCTCCTGTCGGTGAAGAATTTTCACCTCCCCTTTGGAATGGTGTGGGATTGTAAGTGTGTCCTTGGGTAGCCATGTGCCACCCTTGAATCAAGGGACTTGTGTTGTATCTCCCTGTCTCTCCACTATTGGTGTGGGGTGCTGCAGCACTTTGACTCTGAATGAGAGTCTCAGGGATCATTTCAGTAGGTAGGGGGAAATCTGGAGAGCCAAACAGAAGAGTAAGGTTTTGGTTTCCTTCTTCTGAGGACTGAGGTGTGAAGTCTCCTTGGACAGGGGATGTGGGGCTGGGATCGGATGGCACGGCACAGGGATGAACTAAGCATGCATGATCTGAGGGAGACATAATGAAACCTCCTAGGACAGAGTCCACCACTTTGCATGTCCTCTTGTTTGCAGTGCAACAAAAGGGGCCCCAGGTGCTAGGATGAGAGCTGGATGGGTTCCCTTCATAGGATGGGAGAGGTTGAAAGCTCCAGTCTGCAGATATGGACAGTGTCAGAGGCTCTTGGGCGAACCACAAAGGAGTTTGGGATCATGGTGAGCTGTCAGAATGTGGCAGCACAAGTTCTTTCCCTGTGCCTTGTGAAGCTCCTCGTCCCAAGAAGGGGAATGCTCAGCAGGGCCCCATGTGTTTGTGGTTCCTGAACCAGCCCCTAGGACACCTGAGCTGTGAGACCAGAGAGATTGGTGCCCATGAGGAGAGGCCCCCACCACCTACAGAGTATGTGATAAAGCCTGAGAAAGTCCTTGGAGAGGCATTTGAGTTTCTGCAGCTTCCCGGATTGCTGTGGGCTGCACTTGACTACCATGGGCATGCAGTGAAAGAATCAGACCCGCTCTCCTGTGTGGATGGTGGCTGGGCTTGTCCTGTACACTTGAAAGTGTCACCTGTCTCCTCTGAAGATGAGGGCAGCTCTAGAGAGTCAGAAGAATGTAGACTGTTGACAAGGTTCCTATCCTCATGTGTGTCCATTGTGAGGAGGTTCACCTGAGCCTGTAGGGCAGGGTTGCGGCCCTGTGATGCAGAATGATGCAGGCCTAAGCCATCCAGGGTTCCTGTTCTGCATGTGTGGAGGACTCCATATGCCGAGGGGGACTGAGTTTATCTGCTTTTGTTGGAGGAGAGGCATAAGGGGCCAACTTTGCTGGAAGTAGACCCAGTGAACGCAGCTGCCTTTGAATTGATACGTGTGAAACTCCGTTCTGTGGGTATGGAAAGTGTCAGAGGACCTGGCTTGAACTTCAATATTCCTAGTGACCCTGTTTCCCCATGAGAATTCTGACTATGTCCAGAATACTCTCTGGTTGTATGGATGTCTCCTTGCAGCTCTCTGTTAGGACCTTTGGCTTTTTGAGCCTCTAGGTTTATCCTTATAATTCCTTTGGTCAATGAGAATCTTGTTGTGTTCTCTTTTGTGTTTCCTTTCCTATGTGTGCAGTCTGGTGCAGATCGGATATTTTCTAATCTCTCAGATTTGCAAGATCTATTGATCTCTCCTGTATTTGAAGATGGTGCTTTTCCAATATGCCCCATCTTTTGTGAATTATATGCTGGATCCCAAAGTTTAAGTACCTTATTTATTGAAAGCACCTGAGGACTAGGAGTTTGATCTTCACTTTTGATTAGTTTTGGGGTGTTCAAAAAACTCCTGTATCAATGGAACTTTTATGTAACTTAGAGTGATGGTTTCAGCCATGGTAATTTCATAATATTTTCCTTATGCCACGTTTTCCCAAAGTGACCTTTTTCATTCTTATTTTTCTATAGGACTTACAAGAAGATTCCTCTTTCTTATAAAAACCCTTTTTGAGTATCCCTTCTTGTGAGAGGAATGTGGTGAAACTCCAATCTGCAGGTATGTATAGCTCCAGAGGGCCTTTGGGGAACTTTAAATGCCTGAATTCCTGCTGTTGGGATGAGAAATTTTCTTTATCTATAGTTTTTTACTCAGCTTTTGAATATTTTTGTGCTATTATTAGATATCTAGTTATCACTGTTGCATTTGCTTTATCACCAGGTGTAAATGAGGAAATCTCTACATCTGGGCTGAGCGGTGTGAGACTCCTCTGGTGACTGTTGTTTGTACTCAGGTCACTTTGACCAGGAGAAGATTTGATCTCCCTTTTAAATGAAGGTTTGAACTTATCTTGATGTGTCATGGATATTCTGAATTCTTCTTCTGCAAACAGAGTGTGTCTCAAACCTATCTGGGTGGATTTCAAATGGCTGTAGCCTCTTTGTCTTAGAAGACTCCTGTGGAAATGCTTCTCATGAGAGAGAGGAGTTTCAAAGTCCCCATTATTAAAGGTGGAGTGTGTGTTTGGGATTACTTTTTTTCTGTCATTAGGAAAAGATCTGAGCCACTCATTGGATGATAAAGAAGTTTTAAAACCTACTTGCTTAGATGAGAATCTGCTACAATTCCCTTAAAAAGAGTGAACAGGTGTCAGTCTCCTTTTGTTAGAAGTGGACTGACAAGAGCCACTATGAGTAGAAGGAGAACATGTTAGGCCAACTTTGGTAGATGTGGAAGGCGTCAGGCCCCATTGTGGGTTAGAGGTATGGCTTAGACCCATTTGAAAGTAGGTGGCATATTGGAGATTCCTAATGTCAGAATAAAGTTAGAGTGTTTTGGGAGTGATGGTGCAGACTTTAAACACATTTGGGAAGAGGGAACTTGTGTCAATAGCTTTTAGGAAGAAATGTGTTCATTATAGACCCTTTTGTTAGAGGAAAAACATCTGAAGCCCTTTTCTCGAGAGACGACAAGACAGAGTTCACCTTCCAGATATTTGGAAGGTCAGAGAAACACATGGGCAGATGTGGAAGTTACCATAAACCCTTGAATAGATTTGGATGTTCTCCAAACCTGGTTGGTAGATGGAAAGGTTGCTGGGACCTGTGAGAAGATGGGGAAATTACCTGTCCACATCGGTCAGAAGAGGATGGTCCAGGCACTGCATAATTTCTTGTGAACTTTGCTCTGATATCACTAGCACCAGGTCCGGTATTCTCCTCAGGGACTCTGCCATGGTATCTGTTGTTTCTTCCTCCAGAGTCAAGGATATAGAGACTCCGGTATATCCGGCATGACTCTTGGTCCACATGTGACTTTCTGCACCGATACTTGGGCAGAGGCACTGGATGCTGCCCTTACGTGGCAAATCCCTCACATCTCTGTCAAGGCTCAAGCACTCCAGGCATTTGGGTGAGTTGTAGGCCTCCCCTTTCTCATCCTGATTCATGATAGGGGCCATTAGTCTGAGAGACTGCTGTTTGTGGCAAAAGGGCCACAGCCAAACTGAGTCTCGAAGACCTCGCACCACAATACTCGGCAGGAAGTTTCTAGGGCAATTGTGCCAGGGAATTTGAGGCAAGATATTTACCCCTGGCCGAGAGCAGCGAATGCTGTTTCACATGGCAACAGGCCAGAAGTAGGGTGTAACTGGTAGTCTTTGAGAGAGGCTTTCCTTCCCGAAACCAGTGAACAGGTCCTGAAGTCCAAGCACAAAGAACGCGATTGGCAGTTGGCCTCCGAAAGTTAGCCAAGTTCGAGATGGTAGCACCGGATCACTGTTCTGCTGGCTCGGGACTGGTCGCGTGCTGTCTGACGTAGTTGATTTGATACCTATTTAGCTTTGACAACCTTGTTCGGAAAGTGAAGATGAACACAAAATATTTTCTGTGTAGGTTCAAGCACAGTAGCTAGTCTAACAGTTACCATGGCAAGGTGCTTTTGAAATGATAACTTGTTAAAGAATGGAAAGCAACCCCAGCATGTTGACACAAGCCATTAAACCCAGCAGTCAGGAGGCAGAGGAAAGTGGATCTCTTGAGTTTCAGGCCAGACTGGTTTTCAAACTGAGTTCCAGTACAGCCAGGACTAAACAGAAAAAATCTGTCTCGAAAGCTAAAACAAATGAGAATGGCAAGTTGTGCTTCAGAAACTACGCTCTTTCATGTCTCATGCAAAAAGATTGGCACTTGCTGTTTAGCCAGATTATTTTAGCGTTATTACAGGAAGAAGCCTGTGTATGTTTAATTCAACCATAGACACCGCCGAGTGAGTATTTAAGACAGCTTGGAATGATAAAACTGCTCAGATATAGGCTTAATTAGGGAGAATTTAGGATCAAATTATGCTATTACATTATAATTTTTCCTTTAATAGCATATTCAAAAGGCCAGTGTGTGGCGCTGTGTTCTTCTAAAAGCCGATTTGGACAATGAGCAACTTCTCCAAGTCTGTTGTTCTTTATGTAACTCCATGAAAATATAACAACAAAATCTTCACTGTTGAAAGAGTGCATTTGAGCCTCTCTAGAAAACCTGGCTAGCTATGTTTCCCCATCTGAGAAGAGGACTCACCATAAAGCATAATTTTTATAGGACCCTCATTAAACAAACTGAAACATAAGGGGACAAAAGGTGAAATACAGTGCTGTCATGTAACTTTTGTGAGTATGAAGTTTACTAAAAAAGACACCATGCTTTTCACAGGAAAGGCAGGTCATTCAGAAGTGAGAAATTCAGGCATTGCTCAAACTTATATCCTTTTGGATTTCCTTTAGAATGTAAATGTGTCTGGTGGACTCTTGGAGAGCTTCTCCCATGCATAGGAGGGTGATAGTAGGTAGATGATTATCAGCTGGAATGCCTATTTGGTTTTAGAAGCAGTCCAAATGGCCTTTGAAGTCATGCGTCTTCAATGAGCCAATGTCCCTAGTTGTCAATGTGTGTTCAGATGAGCTACAGTTCAAGAAGGCAGTCCCATCTTCCAAAATCACAAATGCCCAGGGAGAACTTTTTGGTAGTAAAATAAACATTGGAAGAAGGTTCACAGAAAAATATGAATCTGCTCAATTTTAGCCATGATTTTATTTTTAGTAAAATATCAACAATGACTGCCTATGTATGATGATTTCATGACAGATGCTCAGGGAAGGTGTACTTGGGAAAGAAGTCAGTTGACAGAGCAAGTGACAAATTACATTATTATATTAAGCTTTCTGTACATTAAATGTCCCCAGAGAGATTATCAGAGTCACTTTTTCTTTATTTTCAACAAACCTGACTAAGTGACACTGCTGCTTAGAGATGTTTATCAAAGATGCTGTAATATTCTTCACAATTATGAAACCTTATCTTGTGTTTTGGTTACAGTAATTTTCCTCAAATGACTTAGAAGTGTGCAGTACTTTGTATTGCATACAAATTTATTTGTCAGTAGTATGATTCACAGCATTCTTTGCAAAAATACACATCAATGTTACACTAAACAATAGTGTACCACAAATCATGGAGCACATATTATGTGATTTTAATGCTGTTTTCTACATGAATTATTATCATAGGGTTATGTTCAAAAAGCAAGATAATTGGACAGTAGGGTATGGATAATAGTAAAGCTTATTTATGCTGTTTTACTTTATAGAAAATCTCACTTTGGATTGGGGTATGTCTCTCCAGTTTTCAGACCCAAGTATGCTTTTAAAGTCTCAATGTCTGCTGTCATGGCATCTACCTGACACAAATGGCTGAAAAATAGAGCAGAACAGAGCATCCCAAAACATTAGGTTTTATGTGAATCTTTTCTAACTCAAGATTTGTAAGTATGTTTGTTTTAATTAAAAACCTACAAAATTCTTTAAAAAAACTTAACTTAATACTCATAACATGAATGATAGTAAAAACATCTATGCATTGGTAATCTTAAAGCAAACCATGTGTCACGATGTCATTTTGGGCGATTAGCAATTTGTTTCTTGCCAATATGTTTTTTTCCCAACACAATGCTTTTATCAATTTCTTGAGTTTCATACATTCTTGCACACCCATGCCCTCAAAAGAAAGAAAAAAAGAAGTGAAAAAGGAAGTAAGAAAGAAAAAAAGAAAGAAAGAAAGAAAGAAAAACAGAAAGAAAGAAAGGAAAAAAGAAAGAAAGATTGAAATTTTCATCAAGCCTGTGTGGCAGGCGCATGGTTCTTGTGAATAACCTTGATTTTTGCTGAGGGTGACAGGCAGCTGAGATCATGGCAAATTGTTGTTCTACATTAGACTGAGATTAATCAAGAAAAAGTTGAACGTGAAGTGGAACTCACAGCTTAAACACAGAGGGACACAGACATCCCTAGGCACCCAGCCACATGGCAGGCACCATGGCTCTGCAGGTACCATGGCATACCACAAGCACCAAGGTAACCAATATGCAAAATGCCTTCCCCATGTAATCTCTCATACTGAAGGCTCCCAAATATCCTTAAGACACCTAGAGTTCACACAGGAGCCAGGTTATCATGCAGGTACCCTATCATCCAGGCACCAGGATAGCATTCAGGCACCTGACCATCACACAGCCTCCTGGTCTTCACAGTGGCATCCTGGCATCCCACCCAATCAACCCCCAGGTACCATGGCATTTCAAAGAGAGCTAAACATCCCTGAACCATCATGCCAGACATATCCAGATAGCTTTTTGTTTGTAATTCTATGTAAGTAAATCTAAGAGTCCATTTTTGATTTCTGCCAAAAATGTATCTTTTGTTAGACGAAATAGGAAGGTGTATGGGAAATTCCTTTGGGATCTGTGATGCAATATTCATAAATAACAAAATGAATTGTTATCCCACAGTGTGTACTTAAATATCTTTACTTTAAATTAGAGGATATTAGGTAATATTATATGCCTAAAATATTTCATTTTTTGTTTACTTGCTATTTTACATACATACACATATTCATATTGATTTGTGTGTGTATGCATATACGTATTACATTTGAGAGGATAAACACAAAGGAATATGTTGTTTAATTAAACCTTGGTGATTGGCATTTTACAAAATGAATGTTAAATTACACATATATTAAGACGGAAGTAGGAAACCATTATTAATAAATTAGCACAGTTTTTTTTTTCAGGTTAACTTTCAGGGACTTGAAACCTTGAGACTAAGAATGAATGAAGTACTATGCTGTACCTCTTAGGATAAACTCTAAATAAAAATGCCCCTTTGATTAAATAAAAACTAAAGTTTCCACAATTTGAATGTGCCAACCCAATCTACTTCCTCTGTCCTCACAAGCTCTTAAATAATGTACTCAAATACTGAATTCTAAGCTGATTTCACCATGCATATTCCAAAGTTATGTTAGTAATAATAATACCAAACAACAGCTTGCATAAAATACAGTGAATATGCATAGAATGAACAAGCAGGAGAGAAGCTTCTTTGTGACATCTGATAAAGCTGGTAAACAACTATCTTTGTGAAATTTGACAGGAGCCAGCCTATTTTCACCCACTTGCTAACTGGCTCTAATAATTTAATTTGGTTAAAGAGATTCATGCATATTCATGTCTGTAAAAGATTTTTGTTGGTGTTGAATTGTGTACCTACTCAGAATTTGCTTTCCCTTTCTCATCTTTAGTGTTTTGATGTCCCCTCCTATCTTTGTGCTTAGCTCCTGGGAGCCTAACTTATGCTTAGCTTTTTAAAATTCTCTATTATTTTGTGATGCTGTTTAAATATGGTATTTAAAAGATATTTTTGGAGATACTACAAAGGGGTATGGATGTTTTGGCTTTTTTCCCAAATGTGACTTTAAAAAAGGTTTTTTTAAATGTGGACTCTGTCTCTGCATGTATAAAATGAAAGAAATAAACACTCTCATTTTCTAGATTAATTTCAGTTATATTCAAAATTTAATAATTCTCTCTGATGGACCAGGCAGCCTTTTGGGAGTACACAAATTCCCCAGGGTAAATGGTTTTCTGTGAATGTGGATAGGACATCGAGTACTGAAAGTGTATAATTTCAGCTTTGTATGAAAAGTTGGCTACAGATTCACAAGGTCAAAGGGTCAAGTTACATAGTTTAGGTTGCTGTTTTCCCAAAGACTATGGGAAGTGGCTTGGCTTCCCACTGGCTTAGATCACAATGCAGGTTCCCTTTATCAGTAATCTAGGATCACCTGTTGCTTTCCACTTAGTTTTCCTCCTCCTCTGAATTCAGGCTCCTCAGCCAGTGCCCTGGATGTGTGTAATGTCTGAGAATCCCTAAGGCGATCTCTCTGGTATTTTGACAGTTTCAGAGCAGAAGTGAACTTTAAAGGAAGGCTTCTCTGTGGCCTCAGAGCTCCAGGGTCAAGCTTGGAGCTGGAATAGCTGCATATGGCCTCACCCATCTTAGGGCTGGTCAGGTTGCCCAACCCACAAGGACATGCCCAACCCGTAAGTCATGCCCACCAGATGAAACATCCAGAACCAAGGACACACCCATCCTGGAAGACAAGCCCACCTAAAGAAATGCCCTTTAACAAGGATACACCCATCCATTCTCTCCTGCATCCTTGGCTACAGGACTAGGAGAAGGACTCCCCTATCATGGAAAACATGCCCATTCAAAGAAACGCCCATCATTGAGGACACGCCTATTCTTTCTTTCCTGGCTCCTTGGCTATAGGCCTATGGGAAGGACTGGCCCATCCCGGAAGTCACCCAGGACACACCATCCATTCTCTCCTGGATCCTTGGCTACAGGCCTAGGGGAAGGACATGCCATCCCAGAAGACATGCCCACCCAAACAAATGCCCATCACTGAGGACCTGCTCATCCATTCTCTCCTGGTTCCCTTGCAACTAGTCTAGGGGAAGGACACGCCACCTATGGAAGACATGCCCATCCATTCTCTCCTGGTTCCCTTGCAACTAGTCTAGGGGAAGGACACGCCACCTATGGAAGACATGCCCATCCATTCTCTCCTGGCTTCTTGGCTATAGTCCTACGGGAAAGACATGCCCATCCAGAAGACACACCCACCCAAAGAAATGCCTATCATTGAGGACACACCCACCCAGAGAAAAGCACATAACAAAGGACATGGGCATCCACTCTCTCCTGGCTCCTTAGCTACAGGCCTAGGGTAAGGACACACGCATACCAGAAGACACCCCTATCCATGGATAAGCCTGTCACCAAGGTCACATCCATCCATTCTCTCCTGGATCCTTGGCGACAGGCTTAGGATAAGGACACGCCCATTCCGGAAGACACTCCCACTATCAGAAACGCCCTTCACTGAGGACACGCCCCTCTATGATCATGTAGCTCCTTGGCTACCAGCCTAGGGTAGAGGTGAGTAGGGAAGTGAACACTGTGGTCCTCCTATGGCCTGAGGTGATTGGCAGGGTGAGATTTGTGCTTAGAGGAAAAGCCAGTCCAGCCTACTGGAACATGGGCATGTTCTGGAAGGGGAGGTTGTGGGGCGTGTTGCGCGAGTAAGGCGCTGGGGCGGAGGGTGGGGACGAGAACCCATGGGCCGCTGTGCCCCCGGGGTCGCCTTCTGTCTAGACACTGCCTTGATGTAGCACTGATTCACGAGGTTTGAACTGAGGCAGGACTTCTGGTGATCATGGACCTGAGGGAGGAGTCTGAGGGTGAGTGGGGGTGTGGAGGAGGACTCTGGGTCTCTGCCAAGAAATATTCATTCGGGCTGCGTAGAGAGGGAACTCCTTAAACAGCATGCCAGGCCGCCCAATGGGAAAGGGCAGTGTGTGATGAGCACGAGCCAAGCCCAATAGCGCTGGAGGCTCAGTGCTCTGGGTGGGTCGGGCGGCTGTGGGCCGGTTGGCCGGCTCTGGACTGGGAATCAGTTTGTGGGTGGGGCAGCCCACTGAAGGCGGGGCGGCCGGTTGTGGGCGGGATTACCATCTGTGGGAGGATCTGCTGGCTGAGGTGGATTCGCTAGCTGAGGGCGGGACTGCCCTTTGAGGTGGGCCTGCTGATTGTGGGGGCAGCATCCTACTGGGGAGCTGGTCAACTGGCTGAGGGCGTGGCCTGGGACTGAAGGCGTGGTGGTCGGCTGAGGGCAGGGCAGCTGCCTGTGGGTTCGGAGGTTGGCTATGGGCGGGTCTTCCTGACGAGGGCAGGGAGGCTGGATATGGGCGGGAACACTGGAGGTGGTTTTTCTGGCTGTGGGCGGGGCTGCCGGCTGTGGGCCGGTCGGCCTGATGAGGGCAGGGAGGCTGGCTGTGGGCAGGGAGGTTGGCTATGGGCGGGATCGCTGGCTGTGGTCAGGGCTGCCTGTTGTCGGGGTGGGGCTGCCGAGAGAGGTAGAGTTTGCTGGCTGTGGGCGGGGCTGCCAGCTGAGGTCCGGGCAGCTGGCTGTATGAGGGGCGATCCGTTGAGGGCGGGGCTGCCACCTGTGGACTAGTGAATTGCTATGGGCGGTCCGCTGGCTGTGGGCGGGGCGGACTGTTTTCGGGGGTGGGGCTGCCGATTGAGGTAGCGTCTGCTGACTGTGGAAGGGTCTGCTGGCTTAGGGCGGGGCGGCCAGATGAGGGCGGGATGCCATTTGTGGGCTGGGCGACTAGCTGGAGACTGGTCTACCGTCATTGATCGGGTACACGTGGCTGAGGTGGGGCGGCCGGTTAAGGACGTGGCGGTGGGGTGATTGCTGGTAGGGGTTGAGGGTGAGGTTGCCTGCTGATGGCTGTTCGGGATTGAAGGCGGGGCGGCCGGGCGAGCCCTGGAAGGAGTTGAGGGCGGTGCGACGTGCAGCTGACTGAGGGAGCAGCGACCAGTTAAGGGCAGGAGACACGCTGGGGGGGTCGGATGCTCTAGGCTTGTCCGCCAGCTGAAGGATGAGGAATAGTCAGCTGGCTGGGGCGTGGCGACAGGTTGTGGGCGGGGCTGCCGGGTGTGGGCGGGGCTGCCGGGTGTGGGCAGGCCTGCGGGCTGTGGGAGGGTCACCGGATGTGGGTGGGGCTGGCGGCTTTGGGCTTGGTTGCCATCTGAGGGCGGGTTGGGTATGTGGGTGGGGCCTCAGGCTGAGGGCTGCTCGTGGTTTAGTGCTGGCCCTCAAGCTAGGGGCCTGCCGGCAGACTGAGGGCGGGGTGTCCTGACTGTCGAGGTGGAGGAACAGGTCGCGGGTTTAGGTCACACTAGCGGTGCCCGTTGAGGGAAGGAGACCAAGGAGTTGTTCCGCAGGAGCGGGATTGAATCCCTCCTCAGCGTTGTGTCTCCGCTGAAGAGAAGGGGCCTTCGCTGTCCCCTCAGATTCCCTTCAGAAGTAACCTCCCCATCAGTAAGAGGGAGATGATGGCGGCCACAGTAATGGCAGCGAGGTCGGAAGCGGGTCCTCCCTGTCAGGCAGGAGCCGCAGACCGGTGAGCAATGACCCTGCTGGCCGGGTCAACCGCGGGTTGCCTGAATGAACTCAAGGGAACCGGCCTGCCAAGGGAGCAATGATTGGGAAGGGTGTCCCAGGCCATATTGCATGGGTGGGTTCAAGCCTGGGAGATAAAATTCCTAGTTCCTTTGAGCAGACCTTCAAATGTCTGTTTTTTCCTCTGGGTGGAAACTCCTGGATTATTCCAGTTGTTCCCCTTGCACTGCTGTCTCTCTTTCTAGAAAAGCAGCACACAAGGAGCATTTAGTGAATGGCTTGCTTGAATAAAGGATTGGATGAACGTATTGAGGGATAAATGTAGTCTAGTGGAGTGTTGATGAAATCCCTGCCAGTTTTCACAGCCTGTAAAATACATAAGTAGCTCGTGTGTCTAGTTTGTCAGTACAAAACTAATTGGCTTTTAAAGTGTGAGGATGTGTTGAACAACATCTATGTGTTTTTATGTCAGTGTGAATAGTGTTTTCTCATCTATGTGGTAAATGTTGTGGATCTTGTTACCACTTTTTTTTTTAAGGCATAAAGTTGGTTTGAAAAAAATTGTGATATAATGGAATCTAGATTTCAGCCAATAATGATTCACTACTGATTCAGCAACGTCTTACTTTCACCAGTTAGACTGGCTTCTCTGGATTCCTAGCAGATTTCACTTCGTTACTTTTTTTTAGAGAAATTACTAATTTGAAGATATTAAAAAAAATTTCTTAAAATCAACAGTGATGCTAAAGCTAGTTTATATATTTTTGGTGTGTTCTTTAAGTTTCACAAGGGTATAGAAGGCTTTTTAAATAAGACTGTAAAATGTAAACCCAGTCAACCATTTTAACAAATTTATTGTTTGTTTGTTACAGACCATATTATTTTTATTACAAGGGCCGATATAAACAAATGATATTTATTAATTGCATCTTGGATCATTTATCTCTGCTTGATATGGGCTTTTTTTTTGGAAGAAGTATGTCAAATACTTCTTGAGGGGGGGAAAAGCAGAGATAGTCTTTATGAATTCATCCAATGATGTTAAATTTATATTTGCAAATAGTATTTAGTATGAGCTATAAACATATGTATTGATGAAATTCTGATTTAAATTTACCTACAAACGGTAAATTTTCATTTCGCTTGATTAATAAGAAACACTAAGATCAAGCTTGGACCTAAATCCATCAGCAACGAGATTTGATATTTAGGCGGCCATTCTTAATTCCCATTAGACTCAGGGCTCATACCTGATAACCTTGAGCCCACACAGGTACACAAAGCTCCTTTGTGTTTTGGCCTATGTTCATTAGAAAGGATGAAGGGTGCTTCTGAGCTTTGTTGGGTCTGGGTAATCGCCTGGAAAGAAGAAAGAAGTTGTGACAGACATGGTGATTGCTCATAATTGTTTCCTAGCAATGCCTAGGAGACTGATAGGGTAGGAATGCTAACCCATTGCAAGGTATTCAAAGTGTGAGGAAACACATAATGTTTCTCCTTTAGACCTGTCCTCCCTACAACTGGATACTAGGCAGCCTGTCTCTTTAGGTGAAATTGGGTCCTTAGTCCTTTATAGCCCCTGTTGTGGATGAAGCATGTCAGAATTCACCTGAACCGAGACAGGATGTTACATAAAGAAACCAGTCGTGATCCATGGGCAAGTAGATTTGAAGTTTTTGACTGTCTTCCTCAATTTGCATCAGAATCAGAGTTCAGACCTTAGAAACTGGAGACCTCACAGGTACACCTTGAACTTTGCCGTTTCTCCATTGCAAGGCTTCTGCCAGATGGGAAAGCAATTCTGGGTCTAGAGCTCTGGTGAGATGGAAGATTGTCTTTTATGTGGTATATGCTCAAATTCCCATGTGACCACATTTCTGTGATATCACCACCTAGCTTCCCTACAGACCAGCTTTAGCCTGAGGCTGTCTTGGCAGGCCTCTTTGATCTCAAAGCTTGGATATCAGCATATTAACTGAGTTTCAGCAAACCCAATTCCTGCCTGACAGCCTTAGTGGTTTTCCAGGTGGGCAGAGTCTAGTAGAATTCACCAGGATCTTTGGGGAGGTCCAAATCAAAATGTGCTGATGTACCACAAAAGGGCAATGTTGAGTCCTTGATCCCTGGATCCTTCTTTTTTTTTGTTTCTGAGAAAGCTACTATGTGGTACTGATTGCCATGGGTTTTCTGCAGCATTCCATAGGACCTATCCAACAACTTCTGTGACCTCAGATTCCCTGTATTATATGGACTATATCAGGGTAGAGAAATTGAGAAGTCAGCTTGTTCTGTGGCCCACAGCTCCTGATCTTATCATGCATCACCTCCTATAACTGCACCCCTGCCCTGTATGCTTTTACCTACTGGCATCCCGTTACAACCCTTCTGGAATCCCCTGTAGTGGAGTGCAATTAGAGAGTCATCTCTCTCCATGCCTGTCCTGTAAGGTAAGCTGCCAACTTGGATTCTGTAGTCATTTTTAAGTTTTCTGTTTTTTGTTTTGTTTTTGTTGTTTTGTTTTGTTATGTTTTCCTCAGTAAATGCCATACAGAGTAGTCCCAGGGCCCAAGATACTTGACATTCTTGAGGCACTACTGTCATCAAGTAGGATTGTTTTGCAAGTCTGCCAGTTGGTCCCTGTGTTTCAGTGGACATGGCCAACACCCTAAACAGCATCTCTGGTCCTTGCTAGACAGTACTATCTCAGATCATCTGGAAAACTGTTGGCCCAGGAGAGCTGTAGGGAAAGGCAGGCTCCAGGTGGGTCTGCGACACAGTAGGCCAATCATAACATGGTTTGGGTTGCTTCAAACAGGAAGCATAGCCTCCCATGTCTTGAGGCTGCCACCTCAGGATTGTGAGTATCTCTTTGCAAGGGACCCTGTATCTGTGGTTGAATTGGGATGAAAAAGGAGAAATTATCACACTTTCCAGTGTTCACTAGGGCAATCACAATCCCCTTAGATTTTGGATTATGCTTACCAGTAGCCCACACAACTCACTTCTAGGAACAATAGAAGCTGCACAACATCATTTCAAGTCTGTGCCCAGTTTGCCTGGGCAACACAGTCTTTATGGTGCTATGTCTTTTATCCATTTTACACTTCCCTAATATCCTCATTCCCTCCTTGCTCATCATTGTCTGTCTCCTGTTCTCTCTGACTTTTTCTTCTTTGTCTTCATTTCATTAATTTTTTTTCAGAAATTGGGATCTCTTTCGGCTTGGCTGCAGGTGGTGTTCAGGGACCGTGACTTGAAAGGAAGTATTTCTGCTTCAGTGCTATATCCCTGCCACCCATCATAGGATTGTACTGCCATGAACATATGCATCCTCGTTTTGGATATGCAGAGCAAAATTAGCCCATGTTATTCTTGTGTCTCAGGATGAATCTTAGTAGAAGCAGTCATATAGGGTATACTGAAGAGTGCTCAAAAGTGACCAGGCAGGCATTGATCTGGAGGCAGGTTAGGCTCCCTGTTCCTCCCTTTAAAATGCCTCCTGTGATCATTGCCAACACCCATGCAGGAAGCATACTTGTGAATTCTCCTGATTTGGTCACCTTGCCTATTACCAAGGGAAAACATCCAGGGTTAAGTGTTAAAAAGCACATTTTTCCTGTTCTGCCCTGTTCAGTGATATCTTGTGGAAAAATAATTAGTTATATATGACTCTAAAATTAACAGTTGGTAGAATCAGGAGAATCCACAAATGTGCCTCCTGCAAAGGTGTTGGGAATCACAACAGGGGGCATTGTTGAGGGAGAGCCAGGGAGCCTAACTTTCCTGTGGGTCAGTGAACAAGGGGTCTCCCCAATTGCACAGCCCTGAGACAGTACATTTATTTCAGGGCAGCTAGGAAGCCTAGAAGTTGTTGGACATGTCCTAAGGAATGCTCTAGAATACCCATGACAATCTATACTAGAGAGTAGCATCATAAGAAATAAAAAAGGATTTGGGGATCAGGGAGAGGACATTGCCCTTTTGTGGCACATCAGCACATTTTGACTTAGACCTCCACACAGATCCTATTGAAATCTACTGGACTGAGTTCATCTTCCATCCCTACCCTGCCTCTGCCCCTGCCGCTGCCCCAACCTCCCCCTAGAACCTCCTTCCCAATGTTCAAGCCCAAATATCCTTTCTGGTGTCCTCAGTAGTTAAATGTACCTAGTGAATCATCCTAGATGGATAAGGATGTACAAAATTAAGTGTTTCTCAGTTGTTTGAGATTCCTCTTTTGTGAATTGTTTCTTTACATCTGCACCCCATTTTCAGTTGTGTTATTTGTTTTGTTGACATCTAGTTTCTTGAATTCTTTATGAATTTTGAATATTAGTTCTTTATTGGAAATGAATGAATGTTTCTCCAAAACAAACAAAACCTTATCAAACCCCATAAACAAACAGAGACACAGATATAGGAATGATTAACAGCTTTGAATAATATAAGGTACTTCTAGACACAACTGAGGGTGGAATAAATTAACTAAGGTATGGGAACATGTGTCAGGTGTATGATCACAGTGGACAAATATCTCATAGCTTCATGCTGTCAGGCACATACAGACACAACTTCTTACAGGGCTAACACAGAAAGCTCATTTCAAGCTAGACATTCATGATCAGCCTGGATTGCATAGAGACCTTATCAGTGGAAAAATAAATTAATGCTGTCACTAAATTTTATAGCTTTAAGCAGGGAAGACTCTCAGCCTCAGTTTTCTTTATGTTTTTTTAAATTTTTAAAAAATATTGTATTATTTAATTTATTATTTATTTATTCCTCTGTATATTCCTCAATGTATTTGTTTATTTATTTATTTCTGACATTGTTTCTTTTTTTACCCCTGTAATCTTGGAACTAAATATGTAGGCAAGGGTGGCCTCGAACTCTCAAGAGATCCAACTGCTTCTGCCTCCTGAGTGCTGAGATTAAAGTAGCATCCCAACAAGCCCAGCAAGCTTCAGTGTTCTCACAACAAGATGGTATTACCCACCAGCTTTACAGAACTGTAGAGAGTACTCAATCATAGCCATTATTTCATGGAGGAATGAAGCATACAGCTATTTGAAAATAGCAAACAGAGCAATGTATCTTACACAATGCCTTGGAAGAATATGTTGGCATATTTTAAAGTTTGAATGGAGTACTCTTTACTTTTTTCTTTTAAAAAAATGTGGATCACGTCACGATTTTGATGCTAGTCTTGTACAGGGGACATGCTCATCGTCTAACTATCATTCCTGTTTTAATATTTGTGCTGCTTAATAATGCATTCTTTATTTACTTTTAAAATTCCCTTTGTGACGGATCAGATTGAGCAGCTGGCAATTGACTATGCTATGGAATGAGATGTGTTTATTTTTCTAAATGATAGATGGTCCACCAACAGCATAACATTTTCTTTGTCCCTGCATAGCAGCTAGAAATGCTACTGTTTAGTTGCGGAAATCTATTTATTTCAATCCCATTACCCACCCTGCCATACCTAGCACCATTGTTATTGGTGGCTTCACATGTACTACAAAAATTTTTATGCTGCCAGGGCATTTGATGCAAGGCAGTATTACCTCACAATGTCTTCAGAGTTAGGGAAGAATGCTTCCCTTTGACTTATTAGCCTTTGTTCAGAGCACACATTATGACCTCCTTTGAGGCCAGGCCTGGTGACAGCGACAATTATCTGTTCCTTGTGCCACCAGGTCACTGGTTCTGATGGCTGTTCTGTTTTGTCACCTGACTATCTGAAATTAGTACTGTGAGGGAACTAGAAATACATCTCTGAGGGGGCTCCTTTATTCAGGAAGCTTGTGGTGTCTTAAGTCCTGGAGGATGGCCTGAGGAAACCCTGTCTTCAGTACTGGGAATAATTATAGTCTCTGGCATGTGGTGGTGGTTGAAGATACCTAAGTTAAAACTATGTTTGGGGTTTGGGTATTTCTGGGTCTTATCGTGTCCAGAAACTGGGACTGAGGGTGTGGCATCCCTTCAGCCTTAGGCGTCAGCCTTGATTGTGCATTTCAGGGCTTAAACAGAATGACTGCTCTGGTGGTGTCTTTAAGGTTCAGGATTCTATTTCTTCAGGTTGTGTTTTAACTGCCCTGCAACTTGCTAAGAGAAGCAGCTTTTGCAGCTTCTCAATGTTTCTAAAGATGCCACAGTACTCAGCTCCGGGGGGTAGAGCAGATACAAGCCTTGGGTCATGAAGGTTTCCTATGTGTCTTCACATGCTGGACAGTCAATGAGTTTCTGGGCCTCCTGGGCTTTTCCTGTGACTTGGTTTCATATGGTTCAAGAGGGATTTTTGGGATTTTGTGTTAATCCAGGTTTTGTGATAATGGGAAACAGAGGATAATATTGTGACTTCTGGGGAAGTGAAACCAGCCTAGATCCTCCCATAGTTTGAAAGCACTATGTAACAATTTCTGGAAATTGCCAAACCTGGAGATTCAGTAGATGACCCAGACTTCTCTTCTCTGGAGCATTCCTGGATATAATCATGTGAACAGAAGGAACTTAGTTCTGGCAAGTTCAGTAATGAACTGGTCTCTGGCAGTTGGGTGGGCTGAGTCTTCAGATCCTGTGAACCCAGGTATTGCCACACCAAGGAACTGTGTTTCTTAGTCTTAAGGCTTCATCTGGTCAAAACATGGAGTAGTGTGTGTTTTCTTTGGGCAACATTACTAAATCAGCTTTTCCGTTGACTTTGTCCCATTGTTTGATAATTTTCCTGACACTGTCAGGAAACCCATTTTTGGGTTTTGGGACAACTATGTAAAGGGTGCTTTATTTATATCTTATTTCTTTAGTTTTTATTTCTTCATATCTTATTCTTTATTTCTTAGACTTGCTTGTATCAGCATTCAGCTTCTGTTAGCACTCCTGATCCCATTTTATTGTGTCTTCTCTAACTTCTCATCGTATGATCTTATCTGTCTCAGGCACCTGAAACTAAACCACAACCTTCTGGTCTAGAAACAGGGATGGCAAGGTTGGATGTGTGGCTAGGTCCTTAATTTTAAATAATAATTTTATATAAATAAGAGAATCCAGGAAAAGGTAAGGATAACGGAAGAGACAGAAGATCTGGAGCTAAGTAACATAAGATAATCAGATTCTAAAGAGCTCTTTATTTTTCAACATTTGTTTCATTGGCTTCTCTTTGCTGCTACCTACAGTGTATTGCTAAAGTACTTAGAAAAATTCTATTTGTTATAAGGAATTATAATTGTGATACCTGCTAATGTACCATTATTTTGTTTTCTTATTTGGGACATGACTTTACTTTTTTTCCTTTTTACAATTCAGTTTGCTACTTCAGCTCTTATGTACTCATATAAATATAGTAGTTATTAGTAGGTGGAAGATTTTTGTCTCATTATTCTAGTGTCTTGGTCTTAAAATTCCAACATGTCATTTCAGTAGTTATGTTAGTAATTTAGTACATATTTGGAGAATTTTTGAGCCTGAAAATATAGTCAGACATCCTCCTTCTCATTCTGAAAGAACTCATAATATTCCCAAGATAGAAGGGTTTAAGTAATTGAGAAGGGCTTCCTCTGGAAAGTCATTCTCCATTCCATAGAGAGAATGCAAACCATAATAGTGGGGTGTTTGAAAGGAGCCTGTAGTCCCAGCAATGTATAACACAAAAGAAGAGGTTGGTTTTATCCCAGGAGTTAAGGCATACAAGAGAAACTAATTCATAACAAGTCCTCAGTACAAATGAGGGAAGACTTACAAAATTGCCACATATAGCCCAGTGGCAGTGGTACACACCTTTAGTCAAAGAACTATGAAGGAGACACAGGCAGATCTCTGTGATTCTGAGGCCACCCTGGTCTACACGATGAGTGTTAAGATATCAAAGTTACAAGGTACAAACCCTGTCTCAAAAAGAAAAATCCCACAAATTATTATGCATGCCCCCACTTTCTGAAGAAACACATAATTCAGAATGACACTAGCTAAGTTTACTATTTAAATGTATTGAAAGATGGAGGCAGGGTTTGACTCCCCTGCATGTCCACTAACAATCCCCACCAACATTGTAATTCCAAACACATGTGCAGCATCCTAATAATGGATTCTCCTGGTAACCTTGCTTCTTACCCAAGGAGTACACTCATTGTCAAGGGTCGAAAAAACACTTTTTCCTGCTCTGCCCTATCCAGTGCTATCAGATAGAAGAATAATTAGTTACAGAAGGGTCTAAAATTTACCAATGGCAGAGTCTGGGGTTAAAGACGATTGTCTGTGTGTATTTTTGTATGTGTGTTTGTGTCTTCGTGTGTGTATTTTTTCAGTTATTCCTTTTGAGTCTACTAGACAAAAATCTTCTCCTCAGAGACCCCATAAGTGTGGCAGCCTCCTGAACACAGATCAGAGGGTACATTTGGGCCCTGGCCTGGATCCATTGTAAAGATTTGAGTTTTAGGTGGCCTTTCTCAATTCCCATGAGACTCATGGCTCAGACATGAGAACCTGGAGCCCTAACAGGTACACACTGCTGCCTTGAGCATTGTGCTATATTCAATAGGAAGGCTGAAAGATGCTTGGTTTGGTTGGGTCTGGGTGGTGTATTGGCCTGGGGAGAAGAAAGAGTTTTGACAGACCTGATGATAGCTCATAATTGTTTCCTTGCAATGCCTAGGCGACTGATAGTTTGGAGATGCAAGCATACTTCCTGGTAAGCAAGGTGGCAGGAGGCATGTAAACTTTCTCCTTTGGATCTGTCCTTCTGCCCACAAAGAGACCTTGGTCGCCTGACTCTGGAGGTGAAATTGGGACCCTGGGCACTGTTGTCGATGAAATGTGAACCAAGATGGAATGGTATCTGAAGTAACCAGCGTGGATACAGTAGCAAGTCTGAGGTTTTTGCTGAATTTCTCAACTTCCATCAGATTGTTGGCTCAGACCTGAGAAACTGGAGCCCTCACAGGTATACAAACTGGCCTTGTGCTTTTTCCTTTTTCCATTTCAAGACATCTTCTGACAAGAAGTTTAGCAGTTCTGTTTCTAGAGCCCCATTGAAATGAGTGGTGATCTTTGGTGAGGTAGCTACCCAACTTCCCATGTGACTATGTTCTGTGACACCACCACACAGCTTCACTACATCCCAGGTTTCGCCTGAGGCATTCTTGGCAGGCCTCCTTGTCATTGAAGTTTGGATTTCATCTGGTTTACCAAGTATCAGCACACCCAACTCTTGCCTGACAGGTCTAGTGATCTCCATGATGGGCAGAGTCAAGGAGAATTCAGCAGGATCTCTGGGGAGTCCCAAGTCAAAATATCCTAGCTGAGCCACAAGAGGGCAGTGTCTAGTCCTGGATACCCAAGTCTGTTTCCTTTTGTTTCTGTAGAAGTTTGTGGCATTGGTTTTGGAGCATTCCTTAGGACCTACTCATCAACTTCTCAGCTTGTCAGGTGCCCTGAATTGAATGGAATTTCCCAGGGATTGCAATTGAGGAGTTCCTTGTTCTGTGACCCATGGTCCTAGATCTCCTACCCACTCCAAACCACACCTTCACCCCTGACAAGAATCTCCTTAACTAACTGCATGCCCAGAAGTTTCCTAGCTTGTAAGTAATACTACCAACTTGGAACCTGTAATTTTTTTTACTCAATAAATGTCATGCAGAGTTGTCCAAGGGCTCAAGTTACTTTACATTCTTGGTGCACTACTGACCTCAAGTACAATTATTTTGCAGATTCGGCCAGCACATCCCTGTCTTTCAGTGGACATAGCCATCCCTCTAAAATGCACCTCTGAATCTTGCTAGAGAGGGTTGACTCAGGTATACTGCAATCCTGTCAGCCCTGGCGTGTTGTGGAGAAAAAACAGGGTCCTGTTTATCCTTGTCCCAGAAGGCTAATTCCTGTCACAGTGCTGGCACAGCACCACAGAATTTTGCTCTAAGGTGGAAGCACAACCTCCTAGTTCTTGAGGCTGCTGTGTCTGTCAGGATTGTGAGGATCATCTTGCAAGTGACTGTATATCTGGATGAATCACCATTGAGGAAGGGAAACTTATTCCACATGCCAGTGTGCACAGGGCCACCCACAATCTCCATAGATTTCGGATGATGCTCATCAAGTAGCTCACACAGCTCAATTCCAGGCACCATACATGCTACAAAGAACCTTTTTCATGTCTGTGCACAAATTGTCAGGGCAACACAGCCATTATTTTCATATGTGTTTTATCCATTTTATTCTCTTCCTAAAGTCCTGATTCCCTAGTCGCTCATCTTGGTCCACCTCCTATTCCCTCTGACTTTCTTTTCATTCTGTTCTTTAAATTTTTTCAACAGAAAATTAGGTTCTTTTTTAGCTTGGCTACAGATGGAGTTCAGGATTGCTGACCTGAAAGAAGGCATTTCTGCTCCAGAACCACATCCCTAGTACATTAAAATTTGTCTGAGTTGTACCACCAAGGATATATGCATCCTCTTTTTTGGGTACATAGGGCAAGTACCCAAGACGTTCCTTTGGCTCACTACACCCTATATGACTGCTTCTCAGTAGAAGACATCTTATGCTTAGAAGCATTCATTTATGTTGTTCTGAGCAGTGCCTAATATGTCCAGGCAGACTCTGTATATTGGTGGCAGGGTTTGGCTCTCCGTGTCTCCCTTTGAATGCCACCTACTGTGATTCTCAAAAACACCGGGTGTTAGAATACTTGTCAATTTGCCTGATTTGTTCACCTTGACTCTTTTAAAGGGAGAAGACCCAGATTGAATGGTCATAAAATACTTTTATCTTGCTCTTCCCTGTCCAGTGATATCTTGTGGAAGAGTAATTAATTAGACGGGGCTCACAAATTAACAGGTGGCAGAGTCTGCGGTCCAAGAAGACTGTGTGTGTCTGTCTGTGTGTGTTCATTCTTGTGGAAGTTACTCTTGAGTAATCTATGCCCCAGAGATCCCTCATAGTGCCAGAAAATATGCTGTGTGAAGCAGTCATAGTTGTGATGTCATAGATGTCTCTTAATACCAAGTTTCTGTAGGAAAGGACTTTTAGTGCTCCAAACCTCAACACCAGCTCAAGTAGTCATAATATCTGGATGTGTCCATGTACTGCTGTGACCAGTTATGTCTCAGTTAATGAGACTAGTTACATTGCAACAGTATGAAAGGTGGCAGGAAAAGTTCTGTGGAATGGCTGCCATGGCACTTCTGAGGTCTCAAAGCAGTCACAGCCTGAGAGAGCTCCTTTTGCAGCATCAGAGCAGCTGACTCCAGGAGTCTTGACAAAGAGGAAGAAATGGAAAGCAATGTTGGGAATATCTCCATGATGCAGGAAAAATGGTATTTTTCTAGGGTCCAATGTGGACAGTCTTTCCCCATGGAGTTGGGTCTCTATAGACTCTAGCTCTTGGAAGGAAGCATATAGCCATGGTAATGAAAATAATTTCCCAAATGAATCTGGTATATCATATGTTTTACAGACATGCCTACCTTCTCAGGATTAACTGACTGACTGTACATATGGGAGAGGAAAATAGATGGATGGAGCAAGGGAAAGAAAGAGATGAGACTCAGAGTGATGGAGAGAGACAGAGACAGAAAGAGAGAGGAGAATCTCTGTGGAGCTGGTGGGTGATTTTTGACATTGTTGCTATTTATGCCTGCATCCTGGTGGTCAAAACCATCCTCACATAACATCACTATGGCCAGTTATTCCTATTCCTTGATTGTAGGCCACAGGAGTGAAAGGAAGAAGAGAACTTGAGAGTTTACTATGAGGATGCATGGCTGCCGATTGCTTTATGTTTTCTGCTTGGACCAGTACAGAATGTATGTTTCCCTTTAATCTATTGGTCCATTGGTACTACTAGAATCTTGTCATAGAGCTCTGAGTTTGATGTGTTCTTTACCTTGGCCATAGGTAGGTGGGACTCCACAGAAGACACAGAATAATACAAAACTGAGAGTGACTTGGGGATTTAGAGAAAGAAATGATAACCTGTTATCCTAGTGGATCCTTTTGGGGGGTTTGTTAGGCTGGGGAGAGGAGATAGGTTGGGACTTACTTGGAGATTGCTCATAATGATTGCCTGCCAACCAATGCCTTGGTTGTGGAACCATGTTCATACGCTGATAGGCAAGGTAACAGGTGAGATGTAATGTTTCTCCGTTTGACACATCCTTGTCCCCATAACAGGGTCCTGGACAACCTGTGTGTACAGGTAAAGTGTGGCTACATCCACCTGATTGCCTATGGCAGGGTAGGTACCAGCCAGGATTCACTGTCAAGAAGACTTGATGGTTTTCGTAGCCTTTCTCACCATCCATCAGATTCAGTGCTTAGACATGGATAACTAGATTCTCACAGGTACACACAAAATCCTCTGGTTTTGTCATTTCTCCATTACTGACACTTCTTCTGGTAAGTGGAAAGGCGAGTCTGAGCCTAAATCCTGATTGAGGCTTGTGGTTTTCTTTTCTGACACTTTTGTCCTTCTTTCCATGCATGTAGATTTTGTGATACTACTACCTTATGACTTACCACCACAGGGCCTCATAGGTAGGGACTTCTTGGCAAGCGGCCTTGACTTGGAAACTTGGTTGTGGCCCGGGTCACAAAGACCCAAATCTGAACTGGCAGTTTTAGTGAACATTCTGGTGAGTGGAGTCAAGAAGAATTCCCTAGGATCTCAGGGAACACCCAAGTTGGGATGTCCTGGTTAGGCTACAAGAGGACAGTGTACAGCCCTTGTTTCCTAAGTCCATGTTTTTGTGTTTGAGGCAATGCTCTTGTGTTGCAGATTGTTATGGGTATTCTGGAGCATTCCCTTGGGTTTCTAGGCCACATCTTCTGTACTCCCCAGACACTTAATTGAGTGAAGTGACTCAGGACATTGCAGGTGAGGAACTCCTGTGTTCTGGGTTCTGTAACTCACAGAAACTACCACCCATCCTCACTCCCACCCACCCCTATCTGAAAGCCTCTCATATACCTGCATGCTTACATACCCTGGTAGCATCCTCTGTGGTGGACTGCATCTAGAGAGCCATCACTGGGCCAATCTTGGTGTATGAGAATAGCTGCCTCTTGGAGTCTAGAGATAGCTGGTTAGTGTTGTATTTTTGCAGAGAAAAGGAGAGAGGGAATGGTTCTATGGCATGAATTATTTGGCATTTTGATCCACAACTATTGTTAAGTTGAAGGGTTTTCCTGGTTCTACCAGCCGGCATCTGAACATCTCTGTACAGTGCCAGCTCACTAAGGAGCACCTTTGGTCCTGGAAGAACAGGACTGGCTTGAGTCTCCTGCAGCTTTGTTGGCCCAAGTGAAGTGTGTGAGAAACCAGGGTCCAGGGGTTCCTTGACTCTTGGGGATAAGTACTGCCCCAGTGCAGGCCATGTGCCATTAGGGTTGTCATACAGCAAGCAGGAAGCACAGCCTCCCAGGTTTTTAGGTAGATTTGTAAGTAGGGATTTGGTATCTCTTTGCCAGGGACTCTGAAACTGAGGCTTCATTTGGCTTTAGGCAGGGATACTTATTCCACATGACAGGCAGGGTTCATAATTTCACCCACTGGCTCCTAAATTTCAGGTGAGCATCAACAGTAGCACGGAGACCTCACTTCTCAGACCCACACACACTGCCAGCATCTCTTCTAAGCTGTGATCAGAATGTCACAGCCACATAGCCATTGTGGTCCTGTGAGTTTTATCCATTTCACTCACTCCCTACCATCCTCATTCTCCTCTATCCCCTCTTTCTTCCACATCTTTTCTCTTTTTTTCTTTTCCTTCTTTTGTGTTCTTCTGAACTTGTCTGCAGGTATAGATCATGGACCCAGGTCTATCAGTGGTCAATTCAGAATTGTCTGGGAAAGACAGTTTTTTTTTTTTTTTCTTAGAGGAGACGCTTTGGGGAGCCGAAACTAATCACAAGCTCATGTAGGCATAGGGTCTGGATTCTTCCTTTGATTGTTGTGATTACTTGTGGCTTAGTCAATTAGTCCCAGGACATGAAAACAGTATTGAACGTGACAGGACCACTCCCTGGGAGTGACTGGTCTGGCACAACTGAGAAGTGAATTCAGGTCCAGCCTGAGGGACCACGCTATGAGCATCAGAGAGGCTGCCTCAAGGATGTGTGACAGAGAGGGAGAGATGGAAATCAATGTTGGTCTGTCTCCTGGAGGCAGGGAAAATGGTCTTTTTAGGGGCCATCATCCCCATGGAGTTGGGCCCCTGTGGGCTCTCAGCGCATGGAAGAAATGGTTCCTTTGGGATAGTGCAAATCATTTCCTAGTGAAGAATGTTTATCATCTGGTATACAAGCAGGCATATCTGCCCTGGATGCACTGGCTTTTAATGTATACATGGGAGAGGGAGATAGAGAGGCTACAAAAGAGATGAGACAGAAGATAGATAGATAGATAGATAGATAGATAGATAGATAGATAGATAGATAAGATGATGATGAAGATGAAGATGAAGATAAGATAAAGATAAAGATAAAGATAAAGATAAAGATAAAGATAAAGATAAAGATAAAGATAAAGATAAAGATACAGAGAGATAGAATGAGAGGAAATTTGCTGTGAAATTTTTGGTGTATTTGCCTGCACCTTGGTGGTCAAATCCATTCTTTCAAATAACAGCTCTATGGCCTCTCACTCCTGATCCTTGGTTCTAGGCCAATGGAGAGAAGGGGTAAAGAAAGCATGATAGTTTTCTGTGAGGATGTCTTACTTTGCTATGAAGTTGCTTTTTGGGACTGCGGTGTGGTTGTGCTACAGGCATCCTGGAGGGACCAGTTAGGACAGTGTTTTTTTCTTTTGTGTCTAGATGCCAGTAGATCCACTTGAATCACTTAAGAAAGCTCTAAGTTACCTGTTTGCCTATCCCTATTCACATGAAGAGATATATTTTCAGAGGACACAGAATGATCTATATTTGAGAGCACCTTGGGGATTTTAGAGAAAGACAACGTAGCCAAGTATCGTGATTGGTGCCCTCTTGTTTGGGTGTAGTGTGAATTGGTTTTTGGGCTGTGGAGAGGAGATAGGTTATGACACACCTTGACATAACTCATAATAGTTGCGTGACAATGCCAGGACACAGTTATTATTGGGTCTAAGCCCACTATCAATAGGCCAGTGGGTAAGTGGGACGAAATGTCTATTCTTTACACATATCCTTTCCCCACAACACGTTCTTTCACTTCCTGCCTCTTCAACTGAATTTGTACATGGATGCTCCTGGCTTCAGGTGGCTCCTGCTATGTTTGAACTTTGGGAGCATCCACAGAACTCATATGGAAGTTTTCCTGAAGGCACTAGCTTTGATTCATGTGCAAGTAGATGAAAGCATTGGGGTGGACTTTCTCATCACCCATCTGATTTAGGGGTCTGACCAGAGCAACTGGATTATCACAAGTACACACAGACACCATTTTGCTTTGCCATTTGTTCATCAAGGGTGTCTTCTTTTGCTATATTGGAAGGCAGTTCTATGCCTAGGACCCCAATGAGGTTGAAGCCTCTTCTTGAGGCTTCTGCCCTCCTTCCCATGTAAATGCAGCTTTTTGATAACACTACCTTGCTGCTGTATGGGCCCAGCTTTAGCCTAGGATGACCTTGTTGTCAGGTAGCTTTTACCTAGAAGCTTGGTTATGGCAATGGTCAGCCAGTGTCATCACACCCAAGTCTGGCCTGGAAGCTTTAGTGATCACCTTGGTGTGTTGAGTGTAGTAGAATGCAACAGGATTTCTGGGAGGCCCAAGTCAGAATGTCCTTGTTTTGCCACAAAGTAGCAGATTCCAGTCCCTGGCACATAAGTCTATCTTTTGTGTCTGAGTACTCTCTTCTGTGCTACAGATTGTCATGTGTTTTCTGGAGCATTCCCTTAGAACTATGAAACAGTTTCTGAGTCTCCTAGCACACTGATTTGAGGAAAGTGTTTTACAGAAATGCCATTGAGGACCCCATGGTCTGTGCCCCACAAGGCCTGAGCCTAACAAACATCCATAACCCTCTTCCTACCCTATCCTCCACATTGAACCCCCTCACCCACCTTAAAGCCATACCCACACAAAATTTCTTGTATCTCCAGTTGGAGATTGCCCCCAGAGAGCCAGCCCAGATCACTAAAGATATTGAATATTACTTTAAGTATTTCTCAGCCATTTGAGGTTCCTCTTTTGTAAATTCTTGGTTTATATATAAACCTCATTTTTAATTAGGTTATTTGTTTTGTTGACCTGTAGTTTCTTGCATTTTTATTTATTTTGTACATTTGGTCCCAACTGTAAGTAGAGTTGATGAATATCTTTCCTCATTCTGTAGGTTTCAGTTTTTGCCTATTGACAATGTCTTTTTTCCTTAAAGAAGCTTGTCAGTTTAATGAGATCCTCTTATTAATCTTTGATCTTAATTTCTTATCTTGTGGTGTTCTGTTAAAAAGTTACCTTCTGTGCCACTGCTCTCAATTCCATTCCTCATTTTGTCTTCCATCAGATTGATTGTACCAGGATTTATAGTGATATCTTAGATCCATTTTGACTTGAGGTTTGTACTCAGTGGTAGATATGGATCCATTTGCATGCTTCTACATCAGACATCCAATTAGACCAGTACCATTTGTTAAAGCTGCTTTTTTTGTCATTGTATGTTTTTGGCTTCTTTATCAAAGATAAAAAATCCCTAGGTATCTGGATGTATATCTGGAAACTTTACTCAGTTCCATTATTTGTCATGTGTGTTTTTTGTGACAACACCATTCAGTTTTTTTTACTATGTCACTGTAGTACATATTGGGACCATGGATGTTGATACCTCTAGAAGTTCAATTATTTTTCAAGATTATTTTAGCTGTCCTAAGTTTTTTTGCTTTTCCATATGAAGTTGTGTAATGTTCTTTTCATGTCTAGAAAGAATTGTATTGGGATTTTGATAGGGATTTCACTGAATCTCTTGATTACTTTTAATGAAATGGCCCTTTTTACTATGTTAATACAACCCACACAAGAAAACGGGATATCTTTCCATCTTTTGAGATCTTCAATCATCCTTTTCAAGGATATAATGCTTTTGTCATTCAAGTCTTTCACTTGCTTGATCGCCCAAGATCCCTTACGTTATTTGTAGCTATTGTGGAGAATACTGTTTATGTCATTTCTTTCTCTGTCCATTTGTCATTTATACATAGGAGGGCTACAGAATTTTTTGAAATTATCTTGTATCTAGCTACTTCACTGAAGTTGTTTTATACCTATAGGAGTTCTCTAATCCAGTTTTTGAGGTCATTTATGTATAATATAATATCATCTGCAATTAAGGATATTTGGAATTTTTTCTTTTAAATTCATATTCCCTTGATGTCCATCTGTTGTCTTATTGATCTAACTAGAACTTTAAGTAGTATATTGAATATGTAAACATGGATGGAACAACCAGGTTTTGTTCCTGATTTTAGTGGAATTGCGTTGAATTTATTGCTATTTCCATTTATTAAATGGAATTTCTCTATTTAATTTTGTGTTGCAGTAGGCTTGGTGTTTATTGCCTTTATTACATTTCGAAATGGCCTTAGTATCCCAAGTTTCTCCAATGGGTTTTTATGAAGGGTTGTTGATTTTGTCAAAAGCGTTGTCACGATCTAGTGAGATGATCATGTACGTTTTTTCTATCAATTTGTTTATGCAGTGTCACTGCATCATAAATCACATTCGTAAAGCACTGTCTGATTTTCCTATGGTGAACCATCTCTTCATCTCTGAGATCAAGCCTCCTCAATCATGGTGGAAAATCTTTTTAATGTTTTTTGGATGTGTTTTGTGAATATTTTAATGAGTACATTTGCATGTATGTTCATGAGAGCCATTGCCATATAATTCTCTTTCTTTGCTGAGTCTTGTGAGGTTTGCTATGAGCATAACTGTGGCCTCACAGATTGATTTTGTAAGAATTCATTCTGTATCTATTTTGAAGAATAACTTGAGGAATTTCGGTGTTAACTCTTTAAATATCTGATAATTCTGAGCTTAAATCATTTGGCTCTGGCCTTTTATTGATTATAAGTCCTTTACTGCCCTCTTGTATTTCCTTGAAATTATAGGTGTATTTAAGTTATTTATCTGATCTTGATTCAGTTTTTGTAGGTGGTACCTAACGAGAAAATTTTCATTTCATTTGGATTTTACAATTTCGTGGAGTACACTTTTTTAAGGTATGACCTATTGATTCTTTGGATTTCTACAATGTGTATAGATATATCCTCCTTTTTCTGGTTTTATTGATTTATACATTGTTTCTCTGTGTTTTAATTAGTTTAGCTAGGTGTTTGTGTACCTTGTTGATTTTGACAAAGAACCAGGTCTTTGTTCCATTGATTCTTTGAATTGTTCCCTTCATTTCTATTTTGTTGATTCCAGCCCTCAGTTTGATTAATTCTTGACATCTACATTTTTGGGTATACTTTCTTCTTTTTCCTTTAGGTCTTTCAGATATGCTCTTAATTTGCTAGTATATGAAGTCTCCACTCTTTTTCTGGTAAACATTTTGTAATATGAATTTTCTCTTTATCATAGCTTTTATCATGTACCGTAATTTTGGATATATTTTAGAGTCATTTTCATTGAATTCAGGAAATTCTTTAATTTCTTCCTTTATTTCTGTCTTGACCCACTTGTCATTAAGTAGAGAGTTCTTGAGTTTCCATGATTTTGTAGGCCTTTTGCTGTTGCTGTCGTTGAAGCTGTACATTAATCAATGGTGATCTGATAGGATGCAGGGGGTTATTTCAATTTTCCTGTATGTATTGAAGATTGCTTTGTGACCAATAATGTGGTCAATTTTAGAATGTTCTGTGACATGTTGAGAAAAAGATGTATTCTTTTGTCTGGGTGAAATATTCGGTAAGTATCTGTCATGTCCATTTTGTTTATAATATTTGTTAGCGTCAGTATTTCTCAGTCATTTTTGTATGGATGGGTTGTCAGTCGTTGAGAATTGGGCTTGTGAAATCTCCCACTATCAGAGTGTGAGGGTCTCCCACTATCAGTGTGTGAGGGTCAATGTGTTTATTTAAATTTTACATTGTTTTATTTACAATTGTTGGAGCCTTTTACAAATTTTAGGGGCATAGGTATGAAGAATTGCAATGTCATATTTGTGGATTTTTGATTTAATAAATATGAAGTGTCCTTCTCCATGTCTTCTAATTATTTGTGGATAATAGAAATGGCTACACCTGTTTGATTCTATTATCCATTCGCTTGGTCAAACTTTTCCCAATGCTTTACTCTGAGGTAATATTTACCTTTGTGGTTGAGGTGGGTTTCCTGTATGCAGCTGAAGGCTGGATTCTGTTTTGAAATCCATTCTATTAGTCTATCTCTTTTTGTTGGGAATCATTAATCTTGTCACCATTAATATTGAAAGATCTCAATAACCAATGATACTTAGCTCCTGTTATTTTGTAGTTATTGTTGGTGTATGTGTGTGTGTGTGTGTGTGTGTGTGTGTGTGTGTCAATTCTTTTGAATTTGCGGTGTGAGATTATTTCCTGGGATTTCCTGATTGTAGTGAATCTCCGTGTTTTGGAGTTTTTATTCTACTCCCTTCTGTGGGCGGGGTTTGTTGAAAGGTATTGTTATTTGATTTTATCATGAAATATTTTGATTTCTCAGACTATACTTGATAGTTTTGCTTGAAATAATAGTCTGGCTGGCATCTGTGTTCCCTTAGAATATGCAGTTTTTCTGTTTGCTGTTAGACATTATTGTATATATTAAGAAGTTAGGTGTGATTCTAATAGATTTACATTTGTATGCCATTTGTTGTTTTCTCTTGTAGTTTTTAGTATTCTTTGTTTGCTTTCTATTTTCAGTGGTTTCACTTGTATGTGGCAAGAGGACTTGCTTTTCTGGTCCAGTCTAATTAGTATTCTTTAAGCTTCTTGTATTTTTATATGCATCACTTTCTTTATATTTGGGAAGTTTTGTTCAATGATTTTGTTGATTATTTTATATCTATAAACTTTCTGAGTTATCTAAGTCCTGTAATGAACTAGCCAAACAGTCTACCACCTGTGCTAAGTCTGTACAAAATTGCGTTTGTTTCTTGAAACTTGTCTGGGAAATTATTTTTAAATATCTTGTCATCAAGCTTAGCAGCAAGAGCCTTTATTGCTGAAAGAATGCACTGGCTCTTTTCTGTGGGACTCTTCCCTTCAGAAGTTGCCCAAATTCGTGAATCTCTACACCTTCAATGACTCAGCTCTCACCAAGCCAACATATATAAGTCTGAGGGCTACATCTGTTGGACGTACAGTCCCTCATGATGTTGTACAGATATCAGATAACAGCCGAGAACAAACAGCTGCAAGAAACGCACCTTCCTTGGCTCCACAACTCTGAATTCCCATGGTTAGATGCAGAAAATAGAAGTCTAATTTGCCTTTATATCACATCTTCCCACTACTGACTTCACAATGAAATAAATGGCAAAATGCTGGTGGTTGAAAAAATCTGATTTCACAGTAATTGAATACCATTTGTTGTCATGATCATATGCCACTGAGACATTGAAGGTGGCTACATGTGGTTTAAGCCTAGGAAAAGCTAAACAGATAAAAATAGAAAGTACCATGGGTATATATTCAACATAGAGACACCACGTGGGATAGATAGCTGAAGGACCTTATATGTTCAAATACACTGGAAGGAAATTTTTTTTAATTTAAAAGTATGCAACTTTGTGTTCTTTGTTTGAGTTATTCAATTATTTATTTACTTATGTAACATGGTATCATATATTCAATACTGGCCTTTACTTTATTATGTATATGTGACCACCTTGAAATCCTGATCCTCTTACCTGTCCCTTTCCAATGCTAAGGTTAAATGTATGTTCCATGATACATAGTCAGGTCAGTGCTGGGGATCAACCCCAGAGCTTTGTGAAAGCTAGGCCTGTACTGAGCTACGTGTCCAGCCCATATTTTTGAATCATTTTTTTATGAATTTACATTTTGTTTATGTGTTTTTTTTGAGTGAGCATGTGCCATAAGTATGTGATGTAAGAGACCAGAAGTGAGCTCCAGAATCCCTGCATCTGGAGTTACAAGTAGTTGAGAACCAAGCGTTGTTGGTGTTGGGAACTAAATTTGGGTATTCTGGAAAAGCAGAAATTATTCTTAACCATTAAGCCACTTTTCCTGGCCTATCTTTTGATTCTCGATGCCCATAGTATACTGGATATTGAAATTGAAGGCTGGCTTTAATCTACAGCCAGATGAACCTCAGGCCAAATGACATTTTCTGTTGTGATTTTGTTTATTTTTTGTTGGTATCTAGTTTACTCTAAGATGGAAATGATTTTTCCACCTAGATAATTGTCCAAGGTCAGATACTTGGTGTGTAGCAGGGGAGGAGTGAAGTCTTTAAAACTAACTAAATCCTTCCAAAGTACCAGGCATGCCCTTGCTGTGAGACACAGGTCTAATGTATAACTCATTTTGCAGTAGAAAATTCAAAGTAGTAGATGAAGGAACATTGTGAGATACAGTGAAAAATACTTTCCTTAATTGATTACAGTTGGACACACCTAGTAATTACAGTTATACTTCATCAATGACTACATTAATAATGCAGAGTTGGTCATACTGCTACTGTGCAGTTTTGCTAACTGTATAATACAATATGTCTGTGACATATTACTATTGTTGACAATATTATTGAGTGGGAGGTTGTTTGCCATCCTTTCAGAGCAATCACAGAGATATCAGAGGTAAACACTTGATATGAAAAATATAGACACTAAAGATACTGGTATAATCCTCTCTGTTTGCTAAAAGGCATACCATAGAGTGTATTTTCTGCTCAGTTCCAGATGCTATTTATTCTGAAAATCTTGAATATTGGCATTAGATAAAAAATATACTCAGGTTACATAGATGTATCAGCAGTTGAGAACACTGATTAGTCTTCCAAGGAAACTCTACCACCTGTGTACATCTATGCACAAGCAAACATGTACATCTATACTCACTTCCCCCACATGTGTATACACACACACACACAAACACACACACACACGTTTCAATTGACAATAATAGAGTTTATAGGAAAAAATCTTGCTACTTTCTCTGTATATCTCAAACTTCTTCATCTTCAAGCTGTGGACTGAAAATACTTTCTTGAAGATGAACTTTCTCTCTTTTTTGATGCATCCTGTCACTAAGAATTTCTGTACTTCCTTTCTTCATTTTGGGAATACTTCAAGTCCAGTTATTTCAGTATGTTCACTTACATCCCTGCTTTAAATTGGGTTTGGGAAAAAGGGCTGCCCAACATAGAAATGGGATTTCTGGCATATACCACCTGTCTCACCCTTTAAACTGAGACTATTTTAAAATTAAAGTATTATGCATTATTACATTTAACATCTATAATTTTTGCACAACAAATTTTTGCAAAACAATGATTTCACCATTATATACAATGCCATTAACATATCTTTTAAAATGAGGAATTATCCTTTGCCATCATCTCCTAAACAAGTTATGTTCAAAATTCTCTGATAATCTAAAAATGCATTTTAAAAAATGATTGGTTTGTTTTAAGAGAATCTACAAGCTGTATACATTAAACTTTTATTGGATATAGAATTTTAGTATGTAGCTCTAGCTTGTCTAGAATTCCCAATGTAGACCAGGTTGTCCTGAAACTCACATAGATCCATTCCACTGTGCCTAAGGACTGCAATGACATGGGCCATCACAACTCTAAACACTGTTTTTATTAGGTCTCTTAAATGTTACTCACTCCCTTGCATTCATACCCTCCACTCCCCTGAAAGTCATGAAGCCCAGGTCTCAACTCACTTTGTTTCTGAAAATAATCATGAATTCCTGATTCTTCTGCATTCACCTCCAGATTATTGCAGTTCAAGCAAGTTCCTTCTTGCCTAGGTCCCTTTAATCTCTCTTCACATCAGTTTTCTCACTTCCTTTCTTGCCTTGAAGAGAAATCAGGGAAGTTGCCCTGTGGCATACTTTACCTTCTGAATTAGTCTGAATGCTTCAGTGCAATGGTGATTAACTTGGTTCCTATCCACTATGTTTCTTATAAAGTATCAGTTGGACACTGCCTTGCTGGATTCAATGGTTTGGGTTAACACAATTTCTTTGAATTATTTACATCAGTAGGGATACAGTATCTTTATTTCTTCCTTCATTGGCCAGATGGGTCTCCATGTGGAGAGTCCAGTCCAATATTCTTAAAAATGTTGGTTCATCCTTTACAATTACCACAAAGGTCAAGATTTCCAGGAGGACAGCTGCAATCAGTGTTAAGATTGCCTTCTAGGCATTGTTTTCCCTTTTAATGCAAGCTTTCTACCCAAGGAGATTTCAAATGGGAGATGGAAGATGTAGACCGAGGCCTACTTGTAATCCATGGTAGAGGCTATATTTCAGAGAGCCCCTGAAGTGAATAGGGGTCATGTGTACTCTCTTATTTCCCTGGGGAGGAATCAAAGATTTAAACGATGAAAAATAAATGGTAGAGTATGGCATGTATGCACTTAATGTACAACAGAACATCTACTTCTTCTCCTTCCATTTATTTGCCTATGGTAGATTGTCCCATTCACTCAAACTATTTACAGGTGCCTAGGTTGGTGCTTGTATAACCAAGAAGAGGAATCTGTATATGTGTGCTCTGTTTGCTTCTCATGTGTCTGAGCAATGAAGATCTTTGATTGCTAAACATGTGTACAGCATCTGATCTGTAAATTTAGTTCCATAGCCTGCTCCTTGTGAAACTTCTGAGCATTCAACATGCAAATTCTTTAGTCGTCAGAAACACAGAAGCTCCCTGAATTCAGGTTCGCACAGAAATCGGACAGGATATCTGCAAGGAAGCAAGACTTTGGCCTTTTTCTCTGGGCATCACAAAAGATCTCAATACTGAGGAGATAGCCTCTACAAATTCAGTTGTAAAGGAGGTGGAGTTAGGTGGCCTGCTGGATAATGAAAGCATTCTCCAAATGAAAATTTCAATTTCCTAAGATATCAGAGATAAAAATCTGTCTTCTTTTCCTGTGGCACAAAAGCTATGGGAGCATGGGGTTTCTGAGGATGGATGCCATTTTATGTATTGTTTGTGTATGTGTGTGTTTCTGTGTTTGTGTGCTAGGAGAAGTATTCAAAACATTATTGCTATGCACTGTCTGAGTTTTAATCCTTGGGAGACTTCTGTCTTCTGAGTAGTAGCAGACAGCACAAGGGGTAGATTTGGTAGTGAGGGGAGATGGAAGGAGCTGGGAGAAATGGTGGGAGGGAGAAAGATGTTCTGGATGTATTATATGAAGTAATAAAAGCAAATTAAATACTTGAAAACATGCAGAATGAATGTTGTGCAAAAAAAGGTGTGAATAAAAATGAGAAAGTTTTTCTTTTCTGCAAACTTTTATAATAAAACTAGATTCTGGTGGTAAACCCAGTTTACTTGATCTGCATCAATTTTAAATTTTATTTATTAAATCTATGCTAAAACAAAAAGAAGAAACATACAAATACCACCTTTACTGAATTGCACCTTGCTGCTTGGGTTCAGTTTCACTAATAAAGGATGATATATTGGGATATGAGGAACTTGTTTTGTTTGTTTTTTTGAGATGAGAGCAGCTGAGTAATGTCCATGGCACAAGAATGTTGTTTAGTCTCCAGACTGGTGGTATTGGAGCATGAAATATATCTAAGAGCTCATCAATATAATGAATGGCATAGTAATGCATCAACTTGGTTGTATGATATACTAGTGTTTGTAGGTAAAAGTGTGATAGGAAAAATAAATAGTTTCCAACTCATAAGGAAATATGTTCTGTGGATAATCTAAAGACATATATACTGATGTGTCAAGAGTAGGTGGGGTCTTAGTAGCACTAATAACAGTAGTAGACTGTGATAACCTGTGAGATCATAATGGTTGCTTGTAAAAACCCAGTGAGATTCTTGTGGTCTCTTCTCATCTGGACAACAAGCATGGGACAGGTAAGATGTAATATCTTCTTTGGATATGTTACTTTTCAAGATCAGTTTCCTCTACAACTTTTCACTTTAGTATATGCTGGTGGTAATTCTTCCACTCAAACCACAGCCCAAGCCCTGGAATCTGCCCTGGAGCTAGCAGTAGGACCCAAGGCATGGATACCTGATAACATAGGTACAGTCTGTGGAAAAGCTAATCAGTATGGAGTAGGAAGCTAAGATGTCCATAACATGGTGAGTTTATATTGGGTAAATTTCTTCAACAAGATTTGAAGCTATTCCTTAAAGTAGTTCCTGGTAAAGGAGGTAGTCATTCCTTCTTGTATGGAAGCTGCCGATCTTCTTCTATCTGAATGTCTCTAAAAGCCTGAATTCACAGTGTCATTACCACATGAGAAGACTGCATTGTGGCTCACACTTGAGCCTGGTGTTCCAATGACTTCGGAGGGTCCTTTACTAACATTAAAGTCAGGGTGTTGCAGTTGCATGTTGAAAAATCTTGGTTATGCCTCTGTGCCCTGAGTCATTGGTTTTTTTCCTGAGGTTTCTGGACTCTATTTCTTCTATGAATTGTGTTTCCTTTTCTCTATTGATGTTGTCTGGGGTTATTAAAATGGACCCATTCCAAGTAGCTAGTGTCTCAGTTACTTTTATATAACAATGCTGTACAATCTTTAATACTATGCCCCTCCCATTTATTCTCTCTGGGAGATTCATCTCTTGCCAGAATAGCCTAAAGTAATGACTGTGTACTCATTTGGGTTTCGTTTGGTGGGCAGCAAATTGATGTTTTGTTCAGAGGAGGTACCAGTATGTGGCTATAATTTTAATCCATCATGGGATTCTACATAATATAATGTAGTGAGCCAGAATGTTTTAGTAATGCACACATTTTCTGGTTTTCACATCAGAGCATGAGATGCAGGGAGACTGCTTCCTCTATGATAGGACGTGGGGACATTTATCTTAAGATTTCTAAGGAATTTAATACATAGCGACCTTCTTGTTTACTTCAGTCTCCCGAAGCCAGGAACTGTCTAAAATACCTTACCAAGTACACGAGAAAACACAATCAACTCAATTCCATTGCTATCCCTGTTAGAACTGATGTATAAGAGGAGCAGCCAATGATAGTATTTTTATTCAGGTTGGACAGAAATAGAAATGTGGGGGATTTGGAAGCACAGGGACCAACCTTTTCTGAGGTCTGGAAAATGACTCCACAGGCATGGGTATCCTGATATTCTGGAAGGTAGGAGCCACACAGCTCTCACATCTCTTTGGAAGGAGTGCCTTATAGGAAGTTATCCTGTCTTTCAGGAATTCAGGCATCACACAGCTCTGGCAGCTTATGGGCAGGGAAGGCTTCCCCACCTGAGCTGGAATGTGCCAATGTAACAAGTCCTCTCAGCTCTGCTCTGAGGGAAGAACTTCCCTAGTGTTGCAGCTCCAAAGAGATATCCTAACCTAACATAAATGTTGAAGCTGTGTTGACGTGTTATTTTCAGTTTCTTCTCTTCTCTTCTCTTCTCTTCTCTTCTCTTCTCTTCTCTTCTCTTCTCTTCTCTTCTCTTCTCTTCTCTTCTCTTCTCACACACTTCTATACCCATACAACCTTGTTGTGATCCCCTGTAATGGACTGCACCTAGAGAGCTATCCCAGATCACTAAGGATGTTGAACATTTCTTTAAGTTTCTTTTAAGTATTTTTTTAAAGATTACATAGAATGTGCAGATTTCGTCACATAAAATGCCCATTTTTTCTATACCAATCGTACCAACTAAGGATCATGGGCTATCTTTCCATCCTGTGAGCTCTCCTTCAATTTCCATCTTCAAGGAAAACCATATTTGTCATTCAAGTCTTCCAATTGCTTGATTAGACACACCCCAATATAACTGTTGTTGTTTGTAGTTTTGTAAAGGGGTTGTTTCCCTGAATTCTCACTCTGTCCATCTGTCATTTGTGTCCATGGGAGGTAAAGACTTTTTAAGTTAATCTTGTAGTCAACCGCCTCATTGAAGATGTTTATCCGCTATAGTTGTTCCTTTTTAGAGGACTATTAAATGTGTATTGGGGAGAGTGGACAACTGTTTCTTGTTCCAGATTTTAATAGAATTATTTTGACTCTCTCTCCATTTAATTTGATGTTAGCAGAGTTCTTGCTGGAAATTGCCTGTATTATGTTTAGATATAGATTGCATCTCCAGTCTCTCCAATAGGTTTATGATGAAGTGGTGTTAGATTTTGTCAAAAACTCTCTTAGGATCTAGTGACATGACATGACATATTAGTGTTCCTAGGAAAAATAAATAGATATCAAATCGTAAAGAGACTTATAACCTGTGGAAAAAATAAAGAAGCATATCATGATATGTTATGAGTAGGTGGGATTTTAGTACCAATAAGAACACGTCTAGATCGTAACAACCTGTGATGGTTGTATGGAAATCCCAATGTGATTCTTATGTTGCTTTACCATCTGGCCAACAAGAATGAGACAAGTGAAATGCAGTGATTTCTTTGGATATGTTGCTTTCTCAAGATTATTATCCTCTACAGTTTTTCATTTCATTGTATGCTGGCATTGATTCTTCATATCAAGCTATAGCCAAAGCCTTAGAAGATATTCTGGAGCTAGCACTAAAACCAAGTAAGGAATTCTTGATGACATACTCTATGGTCTGTGAAAACAATGATCACTATGGAATAGGAAGCTAAAGAAATACATAGTAGGGTGAGTTTTCCACTGTGTATATAACTTTATGATTTGAAGCTATATGTTAAAATAGTTCCTGGTTAAGGAGATAGGTATTCTATCTAATATGATAACTGCCCAATTTCTTCTATCTGATAGCATCTAGATGCCTGAATTCACAGTGTCATTACCATGTGGGAAGAGTGATTACATTGTGGCTCAAAGTTGAGCAGAGAAAGTGGTCTTTTTCTCTGAATATCACCAACTATCAGAGTAATTAGGATTAGACTCTAAAGTCTCAGCAGTTAGGTGTTTTAGATATCAAATGTACTCCCACTTGGTAATTACAATATCCAAGGAATCCAATTATAAGTATCTGTCCTTCTTAAATATTGCAAGGTACACATGTGCATTTGTTCTTGTGTGCATGGATGTCATTTTATATATCATATGTTAGTGTGGGTGTGTATACATGTGACTGTGTAAATGTATCTATGTCTTTGCTGGAAATAGAATTCAAACACTTACTTTTTCTACAGATTTGTACCATGTTCATGTGGTTCACATCCTACAAATAAGACAGAATGAGTTGATATTGTTTTATTTGAGTTGAAAGAGGGTGAGTAAGGCAGAAGCACAAGAGTGATGTTGGTCTTCAGTATTGCAGAGTGAGAACAGGAGAATCTGAATTATAGATAAGTGCCTAAATATTTCCGCATATGACAACTCAATTCTTTCACTTAAATGTGTGCATTATTATATGCATAGGAGGTAAATGTGTGGCAGTAAATGTCAAAGAAGCTACCACTCCTAGACCGTCTTGTGCACTTTGGAAAATGTTAGTAAGTATAAATTGATGGGTCATAAGTGGGTGGGGTCACTGTGGCATGCGGACCTGTATTTGATGGTGATAGAATATGAGATCATAACTGCCTAGCAACACAATGATATGCTTTGGGTCAAATCTCATGGTCACAACAGGCATGGAGCTTTTGAGATGTAGTATTTCTTTTGCTCCTTTACATTCCTAGGATAAATATTATAGGTGAAAAGCAATAGGATATTCCTGGTGCAATATTGCCATAAGACAGATTTGTGTTGCTGAAGCACACACTGCTTTCTTTTAGATTTCTTCTCATTCCTTGAGATGAGGGCGGTCTGCTTCCTCCAAAACATGGCAATGGTCCATTATATCCTTGGGGATTTATGGTCCTTTGACTTCGTTAAGCAGTGCCGTCTACTGAGGCATGCAAAACTCTAGAATTCTTGTCCTAGCTGGGATGAAATCTCAGTTCATAGTGTCCTTTGTGGTTTTGTTTAGCAGGGAAGCAAAACAGGATTCACCCAGGAGTGCATATAGGGCATTGAAAAGGGTCGGCATTCCTGTGGTCCTTTCTTGTCTTCCTAACAGAAAACTGAGGGATCCAAATATGACACAAACCCAACCACTGTTCCAAGCTGCTTTCTCTGATTTCTACACTCATTGAAAGCACATTTCTTGGAATATACACCACAAAATACATAATCCAACATTTGCTATCATCAGTCCTTCTTTACATTCGTACATTCTTATTTCATTCTTCTTTGCTATATCCATACCTCCTTAACAATTTCCATTGTCATTAATTTTTCACTCACTCTTTTATTTATTTCTTCCTCATCTTTCATTTGCTTGTATTCCTTCTTTATTTCCTTTTTTCTTTCTTTTCTCCTGCTTTGCATTTTTAAATGTTTTCTATTAGGAGAGTTGTAATTTTACATTTCATTCACGTACGTGTCAAACATTGTTTTTGAAAGAGACACTCATGTATATTAGTCCCACAAGGATTAGGAACGATGTACCTTGATTTGCAGACTAGACATCATGTACAGCTAAAAGATGGATATTATCCAAAGGTAAAATGGTGTGCTTTTATTCATGGTGAAAATTACAGAACAGGGACCTCCGTGCAGGGATAGGAAGGAGCTTCAAAACAGTGAAAGAGGAACAGTTTCTTTTCTCTGGCATACCTAGGAAATAGGATGCCTTAAATAGTTGATTCAATTTTAACCTGATGTTACTTAACTCCATCTTAGTCATGTTCCTCAGGAAGAATGCCAGAATCCAGATCAAGAAATCCCTTGAAACATCACGTTTTAGGTCATGTGTTCCTCCTTGGCAAGTTGCTCCCTAATTACAGGTGGAAGAATGTGTACCAAAGAACATAATTGTAATTTGTAATGTAAAATTGAAACTGGGGTTCAGGAAGCTCCCAAATTCCTGGGAAGCATTCTTAACATGTTCTTCATGTAGATTAGAACACAAGCCTCAGAAGGTGAGGGAGAGGGGATATGCTATGTATGTTGTAGATGTAGATCAGCACCTCTTCTACTTATCCCTTTAAATTTTAAACAAGAAAAAAATATTGTTATATAGTAGAAGCCTCATAAAATCACAACTCTGATGAGGATCCTATTATGACACAGGTTATACAGTGCAATGATCACAGGCATGTGCTCTTATTAGTGTAATTTTCTATTCTTATTATTGTTCATATAAAATCATTAGTTAACTGTAATCAATGGTAGTTATTGGAGGATAAATGTCCATCAAATGTCGAGTGACCATGCATACTGTGTATTTCCCTTATAGACAAAGCCATGCCACAAAACATACAGAAGACATGGAAAATGGAATTGTGTATGTAGTTGATGTAGGACAGTACATCTATTGCCTTTCATCTTATTTTAGAACAAGGAGTGATGATTGGTCTATGGCACATCCTGATGCAGTCACAACCATCCTCAGGAGCCCAGATTAATACTGGTTATCATGCAGGGATCACAGAATTAAGGATATTCTTTAATCAGTAAAATTGTCTATTCCTGTTTCTGAGAATATTGGCTGCTATTGGCAACTGTGTGAACAGCATCTGTTCAGTGAAATCAATTACTTACCCTTCTCCTTGTAAGAACTTGGAACACATCAAAATATATATAGCAACACAGTGGCATGGGCTCCTGAAGGCCAAGTGGTCAGTGGTTGGGCTGGAGTGTCTCAGGGCTGTAACACATGGGCAGTGGCTAACCTGGAAGATAAAATTCTCATTTTCTTTGAGCAGACCTTAAAATATCATTTTCTTTCCTCACGAGGGAAACTCCTGTATTATTCATTCCCCTCACTGTGTTGTCTCTCTTTCTATCAAAGTCATATACAAGACACATTTAGTGAATGGCTTGCTTGAATAAAGGATTAGATGAACGTATTGAGGGACAAATGTAGTCTAGTGGAGTGTTGATGAAATCCATGCGAGTTTTAACAGGTCTTCAAATACATAGGTAGCTCGGGTGTCAGCTAATATGTCAGTACAAGACTAATGTACTTTTAAAATGTGAAGGTCTGTTGACTAAAATCCATGTGGTTTTCTGTCAGTGTGAATGTTGTGTTATCATCTATGTCATAAATGTGGATTTTATTACCACTGTTTTTTTTTTTAAGTAAAGTCATAAAATTGGTTGCAAAAAAATTGTTCTCTTGAGTAAAATAGATTTCATCCAGGAATTCCTCACTTTTGGTGCAAGAACGTCTTACTTTTACCATTTAGTTTGGCTTCTCTCATTTCCTAGCAGATTTCACTTGTTGTTCCTTTTTTTAGAGAAATTTCTAATTTGAAGATATAAAAAAAAGTTTCTTAAAGTCAACAGTGATGCTAAAGCTAATTTATACATTTATGGGTGTTCTTTCAATTTAACAAGAGTATAGAATGTTAATTAAACAAGACTATAAAATGTAAACTTAGTGAACCATTTTAACAATTTATTGTTTATTTTTTACAAACCCTATGATTTTTATTACCAAGGGATATATATATATATATATATATATATATATATATATATATATGTATGATATTTACTAATTGCATCTTCGATCATGAATTTCTGCCTTATGTGGGATTTTTATTTTTTATTATTTTAGGAAGAATTACTTTAGGTACTTCTTGAGGGAGGAAAAACAGAGATTGTCTTTATGAATTCATCCAATGATATTAACTTTGTATTTGCAAATAGTATTTAGTATGATCTATAAACATGTGTATTGATGAAATTCTGATTTAAATTTCCCTTCAAAAGGTAAATTTTCATTTTGCTTCATTAGTAAGAAACACTTAAATCCAGCCTGTGCCTAAATCGATTGTCAAAAAGATTTGAGGTTTAGGTGGCCTTTCTTAATTCCCATTAGACTCAGGGCTCAGACCTGAGTTCGTCGAACCCTCACAGGTAAACACAGATGCTTTGAGTTTTGGCCTATGTTCATTAGGTAGAATAAAGGGTGCTTCTCGGTTTAGTTACATCTGGTTAATTGTCTGGGGAGAGGAAAGAGATTGTGACAGATGTGGTGATAGCTCATAATGGTTGCCTGGCAATGCCTAGGGGAATGATAAGATGGGAATGCAAGCCCAATGATGGTAGGCAAAGTGTCAGGAGACATATAATGTTTCTCCTTTAGACCTGTTCTTCCCACAATAGGATCCTAGGCAGCCTGTCTCTTAAGGTGAAATTGAGTGCTTAGACCTTTATAGCCCATGTTGTGGTTGAAGCATGGCAGAACTCACATGAACCCAGACAGAATGGTCGGTAAAGGATCCAGTCTGGTTCCATGGGCATGTAGATTTAAGGTTTTTGGCTGTTTCTCAACTTCCATCAGACTTAGAGCTCAAACTGAATCAATTGGAGACCTCACAGGTACCCCTAGTAGCCTTGAATTTTGCCCTTTCTCTACTGAGAGGTTTTAACCAGGAGGGAAAGCAGTTCTGAGTCTAGATCCCCATTGAAATAAGAGGTTGTCTTTGGTGTGGTATCTGCTCAACCTCCCGTGTGACCAGATATCTATGACACCACCACCTAGCTTCCCTACAAACCAGGTTTAACCTGAGGCTGTTTCGGCAGGCCTATTTGATTTCAAAGCTTGGATATCAGCAGGTTCACTTAGTGTTAGCACACCCAATTCTTGCCTTAGTGATTATCCAGGTGGGTAGAGTCAAGTAAAATTCACCAGGATCTCTGGGGAGGTACATGTCAAAATGGGCTGATGCACCATAAAAAGGCAGTGTCCAGTCCTTGGTCCACAGATCTTTTTTATGTTTGTTTCTGAGAATGCTACTCTGTGTTACAGATTAACATGGGTTTTCTGTAGCATTCCTTAGGACCTGTACAACAACTTCTGTGTCTTCAGATTCACTGAATTGAATGGAGTATCTCAGGGTAGAGAAATTGAGAAGCCAGCTTGTTCTGTGACCCACGAGTTCTGAATATTTTACCCATTACCACCTATACCTGCATCCCTTCCTTGAATACTCTTATCTACTGCCATGCAGATACAACCATTCTGGAATCCCCTGTAGTGAACTACAATTAGAGAGTGATCTCTCTCCATGCGTGGCTGTAAGGTATGCTGCCAGCTTGGATTCTGTAGTCATTTTTAAGTTTTCTGTTTTTTGTTTTTTGCTTTCATTTTGGTTGTGTTGTTTTGTTATGTTTTGCTCAGGAAATTCCATACAGAGTTGTCTCAGGGCACAAGGTAGTTGACATTCTTGGTTCACTAATGTCATCAAGTGAAACTATTTTACAGGTCTGCCAGCTGGTACCTGTTTTTCAGTGGACAAGCCCAGCACGTTCCTTGCTAGATAGTACTATCTCTAAACTCCTGCTAACCTGTTGGCCCAGGAGAGATGTAGGGAAAAGAAGACTCCAGGTGGGCCTGCCACACAGTAGGCTGAGCACAACATGGTTTGGCTTGCTCCAAGCAGGAAGCATAGCCTCCCATGTCTTGAGGCTGCCACCTCAGGATTGTGAGTATTTCTTTGCAAGGGACTTTGTATCTGTGAATGAATCTGAGTTGAAAAAGGGGAACATAATATACATGTCATTGTTCACTAGGCTGCCCACAATCACACTAGGTTTTGTATGATGCTTATCAGTAGCTCACAAATCTTACATCCAAGAACTACACAAGCTGAACATCATCACTTCAAGTCTGTGCCCAGTTTGCCTGAGCAACACAGCCTTTATGGTCCTATGTGTTTTATCCATTTTACTCCATCCCTACCATCCTCAATCCCTCCTTGTTAATCATTGTCTGACTCCTATTCTGACTTTTTCTTCTTTGTCCTCATTTCATTAATTTTTTTATCAGAAATTAGAATCTCTTTTAGCTTGGCTGCAGGTGGAGTTCAGGGATCCTGACATGAGAGACAATATTTCTGCCCCAGAGCTATATCTCTATCACCCTTAAAGGAATTTTAGTGAATTGGACATATGCATCCTCCTTAAGGATAAAATGAGAAATTAGCCCATGACATTCTGTATCCTTGATTCAGTTCCATTGATCCTCATGTTTGTTTTTAAGTAAATACCATGCTCCTTCCATTGCTATGGTTCTGTAATACATCTTAACATCCGGGAAGTCAGGACTTCCAGAAATACTTTAATTTTTCAGGATTACTTTTGTTATTCTCATTTTTTGTTGTTTCATTTACCATGTGGAAGTGAGTGTTGCCTTTATTAGGACTGTAAAGAATTGAATTGGGATTTTGATAGGGATTGCACTGGATCTGTCAAATGCTTTTTGGTAAAATGTATATTTTACTGTGTAAAGGCCACCAACCCTGGAGCATGCAATATCTTTCTATCTTCTAAAATCTTCTTCAATTTCCCTTTTCAAAGACTTAAACTTTTCTCACATTCAAGTCTGAAAACTGGTTGGTAAGAGTCATCCAAGATACCATATGTTATTTGTAGGTATTATAAGAGGTGTTTTTCCCTGATTTCTTTCTTCGTCCTTTTTTCATTTGTATATTGGAGGCTAACAGATTTTTTTTGAGTTGATCTTATAGGTTGTCACTTCATTGAAGGAGTTAACAAGTTGTAGAAGTTATCTGGTTGATTTTGGGGGTTACTTAAATATACTATCATATTACATATATGTGCATGTATACATATGAGTGTGTGTGTGTTTGTGTGTGTATATATATATATATATATATATATATATATATATATATATTTCTTACTATCCAATGTATATTCCCTTGCTGCCCTTCTTTTGTCTTACCCCTTCAAGCTTGAACTTCATATACTCTATTGAGTAGGTATGGAGAGTGGACAACCTTGCCTTATTAATGATTTTAGAGGAATTCCTTTGTGTTTGTCTCCCTTTAATTTGATATTCTCTTTAGGCTTGTTGTAAATTGCCTTTAGTATATTTAAGTGTGGCCTTTGTATCCCATATCTCTCAAAATACTTTAATGTATAGAAATGTTGGATTTAGTGAAAATATTTCTCACTGTCCAGTGAGATGATCAGTTTTTTATGTCATGATATTCATTGAATGATTTTCATATAATTGACTATACAGGAGAACAGATTCCAGTTTCTGTTTTATATTTAATAACATATAAATAAGAGATAATGTTACTCAGTTGGATCTTAGGGAAATACTGTTAACTAGGGAACTTTAATATCTGAGAAATTTGCAAACTTTTGGTTTTGTGGAGGTTACCTTCTGTAAATCATTAGAAGATACCATTCTGATTCAGAAATTATCAAAACAGTGCTCTGTATGTAGGCACTTTCCTGAAACCCCACTACTTTTGAGGCAGAAACTGGAGGGCCAGGAGTTCAAGAACTGAGATATATGAGAGCTTTTCATGAAAACAAACAAATCTTTGTAAAAATGCCATAAACAATGAGAGAAACAGATATAGAAATGATTAACAGCTTTGAATACGATAAGATATTTCTAGATACATCTGAAGTGGGAGTAAATTAACTAAGGTGTGGGAACATGTGTATGATTATGACCCAGTGGCCAAATATTACTGAGCTTGGTCCTTTGATACAGGTACAATTACTTATAGGATTGAGGCAGAAAGCTCATTTCCAGCTAGAAGTTCATGATCAGCCTGGATTCCATAGAGACCTTATCAGTGAAAGCATAAATTAATACTGTTGCTAGCTTTATAGCTTGAAGTAGGGAAAACTGTCTCAGCTTCAGTTTTCTATTTGTTCTTTCAAAAAAATTAAATATTGTATTGTTTAGTTTATTATTTATTTATTCTTCTCTATATTCCTCCATTTATATGTTCTTTTATTTATGTATTTATTTACTCATTTATTTCAGATACCATGTCTCTTTGTACCCCTGAGAGTGTTGGAAGTCAATATCTGAGCAAGGGTGGAATCAAACTGTCAAGATACACAACTGCTTCTGCATACTGAGAGCTGAGATTAAAGTAACATCCCAACAAACCCAGCAAGTGAGAGTTTCTTCACCACAAGATGGTATTACACACCAGCTTTATAGAATTTTAGAAAATACTCCATAAATCATAGCCATTATTTCATGGAGGAATGAAGCATACAGCTATTTGAAAATAGAAAACACATTAATGTATCTTATGCAATGCCTTTGAGGAATCTGTTGGCATATTTTAAAAGTTTTAATTGAGTGCTCTTTACTTTTTTCTTTTAAAAATGTGGAAAACGTCGTGATTTTGCATATCAGTCTTGCACAAGGGAAATGCTCATCGTCTCTGTATCATTCCAGTTTTAGTATATGTGCTGCTAAGTCACCCATTCTGTTTTTACTCTCTTTAAAATTCTCTTCGGGAAGGGTCAAATTTAGCAGCTGGCTATTGATTATGCTATGTAATGACCTATGTTTGTTTTTCTTAATGATGAAGGTCTGCCAATAGCCTAGTATTGACTTTGTCCCTGCCCCACAGAGTAATATAGCAGCTACTGTGCAGCTGCAGAAATCTATTTAGTTCAATCCCACTCCCTGCCACCCCATGCTTTGCAACAGTTCTAGCTGATGACATGACATGTACAACAATGATTCAAGTGCTGTCAGGGCATATAGTGCAAAGCACTGTTACATCACAATATCTGCTGATGTAAGGAAGAATGCATCCGTTGCCTCATTAGCACTTGTTCAAACCACACAGTTTGACCTCCTTAGAGGCCAGTCCTGGTGTCAGAAAGAATTATCTGGTCGTTTTTCCTCCAGGTAACTGGTTTTTATGACTGAGCCCTTTTCTTGCCTGGTATCTGGAATTAGTACTATTTAGGATGTCATATTCTCTGAGCAGGCTCCCTAATGTTCAGGAATCTTGTGGTATGATAAGTCCAGGAGGTGGGCTTGAGGAAATAATAACTGTCTTGGGGTCTGGGAGTAAATTGTGGTCTCTGGCGTGGGGGGAGGGGGAGTTGCAGATACGTAAGGTGAAACTATGTCTGGGGTTCAGGTATTTCTGGGTCTTATGGTTCCCAGAAACTGGGAATGAGATTGTGGCATCCCTTCAGCCTCAGGTGTTGACCTTGATTGTACAGTTCAGGGCTTCCCTGGGATGTCAGGGCTGGTGGTGTCTACAAGTTTCAGGTTTCATTTTCTTCAGCCTGTGTTTTAATTCCTCTGCATCTCACTAAGAGAAGCAGCTTTTGCAGCTTCTCAGTGTTTCTAACCGATGCCAGTGTACTTGGCCTCTGAGGGTAGGAATCACATCTGAGGCAAATAGAAGCCTTGGAACATGAAGGCTTCCTATGTGTCTTCATATGCTGGACACTCAATGAGTATCTGAGGCTGCTGGGCTTTTCCTGTGACATGGTGTTATACAGGTTCAAGAGAGATTTTAGGACTCACTGTTTTTCCTGGTTTTGTGGCGGTAATAAACAAAGGATAATACTGTGATTCCCAGGGAACTGACACTTCAGTTTGAAAGCACTATGAAACCTTTTCTTGAAACTGCCAATCCTGGAGATTCACAAGATGACCCAGACTTCTCTTCTCTGGAGCATTCCCAGATACACTGATGTGGACAGAAGAATCTTAGTTCTGGCAAGGTCACTAATGAACTGGTCTCCAGCAGTTGGGTCGGATGAGTCTTCAGATCCAGGGAACCCAGGTATTGCAACATTAAGGGCCTGTGGTTCGGAGACCTAAGACTTGATCTGTGCAAAACATGGAATAGTGTGTGTTGTCTTTGTGAATCAATACTAAATAAACTTTCCCATTGACTTTGTCCCACTGTTTGATGATTTTCCTGACAGTGTACCATTTTCTGTTATAGTAAAACTGTATAAAAGGTGTTTTATTTATTTCTTATTTCTTAATCTTTTCTTTATATCTTATTCTTTATTATTTAAACTTGCTTGCATTAGCATTCAGCTTCTGTTAGCACTCCTGATCCCATTTTCTTTTGTCATCTCTAACTTCTCAAACCTTGGTCTTATCTGTCTCAGGAAACTGACACTGAAACACAACCTTCTGATTTAAGAACAGGGAGGCCAAGGATGGAGGTAGAGGTATATCCTTATTTTATAGATAAATAAGAGGATCCAAGCTAGAAGTAAGGATAATGCAAGAGACAGAAGATGTGGGGCTAAGTAACATAGGGTAACAGGATTCTAAAGAGCTCTTATTTTTCAACATTTGAATTGATAGGCTTCTCTATTCTGCTATCTATAGTGTATTTATAAAGCACTTAGAAAAATTCTATATTGTAAGGAGTTTTGGTTGTGATACCTCCTATGGGAACCATTATTTTCTATTCTTATTTGGGACATGACTTTATTTTTTTCCTCTTCACATCTCAGGTTGCTACTTCTGGTTTTATGTGCTCACATCTTTTGTTCATCAAAATAGTTTTTAGTATGTGAAAAATCATTGTCTCAGTATTCTTGGGTCTTGGTCTTTAAACTCTGACATATCTTTTGAGTGGTTATGTTTGTAATTCAATACAAATTTGCAGAATTTTTGTGCCTGAAAATATAAGAAGACATTCTCCTTCTCCTTCTGAAAGAACTCATAATATTCTCAAGAGAGCAATGCTTAAGAAATTGAGAAGGGCTTCTTCTTGAAAGGCATCAAGAGGTCTTTCAAATAATTAAATTACCTAGAACAATTCTGAATTATATGTTTCTTCAGAAGGTGGGGATATTCATAATAATTTATGGGATCTTTCTTTTTGAGACAGAGTTTCTGCATTGTAACTCTCATGTCTCAACATTCACTGTGTAGATCAGGCTGCCCCTAAAATCACAGAGATCTGCTTGTCCCTCCTTCATAGTTCTTGAAATATAGGTTTGTACCACTAACACAGGACTATATGTGGAATTTTATATGTATTCCCTTATTTGTACTGGGAACTTTGTCTGAATTATTTTCTCTCGTGGGCCTTAATTCATGGAATAAAACCAACTTCTTCTTTGGTGTTCCATATTACTGGGACTACAGGCTCCTTTCAAACTCCCCAGTATCATAATTTCCTTTCTCTGTCTATGGAATGGAGAAAAGGAAGCTTCAGTTGTTTTTTTAAGCCTCATAGATGTTCATGTTTGTGTTCAGTTACATTTTGTTTTAGCCCAGTGTAAATTTCTGATATAAATGTGCTGTTTGAGATTGTCATCAGTTATTGTATGTGTTCTAAGTCCTCCCTCCTCATTAGAATCCTAGTAAATTAAAAAAAAATCAATTAAACGAGGCAAGAATTTTAGACTTCTCCTACCCCCTCATGTTTTTCAATTGCTATTTGTCCCAGAATTCTTCCTCTTCTGCCTTTTGTGTTCAGGGGTTGCAGGCTGTGTCACTTCATGCTTCTTAAGATTCTTTTCTCTGTTTCTGTCTTTACATACCTTCTCTTGATGTGGATTGTGTGGGTCTTTTCGACTTGAATCCATGATGTATGAAGAAGGAACTTAATTACATGACTAAAACTGGATATATGGTTGCCAAGACATATAGTGCCTGGAGCCAGGGTCTTGGGGTCATTGCAGATTTAGATCCTGAGATCCTTGATCTTATCATCCTATGGGGTTTTTAAGTCCAAATGCCATTGTGTGCTTAGTATGTGCCACACTCAATATATCCTATTTTTCCTTTGTGAGACATTACTTGATCAATTCCCTATTGCATTTATCTCTCTATACAATAGTATTTGCTGACAATTTCCTTTTTGTTTCTATTCAAGATAATTGTATGTAAGATGCTATATTTCTTTATTTAAGTTTTCCTAGTTTTAAATTTATTTTAGTAAGTAGGTTTATGTGATTATTTGACTATTTCATATATACATAACACACATAATATATGTATATAATACATATTCTATGTTGTGGTCAATTGAGTATCATCCATTTCATTCCTTCCCTACGATACACATTTTCTTCTGTCTCTCTTAATCTTACTCCTGGTGTCCCTTACTTTTTTCTCATCCTTCCTTTCATGTTTTATTTTCCCTTTTCTCTCAGAAATTGGGTCATCAATAAACCGAGAAGCAGGTGGAGTTAAGAAACACAGGCTTGTCGGAAGAGGTTTCTGCTTCAGAGCCACATCCCTGGAACATTACAAGGGATCTGGAGTGACTGCCATAGACATATGCTACCTGATTTTGTGTACAAGGAAAGCAAATAGCCAAAGACAGTCTTCTCCCTCATGGTGACTCTTAAGAGAACTCCCCTAAAATGACCAGTCATATACTGAACCATTGAGGCAGATTTTGACTGTACTATGCCTTCTCTAACAATCTCCAACAACATTGAAATCACAACAGATATACAGCAAGGGTAATAATGGATTCTCCTGACTAGGTTACTTTGCTACTTATCCAGGGAGAATACCTAGTGTCAAGGGTTGAAAAAACACTTTTTCTTGCTCTGTCCTGTCCATTGATATCATTTGGAAGAATAATTGCTTACCGGAGGCTCTAAAATTTAAACTTATTTGAATCTGTTTTCTAAGATGATTGTGTGTATTTGTGTGTTTGTGTATGTGTGTGTGTGTTTGTTTCTAGTACATGTTTGTGAGTTCATGCATTTATTCCTTTTGAGTCTCCTCGACAAGATTCTACTCCTTAGAGACTCCAGAAATGTAACAGCATCCAACTGAAAATAGATCAGAGGGTACATGTAGGTTCTAGCCTTGAACCATTGGAAAGATTTGAGTTTTAGGTGGTCTTTCTAAATTCCCATGAGACTCATGGCCCAAACCTGAGAAGCTGGATTCCTAACAGGTACACAGCTGCCTTGAGCATTGTCCTATTTCCAATAGGAAGTCTGAAAGTCTCTTGGTTTGGTTGGGTCTTGGTGGTGTATTGGCCTGTGGAGAAGAAAGGGGTTGTAACAGGCCTGATCATAGATCATAATGGTTGCCTGGCAATGCCTAGGAGACTGATAGGTTGGAGATGCAAGGACACTGCCTGGTAGACAAGGGGGCAGGAGGCATGTAATGTTTCTTCTTTGCATCTGTCCTTCTCCCCACAACAGAGACCTGGAGCGACCTGACCCTGCAGGTGAAATTGGGTCCCTGGATCCTTATAGGACCTGTTGTGGATGAAGTGTGGCAGAATTCACCTGAACCAAAATGGAATGGCAACTGAAGGAACCAGCCTGGATACATGAACAAGTTTGAGGTGTTTTTGCTTAATTTCTCAACTTCCATCAGACTTAGTGCTCAGACCTGACAAACCATAGCCCTCACAGGTACACAAAGCATCCTTGTGCATTGCTTTTTCCATTGCAAGGCTTCTTCTCCCAGTAATGGTAGCAGTTATGTGTATAGAGTCCCAGTGAAACGAGTGGTGATTTTTGGTGAGGTATCTGCCAAACTTCTCTTGTGACTGTAGTTCTGTGACACCACCACACAGCTTACTTACATCTTAGGTTTCACCTGAAGCATTCTTTGCAGGCCTTCTTCACCTGGAAGTTTGGATTTCAGCTGTTTTGCAAGGTATCAGCACACCCAGTTCCTGCCTGACAGCTCTAGTGATCTCTGACATGAGCAGAGTCAAGGTGAATTCAGCAGGATCTATGGGGAGGCTCACGTCAAAATGTCCTAGCTGAGCCACAAGAGGGCAATGTACAGTCCCTGATCCCCAAGTATTTTTTTTTCTGTGGAAATCTATGGCATGGGTTTTCTGGAGCATTCCTTAGTACCTATACATCAACTTTTCGGCCTCCCAGTTGCCTTGAATTGAATGAAGTTTCCCAGGTATTGCAATTAAGGAGTCCCTTGTTCTGTGACGCACAGGTCCTGAATCTACTACCCATTACTACCCACACCTTCACCCCTGCCAAGAATCTCCTTATCTACCTACATGCCCACAACTTTCCTAACCTGTAAGTAATGCTGCCAATTTGGAGTCTGTATTTTTTTTTTACTCAGTAAAGGTCATAAAGAGTTGTTCCAAGGCCTAAGGTACTTAACATTATTGGTGCTCTAGTGTAATCAAGTAGACCTGTTTTGCAGATTCTGCCAGCACATCCCTGTCTTTCAGTGCTGTATCTTGCTACACAGGGGTGACTCATTTCTACTGTAGTCCTGTCAGCTCTGAAGTGCTGTGGGGCAAAAACAGGATCCATCTGATTCTTGTCCCACAGGCTGAGGTCTGCCACAGTGCTGGCCCAGTGCCACAGAATTTGGCTTGCTCTAATCTGGAAGCAAAGCCTTCGAGGTCTTAAGTGTTAGTCAGGATTGTGAGGATCACCTTGCAAGTGACTGTATATTTGTGTTGAATCAGCATTGAAGAAGGGAAACTTATTCCACATGCCAGAGTGCACAAGGCCACCCACAATCTCCCTAGTTTTTGGATGATGCTCACCAGTAGCTCACACAGCTCACTTCCAGGAACCACACATGCTACAAAAAAATGTTTCATGTCTGTGCGCAAATTGTCAGGGCAACACTGCCATGATTGTCATATGTGTTTTATCCATTTTACTCCCTTACTACAGTCTTCATTTCCTCCTTGCTCATTTTTGTATACCTCCTATGCTCTCTGATTTTATTTTTCTTCTGGTGTTTAAATTTTTTCATCAGAAAATTGGATTCTTTTTGAGTTTGGCTGCAGGTGGTGTTCAGGATCACTGACCTGAGAGAAAGCATTTCTGCTCCAGAACCACAACCCTAGTACCCTAAAATTTTCTTCGTTGCACCACCATGGACATATGCATCCTATTTTTTGGGTTCACAGGGCAATTAGCCCAAGACATTCTTTTGGCTCACTACACCCTATATGACTGCTTAGTAGCAGGTTGTGCTGAGCAATGCCAAAATTGGCCAAGCAGGCACTGTACCAAGTTGTCAGGGTTAGACTCTCCATGCCTTCCTTAAAGTGCCTCCTGCTGTGATTCTCAACACCCATGCATGAAGCATACTTTTTGATTCTCCTGATTTCTTCACCTTATATATTACAAAAGGAGAACACCCAGTTGGAAAGGTCAAAATGTACCTTTATCTTGCTCTTGCCTGTCCAGTGATATCTTCTGGAAGAGAAATTAATTAGAAGACGCTCAAAAATTAACAATATGTAGAATCTGGGGTCCAAGAAGACTGTGTGTATCTGTGTGTGTGTTCATTCTTCTTGAGTTCACTATTGAGTAATCTATGCCCCAGAGATCCCTGATAGTGCCAGAAAGGTTGCTGTGGGTAGCAGTCATAATGGTCATGTCAGAGTTGTCTGGGAATGTCAGGTTGTTTTGTGTAGGAGAGGACCTTTAGAGCTCCATCCCTCAGCACAAGATCAAGTGGTCATAATATCTGGATGTGCCCATGTAGTGCTGTGACCAGTTATGGCTCAGATGATGAGACTAATTCCATGGCAACAGTGTGAATGATGGTAAGAACAGTCCTGTGGAGTGGCTGCCATGACACTTCTGAGAACTCAGAGCAGTTGCAGCCTGAGGGAGCTCCCTTTGCAGCATCAAAGTGGTTTACCACAGGAGGAGATGGAAAGCAATGATGGGAATATCTCCATCAGGCAAGAAAAATAATCTTTTTCTAAGGGCCAACATGGACAGTCTCATCCCCATGGAGTTGGGTCTCTAGGGATTCTCAGCTGATGGTACGAAGGGTACTTATGGTGTAGTGAAAATCATTACCCACGTGTACCTGGTATATCATGTGATTTCAAGACAGGCCTTATTTCTCTGCATGAACAAGACTATGACTATACATATGAGTGAGGAATATAGATAAAGAGAGCAATGGAAAGAAAGAGAGGAGACTGAGACAGAGAGGGGAGAGAAAGAGAGAGACAGAGAGAAAGAGAGAGAGAGAGAAAGAAGAAGGAAGGAAGGAAGGGAGGGAGGGAGGGAGGGAGGGAGGGAGGAAGGGAGAATATGAATATGGGATGGTGGTCAAATCCATTCTCACATGACAGCTACTTATTCCTATTCCTTGGTTGTAGGCCACAGGAGAGAAAGGATGAAGGTGCCATGAGAGGTTCCTATGATGCAGGGCTTCAGATTGCTTCATGATTTCTGGTGGGAACAGTCCAGAATGTATGTTCTCCCTAGTATGTATTAGCCCAGTGGTTCTACTTGAATCTTATCAGGGAGCTCTGAGTTTGCTGTGTTCCTTGCCTTGGCAATAGGAAGGAGGATGTCCACAGAAGATAAAGAATAATACAAATCTGAGATTGACTTGAGGATTTAGAGAAAGAAAAGAAAAGAAATTGACCTAAGGGGTTCCTGTTGTTGCGGGTGATGTGGGGTGTTGTTAGGCTTGGGTGAGGAGATAGATTGGGACTGACTTGGAGATAGCTAATAATAGCTACCTGGAAATGCCTTAGTTGAAGAACCAAACCCATGGCCTAGTAGGCAGGGCAGCAAGTGGTATGTAGTGTTTCTCTTTAGACACATTCTAGTCACCATAACAGGTCCTGGACAACCTGTGTCTACAGAAAAAATGAGGCAACCTCTCCCTGATTGCATATGGCTGGATACCTAAGGAACCAGCTGGGATTAAGTGTCAAGAAGATTTGAGGTTTTTGGTAGCCTTACTCATCATCCAACAGACTCAATGCATAGACATGTGCAACTGGATTCTCACAGGTACACACAAATGCCACTGGTTTTATACTTTGTCAATTACTGAGACTTCTTCTATGTGGAAAGGCAATACTGAGCCTACGTCATGATTAACACAAGTAGTTGTCTTTGTTGTGCCTCTGCCTGTCTTTCCATGGATGTGGAATTTTTTGATACCAGCACCTTACTGACTTACTACCCCAGGGACTGCTAAGAGGGCCTTCTTGGCAGGCTGCCTTGACCTGGAAGATTGGTTGTGTCAGGGTCACAAAGTATCAACACACCCAAATCTGGAATGGCATCTTTAGTGATCAGTCAGGTAGGTGGAGTCAAGGAGAATACAATAGGTTCTCTGGGCAGACACAAGTTGGGATGTCCTGGTAAGATACAAGAGGACTATGTCCAGCCTTTATTTCCCACAGCTATGTTTTTGTGTCTGAGGATACTCTCTTGTGTTGCAGATTGGCATGGATATTTTGGAAAATTCCCTTGGAGGTCTAGGCAGCACCTTCTGGACTTCCCTAACACCCACAACTGAGTACAATAGCTCAGGGCATTGCAGTTATAGAGACCCTGTGTCCTTGGATCTATGACTGACGCACAGTTCCTGAATCTAGCACCATCATCTTCTCCACTGCACCCCTATCTGGAACTCCCCCAAATCCCTGCATGCCCATACAACCTGCTAAAATCTCCTGTGTTGGATTACATCTAGAGAGCCAACTCTGAGCCTGTCCTAGTCTATAAGGATAGCTGCCTCTTCAAATCTAGAGGTAGATGTTTGTTGTTCTACTTTTACACATAAAAGGACACAGGGAGTGGTCTCACAGCATGAATTGTTTAGCATTTGTTCCACTACTGTCATTAAATGGAATGGTTTTGCTGAACCTGCCAGCAGGCATCTGTGCATTTCTGGACATTTCCAGCACCGTAAGCAGCACCTCTGGTCCCAGCTGTACAGGACTGGATTGAGTCTCTTGCAGCATTGTTGGCCCAAGTGTTGTGTTGGAGAAAGTAGGGTCCAGGTGATCCTTGGCCCTTGAGGTTCAATCCTGCCCCAGTACAGACCAGGTGTCATAGGGTGTGTCTTGTTGCAAACAGAAAGGGCAACCTCTTAGGTCTTGAGGTAACCATGTCTGTAGAGATTGTTAGAATCTCTTTGCAATGGACTCTGCAACTGAGGCTTCATCTGGGTTTAGGCAAGGAAATTAATCCCATATGCCAGGGTTCATAATGTCACCCACAGGCTCCTAAATTTCAGGTGATCATCAACACTAGAACCCAGAACTCACTTCTCGGACCCCCACACACTGCCAGCATCTCTTCTAAGTTGTGATCAGAATGACAGAGCAACATACCCATTGTGGTCCTCTGAGTTTTATCCATTTCACTCTCTCTGTTCCATGCTCATTTCCCGTCTCACCTATCTTTCTGTCACCTGTTATCTCTTTTTTCTCGTTATTCTTTTGTGTTCCCTTCTGTGCTTCTATGCAAATATAGATCAGGGACCTAGAACTATCACTGATCAGTTCAGAGTTGTCTGGGAAGAACAGGTTTTTTTAAAGTGGAGACTCTTTGCGAACCCAACCTTAAACACAAGCTAATGTGGGCATAATGTGTGGACTCATCCTTTGATTGCTGTGATTTCATGTTGCTCAGTCAATTAGACCTAGTGTGACAGGACCACTCCTTGGAAGTGGCTGGATTGGTACCACTGAGAATTCAAATCAAGTCCACGCTGAGGGACCTCCCTTTTCTGCATCAGAGAGGCTGCCTCAAGGACAATTGGGAGAGAGATAGAGGTGGAAATCAATGTCAGGAATGTATCCAGGAGGCATGGCATGTGTTGTGTTTTAGGGGCTATCATCCTTATGGAGCTGGGCCTCTGGAGACTGTCCACTCATGGAAAAAAAATGATTTCTTTGGGATAGTGCAAAGCATTTCCCAAATGAACATGGTATTATCATACAGTATCCAGACAGACCTATCTGCCTTGGATGCTCTGGCTATGAATGTATATACAAGAGAGGGAAATGGAGAGGTCAAAGGAAGAAAGAATGGAAACACAAAGTAATAGATTATAGATAGATGATAGATAGATAGATGATGGATAAAGATACAGAAATGGAGAAATTGAGAAATAAAATGAAAGGAAAATGAGTTTGAATTTGTAGGTATATTTGCCTGGAGCTTGGTGATCAAACCCATTCTTTCACATGGCAGATCTTTGGCATCTCACTCCCATTCCTTGGTTCTAGTCCAATGGAGAGAACAGATTAAGAAAAAATGACTCTTTCCTTTAAGGATGCCTTAGTTTGGTATGAAGTCACTGATTAGAGCAGGGGTGCGGACATGCTGCGGACATCCTGTGGGATCAGTCAGGCATGTGTCTTCTGCCTTGTGTCTAGGTGTTCATATGTCTACTTTAATCACTTCAGAGAGCTCTGACTTACCTGTGTGCCTAGCCCTGGACACATGAAGAGGTATGTGTCTATTGAAGACTCAAAATGATCCATCTTTGAGAGCACCTTGTGGACTTTACAGAAAGGAAACGGAGCAGAGTATCCTGAGTGGAGCCCACTGTTTTGGGTCGGGTGGAGGTGGTTTATTGAACTGCTGAGAGGAGATGGGTTATGACACACTTATCCATATCTCAAAATAGTTAAATAGCAATGCCAAGGAGACAGTTATGGTTAGGGATAAGCCCACTAACTGACAGGCCAGGGGCTAAGAGGGATGAAATATTTCTTCTTTAGAAACAACTTTTCCCCACAACAAGGTGCCTGTCTCTTCAGATGAAGTTTTAGGTGTACTCTTCTGGCTTATGGTGGCTCCTGCTATGGATGAAATTTGGCAGCATCCCCATGAACCTACATGGAAGTTTTGCTGATGTCACCAGCCTTAATCCATCAGCATGAAGATGAAAGTGTTGGGGTAGCCTGTCTCATGACCCATCTGACTCAGAAATCAGACCTGAGAAACTAGATTATCACAGGTACACATAGGGGCCATTTTGATTTGTCATGTGTTGATCAAGGGAGTCTTTTTTTGCAGTATTGAAATGCAGTTCTAAGCTTAGAACCCCAGTGAGGTGGGAGCCTGTTCCTGAGGCTTCTGCCCACCTTCCCATGTGTACACAGCTATGTAGCATACTACCTTGCTACTTTATGTGCCCAGTAGTAGCTTAGAAGGGCCTTCTTGTCAGAGAGCCTTGACCATGAAACTTGGGTGTGGCCATGGTCAACCAGTGACCTCACACCCTGTCTGGCCTGGAAGCTTTAGTGGTCACTTTGGTCTGTGGAGTACAATAGAATGCAACAGGATTTCTGGTCAGGCGCAAGTCACATGTCCTTGCTTGGCCACAAAGGGGGAGATTCCAGTCCCTGGCCAATAAGTCTATTTTGTGTCTGAATTCTCTCTTCAGTTCAACAGAGTGTCATGGGTTTTTGGAGCATGTCCATAGATCTTCAAAGCATTTTGTAACGCTCCTAGCACCCAATATGGAGGAAAGTGTCTCAGTGCAGTGCCATTGTGGACCCCATGATCTGTTCCCCACACCCATAAGCCTACCAAGCATCCCTAATCCTGTCCCTGCTGGAACCTCCACCTTTTTACCTCTCAACCACCTACTATCCCCACAAACACAAACTTTCTTTTATCCCCTCAGCTGATTGCCCCTAGAGAGCAATCCTAGATGCCTAAAGATGTTGAATATTTCTTTAAGTGTTTCTCAGCCATTTGAGATTCCTTTTTTTGTGAATTCTTTATTTAGATATGCACCCCATTTTTAATTGGGTTTTTTGTTTTGTTGACATGTAGATTCTTGCTTTTTTATATATTTTGGATGTTAATTCTCTATTGGAAGTGAAATTGGTCAATATATTCCCATTCTGTAGGCTACAGTTTTGCCCTGCTGATAATGTCATTTTCCTTACAGAAGTTTTTCAGTTTTAATGAGGTACTTTTATTAATCTTTGATTTTTGTTCCTGACCTTTCAGTGTTCTATTAAAAAGATTGCCTCCTGTGAAACTACTCTCAAGGCTTACTGCTTACTTTCTCTTCAATCAGTTTCAGTGTATCTGGTTTTATATTGTAATCTTAGATCCATTTGATCTTGAGGTTTTACTCAGTTATAGATATGGATCTATTTGCATTCTTCTACCTCAGACATCCAATGAGACAAACACCATTTGTAAAAGCTGCTTCCTTTTTGTCATTGTATTTTTCTGGCTTCTTTATAAATGATCAGGAATCCATAGGTGTGTGGATATATATCTGTATCCTTTATTCCATTCCATTGGTCATCATGTTGTTTTTGTGCCAATAACATGCAGTTATTATTACTATGGCTCTTTAGTACAGATTAAGATCAGGAATCTTGATACCTGTAAAAGATATTTTAGTTTTCAGGTTTTTTTTGGTATCCAATTCTTTTTGTTTTTACTTATGAAGTAGTGTATTACCCTTTTAATATTTTTAGAGAAGTATATTGTGATTTTCAAAAGGATTTCATTGAGTCATTAGATGACTTTAATACAGTGACCATTTTTACTATATTAATCTTACCAACACAGGAGCATGGGATTTCTTTCCATCTTTTGAGATTTTCAAATTCCCTCATTAAGGACATAAAGATTTTGTCATTCAAGTCTTTCACTTGCTTGCTTACAGTTGCCAATGATACCTTATGTTATTTGTATCTCTTGTGAAGATTATTATTTCTTGTATTTCTTTCTCTCTATATATCTCATTTGTATATATGAGGGCTACAGATATTTCTTGAGTTTACCTTCTAACCAGTCATTTCACTGAAGTTGTTTACCAGCTATAGAAGTTTCCTGGTCCAGTTTTTTATGTCATTTATATATAATATCTCATCTGCAAATAAGGATATGTTGACTGTTTTCTTGTGAATTCATACTCCCTTAATCTCCTTCTCTTGTCTCATTGTTCTTGCTAGAACTTTAAGTAGTGTATTCAATATTTAAAAATGTAGGAAACAGTCTGGTCTTGCTTCTGATTTTAGTGTAATTGCTTTGAGTTTCCCTCTATTTAATTTGATGTTGTAAGTAGGATTGCTGCTACTTGCCTTCTTCATGTTTTGGTATAGTCTTTTAATCCTCAGTTGCTCCATTAGATTTATTTTGAAGGATTGTTTGATATGATCAAAAGCTTTCTCATATAATAGTGAGATGATCATATAGTTTTTTTTCTATTAATTTGTTAATGCAGTGGATTTCATTGATGTATTTTCTTCAACTGAACCATCCATTCCTCTCTGGGATTAATGCTATTCAATCATGGTAAATAATCTTTTTAATTTGGTCTTGGATGTGCTTTATGAGTATTTTATTGATTTCATTTGCATCTATGTTCAAGAGTGAAATGGGCATAAAATTCTATTTCTTTTTAAATCTTTGTGATGTTTGGGTCTTTGTATGACTCCAAAATATCCTGTAACAACTTTTATTTCTGCATTTTTGTATTGGTGAATTTCTGCATTTCTATGTAGGTGATGATGTTTTCAATAAAACTATGACAGAAGTCCTGGATGCTAAATTGTACCTCTCACTAGAACCCAAGGCAATGTTCACTGGTAACATAGGCTGTAGTCTGTGGATATCTTCTCATGCATGGTTTTCAACTTTGTATACAAATCTGAAGGCCTCTGCGGTATTGTGGACAAGATGAGTTTGACATTGTGTACTAGTTCTCACAAGCTGTAGTTATTTCATAGAATGGTTTCTGGGTGATGAGATAGGTGTTTTCACTAGTATAGCTTCTTTGACTTCTAATATTTATGTTTTCTGGCTGCCTGGGTTCACTGTGGAAAAATGACTGCTTTGTATGTCAAAATTAAATATGGCCAAGACCACATATTTGAGTACTGCACCCTGTACAATTCAGGAGTTGTTATTCCACGATGGGGGCATCTTAGCTCTGACTATGGCCACGTGTCAGTGACATTATACCTCAGGATTCTGTATCCTCATACACCTCAGAATTGATTTCCATTCAGTATTCATAATGTGTAGTAAATTAGGATTGACGTTCCATTTTACTAGACAGTATATCTGATTCTTGAAAATGAGATTCTGGTCAATCTTAATCCCTAAGACCATTTATCAAGATGGGAAAAACATCACTTGGCAGAATTGACTGAAATAGTGAGTGGTTTGCCATCTGGGACTCTAATGGTAAGCAGTTATACAGATGTCCCAATAAGTGGAACTATGTTATAAGCTGCATTTCTTATGACATTCCAGATGAAAAACCACCCAAATCAGAATTGTCATGGTAATGCAAACACTACTTTACTTTGGAATCAAGGGAAGTTTCCTTCCTCCAGGACACCCCAGCTGCTCATTCTGCCCAAGGTCTGATTACCCTGGTGAAAAGTGCAGTTTCTTGACATAAGTTGTGTTCTAGAATTCTTGACCTTCTAGAGACAAAAAAGCAAAGCAGGGAAGCAAAACAGTATTCATACAACAGTCTAACTTTTGGGGCTTCAGAAAGGAGTAGAGTTGATGGTTCCATTCCTGACTTCCTAGCAGATAACACAGATATTTCAAATTCATGCAGCCCCAGTCATTGTCCCAAGGTGCTTTCTCTGCTCTCCACAGGCACCCATAACTCATTTATAGAACACTACATGTTCTCCTAATTTTGGCCCAAGCTCATCCAGATAGGAACATACAGTTCTTCCCTTCAATGTTTGCTTTTGCTTTTATTTATTCATTTTAAAATAACCATGTTTTCCACTTCTATTTGTTCTCTCCAAAACTTCTCACGTACCCTGATTCTTCTATCCAGTCTAACAAAAGTTGACATGAATGACATCCTCAACTGGAGTTGGAAAATACTAACAATAGATAGGCAAAATGAAACAGCAGAAGACCGTACTTCTAAACAAAGACCTACAGAATGGAAGAAATGTTGGAGTGGAAGAAATAGCCTTACATAGGTATGAGAAATAGTAATTACTCAATATCGTTTTTGAAAATATACTATTATTAGAGTAAACCCCCCTTTTTGATCTTTACATAACACTTGTATTCACTTCATTGCACATTCATTTCTTCTTTTCTCATTATTTCTTTTCATCTAAAATAAACTCTATAGAGGAGAATATTCATCACTAACTACATAATTAAAACATTCCCAATTACCTGTCCTTCTTGCCATTAACCCTGTTTTCTTTCCTACATAGGTGACTATCTACTTCCCAACATTTATCCTTTGTTTTTTTCTTAGTCATATTCCTTTCTGCCTCTAGTTTCTTTTTGCTTCTTTCTTTCCTCTTTGCTATTTTACCTCTTTGCTTTCTTTGTTTTTATTTGTTTTAAATTTTCTCTCTTAGGACAGCTGTATATTTAATCATGGACCAATTATGGGTCAGATAATGTTTAGGAAAGAAATCAGAACTAATACAAGGTGGAGTGAGCACTGTGCCTTGGAATGTAGATAAGGCATCTGTCACAGCTAGCTTTTGTAAGCAGACATTTAATACTTTCTTCATGGTGAGAATGAGGAGAAGTAGAGATCTCAAGGTAGGTATACTAGGGAGTTTAAATCCAGTGAATCAGAAGATTTTCTTGTGTCCACTTACACTGCCTATGTGGCTTATCTAGGAAAAATGCCTCTTGGGATAGCTGACCCATTTTTAATCTGGGATCACTTCACATCATCTTGGTCTATATTCCCAGGAGGTATGAAGTGATCACAGTTGAGAAAGCCTTCCAGGCATCTTTTTTCCTCCTTGGTATGTCATACTTCCCCCTTGGCATGCTACTCCATATTTGCAGATAGACAAATGAGGAGCATGGGACCTAATATTAATCAGTTAAAGGTGTATGGAAATCCCTTGAATTCCCTTTACAGTTAATCATGGGGCCATGATGACAGCTGAAGGTCCTATACCATGTACATATCAGGATTTTGCCATTTAATTCTGGGATGTCTTCTCTTTATTTGGTTCCAGTGTCAATGATTTGTTCATCAGATTTCTTCAGGCTCATCCAGGTAAAAATGGAATTCAACTTATCTTTTCCAATGGGTTCTCTCATTGAGGTACAGCCATTTTACCAGACAGAGTCTATATTCCTTGGAAATGAGAATCCTATACAATCTTCAACCCTAAGTCCATTCCATTTACTCAACATGGGAATAATATCACTTTCCAGAATTGCCTAAAAAGTGAGTGGGTTGCCAAATGGGAATCTTTGAATAGGCAGAAAATTGGGAAATTTGGCTATACAGGGATCATATTAAATGGACCTAGGTTAAAAGCATATGATGTTGCAGGTGAAATACTGCCCTGAATCAAAATTATCTTTGTGATACACATACTGCTTCCTTTCCTTTGGATTTCTTTTCAGTCCTTGCAGTAAGGTTGGTCTACTTCCTTCAGAACATGACACTGGTCCCTTATACCCTTTGGAATTTGAGGTATTTTGACTCTGTTGACCAGTGAAGTTTCCTGACGCATGCAGAGATCTAGATTTCTTGTTGTATCAGAGATAAAAACACTGTTCCAGGTGCACATTGTGGCCATATTTAGCAGGTATGTGTAACAGTACTCACCCTGGAGTGCATATGGTGTTGGCAAAGGGGAACTTGCTGGTCCCATTCTTGTTTTCCTAGCACAAAAAAATGATCGATCCAAATTTAACAAAACCCCAATCACTGTCCCAAGCTTCCTATTGTGTTCTCTATAGACACTCATAGCACATTTCTTGGCATAAACCCTACTATCTACATAATGCAACATTCATAATCATCTGTCGTACTTTCAATTCATCCATTCATCCTCAATTCTTTTTTCCTACATCCATGCCTCCTTATCATGTCTATTTTTACCATTATAATGTTATTATTATTTTCATATTTTATATATTATTTATTTTTTATTACTTATATTTATACTTTATATATTCATTTATTTTACACATTTATTTAATAAGCAAATATTATTTATTACATTTATAATTTTATATTCTTAGTAGTTTATTATTTTATCTTTATTATTCTTTCCTAATTATATTTATTTCTTCATCTTTCATTTTGTTTTATTCTTCCATTCTTATTTTTCTTTTTCATTTAAATGTCTTCCATTAGAAGAGCTATATGGTTACTCTTAGTCCAACTACGTGTCAGACAATATTTTTGAATGAAAAACTTTAAATCCATTATTATTATAAGGAGTTGGGAGTACTGTAGCTTGATTTGCTGACTAGGAATATTTTATCATCATTGAGCATATAAGATTATTTGCTAATTGTAATCATTGATAGGGGACAGTTGTTATAAATCCCATGAAGTAGTGAGTGAGCATACATACTGTGTACTCACCCTAGAAAGGAAGCCAAGCCTCAAAATGTACAGAAAAACTGGTAAATGGTGTTAGGTATGTAATTTACTAAGGTAGCACATTTATTATTATCCCCAACTTTTTTAAAAAAAAGGAGCAGTGATCAATCTTTGGTGTGTGCCCCATGAAATCACAACCATCAACAGAAGCTCAGAATGATACAGGTTATAATGAATGGATCACAGAGCTAAGTATTATCTATAGTTGGAACAATTGTCTATTCTTGTGCCTAGCATAATGATTGAAATAGACTCAGATCTGTGTGAACAGCAGCTCATCAGTCAATTGAAATACATAGCCTCCTCCTGGTGAGAATACATAGCAGGCCAAAATGCATACAATTCAGTGTTCAGCAGTACAATAGAGCCTAGATTCTGGTGGTACAGGAGATGGTAGTGGTGGGAAGAATGTCTAGAAGGAAATAAGAGTGTTGTCTTTTTCTCTGGTCATTCCCAAAGATATTAATAGTAAGGAGACAGATTTTGCAGTACATTCCTTAGATTGCCAAAGACTTCGTGTTTGCATATGAAAAGCTTCTCCCAAGGTAAAATGGAAAGTTTCCAGAAATCCACAAATTAGTATCTGTTCTTGGTACCTGTGGTAGTGAATCAATAGAAGTATGGAGATTTTTCAGCATGTATGCCATCTTATGTATCTTGTGTGTGTGTGGGTGTCTGTGTGTGTGTGTGAGTGTGTGTGTGTTTGTTTATCTCACTGTTGGTGTGTTTCTTCAGGAAGAGATATTTGTAACCCTTTATCCTCTAGTACTTTGCATTTTTCCACTGGGTTTTGGTTCTGCTATGCAAAAAAACATATTAAAGAGAACATGTGTCCTTTTGAGTTGGAAGGAGCTGAAGGCAGAACACAGATTGGTATTCATCTCCAGGCTAGTGATATGAAAGCATGAATATCTGAAGTATGTTTAAGAATCTATGAATTTACTAGACTGGCAATGTAATACCTTCATTCACTTGTGTGCTTTACAGCACCCATTATACCTAAATTGTTGGTAAGAGAAGTAAAAAGGAGTTAGAACTCAAATATAGACTTGTGATTTTAGAAAAAGTAAGTTTATAGTAAAGTATCATGACTGAGTGGGAACTGTGTGGCGCTAGTAAGTTTATTAACTTGTTACTGTGTATGAGTTCACAATGGTTTAGTCATGACACCAATGAGATTCTCATTATCCCCTGTCAAAAAGCCAACAGGAATGTAGCAGCAGAGATGCTGTGGTTCTTAGGTTTATTTTTGTTTTTGTTTTGTTTTACTCAACATCAGTATCTGCTGCAACCTTTCATTTCAGCATATGTTGTTTTAAATCAAGCCATTGCTTAAATCTTGAAAGCTTGATTTCACATTTGGCATTAGAAGTAAAGGTAGTAATGCCAGCTGGCACATGTTACAGTTGTGTATAAGTTGATCAAAGAATTTTGGCGTAGAAATTCTTGTTTCCTGTTACTTGTCAGTATGGAAGGGATACCTTGGGCTTCAGAGGTACCCACAATGGGTAACTTCTCCACTGGGTTTGTCTTCACCAGATTTTGAACTCATTTATTGAACTAGGCTTTGATTGATGAGGTAGGTGTTTATCTCTAATATGACATCTTCTCAGCATTTTTAATGTATTGTTCTCTCACATAATAATATATCATGACATCAGGGTTTTTTTTTCTTCCTCCCATCCATGCCCTCTGACCTCAGAGATGCACTGGTCTTCTATTTCCCATCAAAAAAGAACAGGTTTCATAAGGATATCAACAGAATACAGTATAAAATAGACAATAAGACTAGGCACAAGCACTCAAATCAAGTATGGATGAGTCAAACCAGTAGGAGTCAAAATATCTCAAGTGCAGGTAAAAAAATCAGAGACACACAAACACCTCAATTAAATTGTGACTGTGATATCATAAAAGTTTCCTGTTGACCCCACAAAAATTCCTTTGATTCCCTTTCATGCATCCAGCAAGCAGCAAGCAGTTGAAATGCTGTAGGTTTTAGTTCTGTTGTTGTTCTTGTTTTGTTTGTTTATTTTATACTCATGTATATTTTATTTTCCTATATACTTGTGGAAGTTTATTTTTAGGTATGTTTAAAATACTTTTCTGCACTGTTTGGTGAGGGGTAGCCTAGATTTTGGTGTTTTGTAGTTTCTGCAAGTGTTGGATTTATGTGGGGGATGTGTTTGGTCATGTTCTGCATGAGCAATCAGTAGAACACCTGAGGGATTATATATTAATAAAAACACCTGAGCAGTGACAGTCAGGTTTCTTCTGTACATCATGGTGCTTGCCATGACAGTGGTTCCCTCAGCTAAAGTCTGGCAGGGATTTCATCTATTATTATGCCACTTTGTTGTCCTAGGTGAACTCACATATCAACATACTACTACACTCTATATTTCAGCATATGTTGGTTCTTATGTCCTTGGGGATTGAAGATCTTGAGGCATTGTTGATCACTGCAGTCTTCTGTGACATCAACATTGTAAATATGTGATACAATTTTGATGACATGACACAGACAACCTATGCCTTCATCATCACAATTAGAAAAAAATGTGATTGAATGAAAGATAGAGCATCTTAATGTCTACAACATGACATCATCATCAATGTAAAATATATGCCATCAAAATTAGAAAAAACTAGCACAATAATTGTGAAGGAGTGAGATCAAAAATTGTAAATACAGATCACAATTTATAAATGACATCATAATTGGAAGAAATTTACAGAATATTTGGGATGGTATGACACTATCAATGCAAGTATGTGATATCAAAATTTGAAGACAATGATTTGAGTATTGGATGAATATGATAACATAATGTGGGTTATATGACATCGCCAGTGCTAAAAATGACATCTTATTGGGAATAAACTGACAGCATAGCAACAATGTGACATCATCCACATGAGTATGTGATATCATAATGAAAAGGAATTGACGTCATAAATAGAGGGATGTGTTAACATCAATTTAAGAATATGCAATACTCATTGGATGAAATGGATGCAATAATCATGATAACATGAGGTCGATGATGTAAATATATGGCACCTCAATAAAAAAATACAAGAAAGCATGATTGGACAAAACAGACATCATAATTTGGATGGTGTGACAAAGTTAATGCGAGAAAAGGTCAGCATTATTGGAAAAAATTATCTGATCATCGTAAGACTGACATCATAATGTGGATTTTATTACATCATGAATGTAAACATTTGTCATCACAATTGTAAGAAAATGACATCACAACTGTGATGTGACTTCAACATTATAAAGAAAGGAAATCAAAATAAGGAAAATATTTCTGCAAAAATGGAAGGAAATTACACCATCAACCATCACCTTGAGGATGTAACATATTTTTGTAATTGGAAGGAAATGATGTGATAATTCCAAAGAAATGACTTCTTAATATGGATTCTATGACAACAGCATTGTAATAAGATGGGTATGGCATTATGTTCAGAAAAAACTGACATCATAATCATAATGGTGTCATATCAACAATGTAAATATATGCTATCATAATCACAACTGCTGAGCTCCAGCTTTGGTGAGAGTAGAGCTTAAAGTGGATGGATGAAAGAGTGGTGAGGGAAGAATCAGATATAGGACACCATTCATTTTGTTTCCTGAGAGACTGACAGAGAGGAAGCACATCTCAGTATGGCTTCACATATTCTGAAAATTTGTGACTGTCAAAGGCTTTATTTTTACACAACATCATTTAAGACTTTTATGATTGATGACATACCGTCTGGATGTCATTTTTGTAACGTCTTCCTTGATTATATAAGAACATTAAAATCAACAAATTAGGCAAATAACAAATTTTGTCTAAAGTAAAAGCTAACATTATGATGAAATCAGTTTTCTTTAACTCAACATCTTTCTCCTTAAAATTTGTGTCATAAAGCCTTTTGGTTAAAGATGCTAGAGAGGATGATGCTATTTGAATTGACTCTGTTTAAGTTGATCATAAACTTAATGGATTGTAATGCCTGTTACATCAAACATATCTTTTTAACTACAGTCACTTTTGACCCTTGTTAAATTCTTCTTTCCTTTCTCTGTTCTGTTTAACATAAGACCACCATCCTTTCCTTTGATTCTTAAAAAGCAAAAGTAGTCAGCTGTTTGTCTTTCCATGCTATCAGAAAAGTCCTGAGAGTCCTGATTTGACATGTTTGCTCAGGAGGACAGGCAATTTATTGAACTAAAATGTCCTTTCCTGTAACTCTGTCATTAACTCTTGTTTCAATACAATCACTATCTTTATTGCAGTCCTGTAAAGGTTCAAAGGACATTAGGACTCCAAGAACTTTTTATATTTTTGAACATAACAAGCTTATTATTAAGTATATAATCTCTCTCCCTGCCCATATGAATTCTTTATTTCTGAAGCTGGATATGAAAATCTGATGATTCAGCTACAGCTCATCAGCTTCTATAATTTCTCTAGTTTGTTTCTTCTTTAATAATTCTTCTTCCACCTCCTGTTTATAGCTTACTAATTTTATTTATTTAGAATCTAAATGTATGTCTCAGTCCTAGACTCTAAGGAAGACTCAAATTTCTGCATATTTCTATTTCCCAAGATACTGCCATTAGTTTCATTTTAGTTAACACCAACATTTTTACATCATTCCAACTCTATCTTTCGGTGAGTGGCCTTTGACAGTAAAGAATATAAGTGAAAGGTTTTAGTGAATTTCTGGCAAGGGCAGTGAAGGGTCAATCAAGATCATCCTAGCAGTGGATCTTTGTGAAACAGAGCCCTCACTACACTTGGCATCAACACAGAAGCATACAAAAGCATAATTGAATGGAACTGACATGTGTGGGATGCTGTTATACAATCATTGTCAGGATTTGTCATCATAATTGGAATGAAATCACCTAATGATTGGAATTATATGACATCATAATGTGTATTATGTGACATCATCATTAATGTAAGTATATGCCATCATAATTAGAAAAAATGACATCATAATTCTGATGATATGACATCAACAATGTAAATAAATGATATCCTAGTAAAGGTTATCACAGCATGTATAGAAGGAACTAACATCATATTAGGGTGATGTGTAACCATAAATCTTAAGACCTGACATCATAATTGAAAGGAAATATGAAAATTGGAAGAATGTGACTTAATTTGGGTTATGTACCATTGGCAATCTTCATCATAATCATAAGAAAATGACATCATATATCATACTGTGATGTAAACAATGTAAATATATGACATCATATTTGAAAATAACTGACATCGAAATCAGGTTCATGGGAGATTATAAGTGTCAATAAATGACATTACAATTTGAAGAAAGTGACATCAGATGATATGTTAATAATGTAAATATATGACATCATAAGCACATGACAAAATGATTGGATGAAACTGACATCATAATTAAGATGGCATAAAAACATCAATATATGTAACATCGCAATTGCAAGAAAAGTACATGATGATAAGGATTTCACATCATATGTGAATTCTGTGGCATGAATGTAAATGTATGACATCACTGGAAGGACATGCTATATTTGTAAGTTGTTGACATCATAATTAAGGTGATTTGATATCATCAGTGTAAACAATAATCATTATAATTCAAAGAAGCAGACATAATTGACATGATGTTCCACAATCAATGTATGGATGTGAGAGCATAATCAAGATAATATGACACTAGTAAATTATGTATGTGATTTCGTAGAAAGAAATAATGTGATAATCGGAGAGACATGCCTACATAATTATTATTATGTGACACCTTCATAATATGACGTGCAATAAATAACATGAATATATGACAAATATAATGAGAATGATATGACATATTTGGAAGGTACTGACAGCTTAACTGGGATATTATACCACCGTATCAAAGTAATAATGTGACATCAAAGTTGGAAGCAATTCACCTGATAATTGGAGGGACATGGCATCATAATGTGGATTATGTATCATCATCAAAGTAAATATGTCTCATCATAAATGAAAGGAATTGACATAATTGCAAATTTGTAATATCAACAAGGTAAATATAAAATAACAATAAAAAGCGTATCACATGAAACTTGAAAGAACTTGAACCATTATTGATATATTGTTCCACCATCAATGTGACATAGTAATTAGGAGAAAGTGAGAAAAAATATGACATAAAAAATCTATATATGTCTGAACATAAGAATTTCATTGTATTTTGAAGGTACTGACATAATTGGAAATATGTGGAATTATCAATGTCAATATACGCCCTCATTATTTGAGGAAACTGTCATCACAATCGTGATGATTTGACATCAACTACATAACTATATGTCATCAAAAATTAAGGAATGGCATAATAGGAAGGACTGACATCATAATTATGATGATGTGACATCAATGATATAAAAAGATGACACCAAAATAGGTGAGTGAAAGCAAAATTGGAAGAAGCTACCACCATAATCATGATATTACTTCAACAGTATAAATATATGACCTCAGTTAATGAAGAATGTGAAAGAATAATCACCATATGACATCAACAATGTAAATTTATGACATCATAATTAGAATGAGGGAACTTTCTTCATAATTCTGATGACATTACAGTATCAAAGTTGATCTGAGACATCACAGTTTGAAGAATATGACATGATAATTGAAGAATAGGACATCATAATTAGGTTAAATCGTCAATGGCATTAAATGATATCACAATTGGTAGAAACTGACAATTTTGACATGAATGTTGTAAATATATGACATTATAATTTGAAGATATTCACATCATAAAAGTCACATCATGATGTGACTACCGCCATGTAAATATGTCATCATAATATGAGTTGTATGACAAAAGTATAAGGCAACAACATAATTGTAGTGAGAAATATCAACAATGTATATGTATAACATCATATTTTGAATGATTTGACAGCTAAATTGGGAAGAAATTACATCATAATTTGAAGAATTGACACCGTCAATATGATTTGGTGACATCACAATTGGAAGGATATGATGTGATATTGTAAGGATAAAGCATCTTAATATGAATTTCAATAGTATAATCAGTGTACATATGTCACCATAATTGGATGAAACTGACATTCTAATCATGATTTGACTACAACCATGTAAATAAGGACACCTTATTAGAAGAAAGCACATCACAGTCAATATGATGTTCTGCAAACAGTATAAATATATGGCATCATAATAAGAAATAACAGCACAATATGAAAGTGCTGTCAACATAATTATGCGACACCATCAATGCAAGTACGTGACATCTCAATTGGTAAGAAATGACGTAATAATTGGAGGATATGAAATGATAATTAGAATTATGTGTCATTGGCAGAGTGAATATATGGCATCATATATGGAACAAACTAACATAATTTTGATAAGGTTACATCATCAATGTAAACATATGACATCCCAATAAGGATCAAATTTGGAAAGAATTTACATCAAATTGGCATAACGTGAGATTTTCAATATCAATATATGACAAAATAATGTAATAAATTGATACGATAATTAAGAGGATGTGATGTCAACAATGTAAATATATGACATCATAATAAAATATATGACAGCATAAATGGAAAGAACTGCCATCATTATTGAGATGTGACACCATCATTCGTAAGGATGTTCAAGCACACTTGGAACGAAATGATATGATAATTGGCAGAAAAATATGCAAAATGTACCATCATCACTATCAATATATGACACCGTAATTGAAAAAAACCAAAATATGATATCTTTTCATCTTTTGAGGTCTTCAAATTCCCTCTTCAAGGACATACAGATTTTCTCATTCAAGTATTTCATTTGCTTGGTTAGAGTTGTCCAAAATACCTTATGTTATTTGAATCTATTATGAAGAATATTGTTTCTTTTATTTCTTTCTGTCTCTATTTGTCATTTGTATGTAGGAGGACTACAGATTATTTTTCGTTTAACTTGTAGTCAGCTATTTCACTGAAGTTGTTGAACCAGCTTTAGGAATTGCCTGATTCAGTTTTTGAAGTCATTTATATATAATATATCATCTGCAAATTAGGATAATTTGACTGTTTATTTGTAAATTCATATCCCATTAATCTACTTCTCTTGTCTCATTGTACTTGCTACTACTTTAAGCACTGTATTCAATATTTATAAATGGAGGGAACAGCCTGATGCTCCATTTGATTTTACTGAAATTGCTTTGAATTTTACTCTTTTAATTTGATGTTTTCAGTAGGATTGTTTTACTTACCTTTATTTATTTCGGTATGGCCATTTTATCCTAAATATCTCCATAAGGTTTATTTTGAAGGGTTGTTTGATATTATGAAAAGCTTTCTCACTTTGTAGTGCGATGAACATGTATTTTTTTCTATTAATTTGTTTATGCAGTTGATTACATTGACTTATTTTCTTATATTGAACAATCTCTTCTTCTCTGGGATCAAGGCTATGCAATCATAGTGAATAATCTTTTTAATTTGTTCTTGGCTGAGCTTTGTGAGTATTTTATTGAGTTCATTTGCATCTATGTTCATGAGTGAAATTGACATATAATTCTGTTTCTTTTTGAATCGTTGTGATGTTTGTGTATTTGCATGACTGAGGCCTCATAGAATGAATGAGTTTGTAAAAGTTCATTTTGCATCTTTTTTGAAGAATAACTTGAGAAATTTTGGTGTTCCTTCTTTTTTGAATGTCTGATATAATTCTTACATTAACTCATCTGGCCTAGGCTTTTTATTGATTCTGAGTCCTTTACTGGCTTCCTTATTTCCTTGAGAGTTATACTTCTGTTGAAGTTGTTTATATACTCCTTTTCTTTCTGGTTTGGTGATTTGGATATTCTCTGTCTGTCTTTAAATTATTTAGGTTATGGGTTTGTCTATCTTACTGATTTTCTCAAGTAACCAGCTCTTTGTTTCATTGATTCTATGAATTGTTCTACTTGTTTCTATTTTATTGATTTCAGCCCTCAGTTTGATAAATTCTTGATGTCTGCTTCTTCTGTGTATGCTTGCTTCTTTTTGTTCTAGGGCTGTCAGATCTGCTCTTAATTTGCAAGTATATGAATTCTCCACTCTTTTCTTGTACGCACTTTGTGCTATCAATTTTCTACTTACCATAGTTTTTTCATGTAACATAAGTTTTGATATTTTTAGAATCATTTTCATTGAATTCAAGAAAGTCTATAATTTCTTTCTTTATTTCTGTCTTGACCAAGTTGTCATTTAGTAGAGAGTGGTTGAGTTTCCATGAAATTGTTGGCCTTCTGCTGTTGCTGTTTCTGTTGTTGAAGATGAGCATTGATCCATCCTGATCTGATAGGATGCAGGAGGTTATATTAGTTTTTCTGTATTTATTGAGGTTTGCATTTTGGCAATGAATATGGTCACTTATGGAGAAGGTTTTGTTAGATGGTGAGAAAAAGATGTTTTCTTTTTGTGTGGGTAAAATGCTCTGTAAATGTGTGTTAGGTCCATTTATTTTATAACATTTGTTAATGCAAATATTTCTCAGGTAATTTTTTTATGTATGGCCTGACAGTTGGTGAGAGTGGGGAATTGAAATCTCCTAGTGTTGGATTGTGAAGGTCAATGTATTTATTTAAATATTGTATTGATCGTTTACAAATTTTGGAGCCCTCAAATTAGGGATGGAAGTGTGAAGAATTGCAATGTCATCTTAGTGGATTTTTCACTTAATGGGTGTGAAATGTCCTTACCTATCTCTTCTGATTAATTTTGGTTTGGTGTTTACATTGATGGATATTAGAATAGCTACATCAACTTGTTTTTAGGTCCATTCTCTTGGTGAAACTATTCCCAATGCTTTACTCTGAGGTAATGTTTATCTTTGAGGTCAGAGTATGATTCTTGTATACAGCAGGTATCAGGATTGTTTTCAAATCCATTCTGTCAGTCTGTTACTTTTTGTTGGGAAATGGAGACCATTAATCTTGAGGGATATCAATGACCAACAATTGTTAGTTCCTGTTATTTTGTAGTTATTTTTGACGTTTGGGAGTGTGTGTGTGTGTGTGTGTGTGTGTGTGTGTGTGACACTTCTGTTGAGTATGATAAAGTGAGATTATTTCCTGTGATTTCCTGATTGTTGTTAGACTCCTTGGATTTGAGTTTTCATTCTCGTAACTTCTGTAGGGCAGGATTTGTAACTAGGTCTTGTTCAAATATGGATTCATCATGAAATATTTTGGTTTCTTTGACTATGATAATTGAAAGTTTTCCTGGGAATATTAGTCTGAGATGGCACCTGTATTCCCTTTTACTGTGTAGTTTTTCGGTTCAAGGTTATGAATTAAGGTATCCATTAAGAAGTTAGCTAGTAAGTTGGCCTTTTTATCTGATGTATTGTTGTCTCTTGCAGTTATTAGCATTCTTTGTTTGTTGTTTATGTTCAATCATTTAATTTTATGTGGCAATGGGACTTGCTTTTCTGGTCCCGTCTAATTCATGTTATATAAGCTTCTTGTACTTTTATAAGCTTCTATTTCTTTATATTTGGGAAATTCTTTTCTATGATTTGGTTGAATTCTTTATCTCTACAAATTTTGTGAAGTATGTATATCCTGATATGTAGTAGCCAAAGTGTCTACCACCTGTACTAAGTCTGTACAAAATTGAGTTTGTGTCTTGAAATGTGTCTAGTTTGGGAAATTATTTTTAAATATCCTCTCATCAAGATTACTGGTAAGTTCCTTCAGTATTGACACAATATACTGGCCCTTGTCCAAGGGACACCTCCCTTCAGATGTGCTGACATTGGTGAGCGTCTGTAGCTGCAATGACTCATATGTCACCAAGCCAAACTATCTGAATGTGAGGGCCAAACTGTTGGAAATACAGGCCCCCATGTTGTTTTACTGATACCAGATAACAGACCAGATAATGCAGCTAAAAGGACAACAAATCCTTCTCTACAACATTTAATTCCCATGTTTAGATGCTGAAAATAGAAGTGGAATTGAACTTGCTATCACATCTTCTCATTAATGACTTCATAATAAAATAAGTTTCAAAAATTCTGGAGCTTGAGAACACTGAGTTCACAGTAATTTAACAGTATTTGTTGTCATGATCATGTGACACAGAGAGATAGAAGGAACATGGCTATAAATACAACATAAAGACACCAAATGACATAGACTGGCATAGGACCTTATGCATACAAATAGACTAAAATGGGAGATTTTTTTCAATATAAAAATATGAGGCAAGTTTTTAAGTGTTTGGAAATATTTATTAATTAATTATTTAGCTGTGTAACAAGATATTATGTATTCAAGGTTGGTCTTGAGCTTATTTTTTTAACTAAGGCTGGGCTTGACACCTGACCTTTTTCATCTGCCTGTTCAGTCCTATGATTAATTGTATGTTCCACCATGCCTAGTCTGCGTAGTACTGGGCATCAAACCCAGAGATTTTGTGAATCCTAGGTCTGCAATGAACTATGAGAAAAGCCCAAATTTGTGGATTTTTCTCTTTTTTATGAATTGAATTTTTGTTTTTCTTTATGAGTCTTAGTGAGCATTGTGTTAATGTGCACCTTTGTATTCTGTATAATGAAAGGGATTCTGTAACAAATTATTACAACAGAAAAGATTATTGAGTGAAGAAGTTGTTTTCAATCCTTTCAGGTGCAATCATTTAGATATCACATGTAATAATTTGATATGAAAATTATAGGTACTTTTATATCTTTGTTAAGTGTTTTCCATGGACTGTATTTCAGAGTACAGAAGCTGTGTATTATTAAGGGCATAAACATTGGTATGAGATAAATATTCTCTGCTAGAGAGATGGCTCAGCAGTTGAGAGCACTATATAGTCTTCCAGAGGACTAAATCCTAACTCCTGTGTACATATATGCACACACAAACATGTATACCCATATTAACACCCAAACAAATAAGATTGTACTGAGGTTATTTAGGTACGTTGGTCAAAACTTGCTGTGTTCTCTGCATTTCTCAAAACATTTTCATCTTCAAGCTGTTAACTGAAAATGCCATTTTGGAAGGTGTCCTTTCTGTCTTTTCTTATGCATACTGTCACTCAGAAGTTCTTCATTTTCTTTCTTCATTGTATGAGTATTTCACCTCCACTTATTTCAGTATATGCACTTGATTCTCTGCACTAGGCTGCTTTAGTGAAGACAGACCTGTCTGAGACTGAGAAATGTGATTACTGTCACATACTGCCTATCTTTCCTTTTATACTGGGACTACTTTTAAATTAAAATCTTAGACATTATGACACTTAACATCTAAAATTCTCAGCATCATTTCCAATTAAAACAATCCCTTCTTTTATACACAGAATATTATTAGCACACCTAGAAAAAGGAAAAATCTTCTTTTACGAGCATTTATTACACAGGTTATATTCAAATTCTGTGATAGTCTTAAAAATTCTTTAGAAAAGTGGTTGAATTATTTGAACAGAATCTGAAAAGTTGTGTACCTTACCTTTCATTTGAGATAGCATCTCTCTATGTTGTACTGAATGCCCTGGAATTGCCTATGTAGAATAGACTGCACTCATACTCTCACAAATCTATTTCCTTATACCTCCTGGGTGTGGTGATTAAATAATTGGCCACCACACCTGGCTATATGTCATTAGGTCTATTAAATCTCAGTTTTTTGATCTCAGTTATATGCTACCTCTCCTGAATCTAATGAAACCCTGGCTGGTCTCATACTCACTCTCTTCCTGAAGATAATTTTGAATTCCTGATTTATACATTCATCTCTGTATTTCCAGAATCCATGCAAATTCCATCTTGCCTTGGTGCCTTAAATATCTTCACATCAATATTTCTATCCTTCCTTTATTACCATTGAAAAGAACTCAAGGAAATTGTCCTGTGGCCCACTCTACTTTCTTACTTAGTCTGATTGCTCCTAAACAATGGTATTAACTAGTTCCTTATCCTCTGTGTTTTTTTGAAAGTTTCAGTTATGAACTGCTTTGCTTGATTCAGTGGTTTGGGAAACAAATTTTCATAGGTAACTTCATTTTGAACGACTCAAATCATTAGGTATACAATTTCTTTTATGCCTTTCTTGATTGGCCAGATGGGTGCCCATGTAGAGAATCCAATCCAATATTCGTAAAGACATTCATTCACCTTTACATCCTTTACCATGACAACCATGTTCAAGATTCCCAGGAGAATAACTGCAGTGAATGTTGCAAAAATTTTCCAGCCATTGTTTTCGTTGTTAATGCAACACTACTTCTCAAGGTGATTTCTGATCAGAGGTGGAAGAAGTAGCCTAATGCCAAATTGTATTCTATGATAGGGCCTGTAATTCAGAGAGCCCATGAAGTGACTAGAAGATATGTGTTCTATGTTCTTTCCATAAAGAGGAATGTAAGTTCCAAAAGAGCAGAATATATGGCAAAGTATGCCAGGTATGTAGTAGATGCACAACTCAACATCTACTTTTCCCCTTCCATTTTAATACAAATAATAATGATTGGTCTCTGGTGGACTGTCCCATGCAGTCACAACCATCAACAAGTGCTCAGGTTTGTGCAGGTACCACAAATAATAGGAATCTCCTCAAGTATTCTTACTTGGTTCCTCATATGTCTAAGCAGAGAAGACCTTTGATTGCCAAACATGTGGACAGCAGCTGATCAGTAATTTAATTCCATAGTCTGCTCTTTGTAAAAGTTCTCAGCAGGTTGACATTCAGGTAGCTCTGTTTTCAGCAACACAGAGGCTCCCTGGATTGTGGTTGGTACAGAGTTAGGACAGGGTATTGCCAAGGAATTGATACTCGTCTTTATCTCTGGACATCACAAAAGATCTATAGAGTGAGCAGATAACCTCTGTAGTTTCAGTTCTAAGGCGTGTGGAGTTTGGTGGCCTGTTGCATTGTGAAGGCTTTTCACTAATGAAAATGCTAATTTTCTAAGAAATCAAAGATAAAAGAATGTCCTGTTTACCTGTGGCACAAAATTTATGGCTGCATTCGAGTTTGTGAGTATGGATATCATTTCCTGTATTATATGTGTATGTGCGTGTGTGCATATACCTGTGTATATCTGTGTTTGTGTGCTGAGAAAAGTAGTCAAACAAATACATGCTACACCATGTTTGAGTATTAATACTTGGAGGACAGCTCTTTTCTGAGTAGAACAGAGAGAGGAAGAGGTAGATCTGGGATATTAGGGTGCTAGGAGGACCTGGGAGGAGTACAGTGAGGGAAGACAGAAGGCTGGAAGTACTTTATGGGATAAGAAAAACAAAAATAAAATAAAATAAAAATAACATGCAGATTGAATGTTGTGGGAAATGAGGGAATTGATTGTAAAGTGTATTTTTTATTTGGTATTTGACTTTTTTGTCACGAACTTTCACAGTAATACTAGATTCTGGTGATGAATACAATGTATTGGTCTGCAACCATTGAAACTTTTTAAAAATGATTTTAAGCTCAAATATAAGAATAAGAAAAACTCAAACACCAACTTCACTGAATTGCACCTTGATAGTTAAAAATTAAAAAAAAAAAAGATTTCATAATTTTGGTTTTATTTGAGTGATTTAGTGGCTAGGGGCTGGGTAAGGCATTAGCACAAGAATGTTCATCTCCAGTTTCGTGGTATGAGAGCAAGAGTATCTGAAATATGTCTGACAGCCCATCAATATATAATGAATGGCATAATAATGTATCCACTTGCTTGTGTGCTTTACTATAGCCTTTGTACATAAATGTGTGGTTAGAGAAATAAATATTTAACAACTCATAAAGAGACTTATATCCTGTTGATAAAGTAAAGACATATATACTGATGTGTCATGAAAGGGTAGGATCTGCATAACATTAAGAATATTGGTAGATTGTGACAACTCATAATATTATATTGATTGCCTGAGAAGTCTTATCTCTGCCTTTGGTTCCTGTGTCAATGATATTTTCCTCAGGCTTCTGTAGCCTCATCCAGGTAATAATGGAATTCTCTTCATCTTTTCAAATTGGAGCTCTTATTAAAATGAAGCCATTTTACTAGACACTGCCCATATTCCTTGGAAATTAATATCCTGTACAATATTCAACCCTAAGATCATTCTGCTTACTCAATCTGGGAATAACATTACTTGCCAAATTTTCCTAATATAGTGAATGTTTTGCCACCTGGAAGTCTTGCTTTGGGCAGTAAATTGGGAAAACTGACACAAAAGAGGGCCAATTGAGAGGATCTAGATAAAAAGGAACATGATATTCTAGGTTAAACCCTACACTGAGTCAGAATTGTCTTTGTGATGCATGCAATGCTTTCCTTTGGATTTTTGTTCAAGCCTTGAGAGGAGAGTGGTCCATTTCCTCCAAAACAGGGCAACGGTCTCATATTTCCATGAGGATTAAAGTCTTTTGAATCTGGTGACCAGTGAAGTTGTGAGACCTTTGAGGCTGAAGAGCAGTCGAAGCAGCTGAAAGGTGCCTTGCCCTTGCTAAGAGGACTGATAGGATGCTTTGCAAACTCCTTCTGTTTCAATCCTGGAGGGACCCAAATTGTTCACAAGAGCAAAAAGGAAATATCCTGGCAAGTGTTGTTCACCTTGTGGCTACTAAGCCACCTCCCTCTGTCTTTGCAAAGAACATGAGGTCAGGTGCCCAACCTGCCCTCATGCTAATGGGAATTCCTCACTCAGAGTACCGGGAACCTGCCTCCTCTGAGGAAAGATATTTAAACAGGTAAAAGCCTGCCAATAAGGGAAATCGTGATCCATCAGATATGCCTCCTGAGGCTTCCTTTTGCATCTGGTCCCCTATTCTCAGGTTGTGTGATTAGAACCTTTGAGAAAACAACCGAGACTCACTCCTTGGTTTCTGAGTATTTACCATCTGCGCAAACTCATGCTCTGCCTTTCTGGGCAGGGGGTGCAAACTAAGTCACCTCGGGTCAGGCACCAGCAGTGTGCAAGGGAACCCAGCCACCATGGCAGATCTTTGGCGGTTCGCGTGCAGGACATAGGGAAACCAACATGACATCTTCTGAGGCATGCATAGCACTAGAATTCTTGTCCTAGCAGAGATAAAAAACACAGTTCCTGGTGCCGCAGGGATGCAAAACAGTAGTCACCCAAGAGTGCATATGGGACTTGGGAAAAGGTTGATTTTTCTAGGCTCCTTTCTTGTGTTCCTAAAAGTAAACTGAGAGATCCAAATTTACTACAGCCCCAATCATTGTCCCAAGCTGCTTTTTCTGCTCTCTAATTTCACACATAACATGTTTGTTGGAATACACACCAGTAACTACATAATGTAACATTCCCAATCACCTGTGTTTTACATTCAGCCATTCATCCTTGACTTCTTTATCAATGCCTCCTTATCCACTTCCCATCTTTATCTTTTATTATTCACTCCTACTTACATTTATTTCTGCCTCTTTTATTTTAATTTCATTCTTTCCTTCCTTTTCCTTTCTTAATTCTTTTTGCATTTTTAAAGGTTCTTCTTTTGGAGTGTTGTATGTTTAATCTCCATCCAACTACCTGTCAGACAATGTTTGTTAGAGAGAATCTCATGTCCATTATTAATACAAGGTGCTGGGAGCATGGTACCATGATTAGACATCTTGTACAGCAAAAAGATATGGATCAGCAAAGAGCAGAAAGCTGTGTGACTTATTCATGGTGGAAGAATGGGTACCATAGGGCCTAATATTAATCCATGGTAGGGGACTGGGTGTATAAAAGCTCAAAAATTTACCAAGGATAATTCATACTGTGTTGTTCCCCTAAATTGGAATGTTACTCTTTAACAGTTCAGATGGCCATGGAGAGTATGCTATGTCTGTTGTAGAAGTAGTTCAGCGTGTCTTATACTTGTTTCCAAAAATGTAAAAAAAAAAAGATTGTCCTATGGTAGAATTCCCATACAGTCTTAACTATGAAGAGGAGCCCATGTACATCAGTACTTTAGATAATTCAATGATCTCAGGCATGAATTCTCATTAGTGTAATGGTCTGTTCTTGTGACTGAACATATAGGATCATTGGATAATTGCAATCATTGTTAAGGGACAGGTGTTAAAATGCCCAGAAAATGCAAGTGAGCATGCATGCTGTATACTGTCCCAAGAGAGGAATCCAAGCCTCAAAATGTGCAGAAGACCTGGTAAAAGGTGTTATGTACGTAGTTGATGTAGGACAGCACATCTATTATTTGCTCCCTCCCTTTTAAAAAAAACGTCTATGTTATATTCCCTGAGCAATACAACCATCAACTGGAGCCCAGAATAATACAGATTACAGTGCAGGGAACACACAGCTAAGTATTTTCTAGAGTCAGTATAAATGTCTATTCTGAGAAAATTGGCTGCAATTGACTGACAATTGTAAACAGCAGCTGATCATTTAATTGAATTATAGCCCACTCCATATGAGAAGTCAGTGCATGCCAAAATGCATATGATTCACTGTTCAGTAGTATAATAGATACTGGAATCTCGTTTTACAGAGGAGGGGGCTGGTGGGTAGAATGTCTACCAGCAAACATTCTTGATTTTTGTCCTTGGGATATTTTCAAAGGTATCAATATTGAAGAGACAGCTTCTGTAGTCTCAGGACTTAGACAGTTGAAATGCTTCGTGTTTGGCTATGAAATGCTTTTCCCAAAGTAAAATGACAATTTTCCAAGAATCCTCAGATAAATATCTGTCCTGGGTACCTGTGCTACTTAATCTATGGAAGCATGTGTGTCAGCATGTATGTCATTTTATGTAACTTTAATTTATGTGTGTGCGTGTGTGTGTGTGTATGCTTATGAATGTTTGTGTGTCTGTCTGTCAGTTTTATTTTTCTTCAAGAGGAAGAGATATTCACACACCTATTTCCTCCACTGATTTGCACTTTTCCATTGTGGCTTAGTTCTCCTATATAAAAAAAAATTAGGGAACTTTTATTCCCATGCTTTCAAAGGAGCTCTGTACGACAGAGTCACACATTGGTGTTAGTATGAAGTCTGGTGATATGAACACACAAGTATCTGACATAAGTCTGAGAGAATATAAATCTAGTTGATTGGCCGTGTAATACCTTCACTTACTTGTCTGGTTTTCAACAGCAATTGTAGTTAAATTATTGGCAGAAGAAGTAAAATACAGTTATTACTCAGATTTTGATTTTGGAAAAAGTGAATAGGTATATACTTAGTTGTCATGATTGGGTTGGATCTCTATGCCACTAGGGGTGTATCAAATTGTGGCAGACAATGAGATCATAATGGTTCCCTAATGACCCCAATGAGATTCATATGGTCTCATATCATGCATTCAACAGGCATGGAATTCGTGAGGTACTATGGGTTTTTTGCTGTTGTTGTTTTTTTTATGACTCAAGATCAGCATCATTTACCTCCTTTAATTTCAGTATATGTTGACTTCAAATCAAGGCATGGCTTAAAACCTGAAAGCTGACCAGAAGCTGGCACTAGAACTCAAGGTACTAATGGCAGCTGGCAAAGGTTACAGCTGTGAATTAGCTGATCCAATAATTTTGGTTGCGAATGTCCACTTTCATAAGAATTATTACTCTGAAATGGAAACCTCAGCACTAAGAAGTTTATATCCACAACAGAGTGAGTTCTCCTCTGTGTACCCAATTTCATCAAACAGTGAAGCCATTTCTTAGATTAGTCAGTCCCTGGTTAATGAGGTAGATGTATTTCTCTATTGGCAGCTTTTCGATACTTTTGTATGTTTATTTTATTCTTCTCTTAAACAATACATCATGACATCAGTTTTTGTTCTTTCTACTCTCTCAAGCCCTTCCCTTTGTCTCCCAGATGCACTGATCTTAATTTCCCTTCTGATAAGAGCTTCTCTTTCACACATATCAAGAGAACCCAGCCTAAGAAAAACCTAATATCAAAGTAGGATGAGAAAACTCACTAGTAAGTAGTGAGTACCAAGAGCAGGCAAAGGAGTAATAGACACCTCCACGTCCTTTGCTACAAGTCCCATGAAAACAGCAGGCTAAAATGCATACCATATATGCAGAGGATCTCATGTAGATGCATAAAGGCCTTTATTTCCACTTCAGTCTTAGTGAGCCCATATGAGAACTGTCTAGTTGATACAATGGGCTGTGTTCTCCTGGTGTCTGTGATAACTTTGGCTTCCACAATACTTTCCTCCCCTCACTGAAGTGTTCCCTTAGATGTTAAGTTAGGGAACCAGTTGAGATCTTTAGTTTACACACTCTCTATACCTAATATGTGTAGCTGTGGGTCTCTGCATATGTCTTTATCAGCTGCTTGAGGAAGCCTCTCTGGGAAAGATTAACATAATATCATTAGGAATTATTTCATTTATTCTTTTACCAAATTTTTTTCTAGCATAGGTCTTTGGGGTACCCAGCCTCAGGTATCTGGCTATCCAGGCAGTGTCAGCCATAGGCTTTCTCACCTGATGTGGGCCTCAAGTAAGACCAGTCATGTGTTTGACCCTCCCAAAAGTTCTCTGCTACCATTGCCCCAGTATATCTTGCATACAGTACTCTAAGTCAAAGATTTGAAAATGTATTGTCTATATTTGGCAGCACAATTGGAGACTCTAACAACATAATACTGACTGTGATATCAACAATGTGAAAAATCATAATTGCAAGAATCTGACATCATAATACTAATGAGATGAAATCAACACATCAACAATTGAAATATATGACATCATAATAAGGACATGACAACAAATTTTGAAGGAACTGATATCATAATCAATGTGATTGATATAAACAATGTAACTATAGGACACTGTAAGCAAAGGAAATTGATATCTTAATCATGATCATGTGACAACAGTGTAAACATATGTCTTTATAAAATGAGTGACATCACACCAAAATTAGAAGGAAGAGATATCATAATTGTAACAATGTGACACCATCAGCATAAGTATATGACATCACAATAGGAAGGAAATGACCAGAAATTTGGAGAATATGACAATATAGTATGGATTATGTCATATTAGCCATGTAAATCTCTATAATATGCAGAGCATGTCACATAGAATAGTTCTGGAAAAGTAGGGGCATATGTTATAATATAAACAAAAGGATATTCAATGAGGCAACCCATGTACAAAGATTCTTCAATATATCTAGTACAGATCAAGATATCTTCAAGATATCAGAAGAATCTAGCACCACATTTTCTACACAAGAAGTCCTCATACCTAACATATAAGATGAATGGGACCTTCATCTTATTGTTCCTTTTAGGCTTTTAACATTCCATGCCTTTTGGAAAAATGCTGAACCTTTGAATCATAAGGATGGGTTATTAACATATTACACACATGAACAAGAGAGAATGGGATATTCCCAGTGTGACTCAGGAAATCAAGTTCTGATCAATCCATCACTTGTAGTTATAGATGTCTACAAAAGGATTTTCAAAGTTCTTCACAAACACAAGAGGAATTAAGATTCTTTTCATGTATGCAGTACTCTTTTTCTAACCAGCTCCTTTCTGGCAGGAGGTCTAAGAAAAACCAACAGAACACACAGATCTAAAAATCTACATCAAATTCAAGGGTGTAACAGAGATTCTAGCTCTACAGAATGGTTACTAGGAGCTTATTCAACTATCCTGAAACCTACTGAAAGCCTGACATCTGTCCAAGGGCTAATATCAGAAGTAACACACACACACACACACGCAAGACTTTTGGATTTCTCAGAAGTGTTCATGGTTCCTGGAGTATGGACAATGTACAAAAGAGGATGTAACCTCTTCCCATTTTTCACTGAGGTTCTGAGATCCTGATCATATAAATAAACAAGCCTGGAATTTTTCAAGATTGCCCAAGGAAATCTGCATGCTGCATCATTGGGACAAGTTGCTGCATCCCCTTCGTCCTAAAAACCAGGGTTTCATACACTTCTATAGTTTCTACAGGGGCTATTGGCACTGTCCATATATGGACAATGGAATTGCATATGTAAGCACTCACATGAACAGTACCTCAGACCTACCTCCTTAAAGCAAGTATGACCCATAAAAATTACTCTTCATTTAAAATAAGACTGGAACAGGCACCCTTGGCAAAAGGGTTTTAATACTTCACCATAAGATCACAATAGGTTAAATCAACAGCTTTTTGAATCATTAGGCAATATAAATGTGCTTCCTTATGTGGGAGAGTTCAAATTCAACACATCTGACAAATAGTATCTTGTTTTTACTCTACCTTCCTTCAATTCTTTAGAAATTCTCTTATCATTAAAAAAGGACCATGAATTTTCCAAGTAATTGGGAAGGATCCAAGAATCTTATATGCATGATGAAGAAGCTGTGAAACAGTACATACTAGACTCAAGAAAAGGCTAAAATTGCACAAAGATATTATCTTAGACATAGCTACAAGGGCTGTTCCAGGTTTTAGCATACAGCAGAAGATGTGGAGCACTCTGCACCTGTGAATGCCAGTCAGAAATACCATCACATCTCATGGAGGTGCCCTGGCAAAAAAAATATGTACACCAGAGTCAAGAAAACCTTCCCATACTTGTGAGGTAGTCTTCAGACATTCCACAGTGATGGGAGTGTTCTGGGAGATCCTAGAGCTTTTGGAGGATTTGCTCTATATTGACAAGGGATACTGTAAAAGTACTGATTTTTACATGACATTTAGGATCTTTAACAAACATGTATTTTTCAGGTTACAAAAATACAGAAGTTGACATTTCTCCAATACTTGTTAACAGGATTCTGGTAATTTTCCCATATACATCAGAGACTCTGGAAGAGATGTACAAACTGCAAGCACAGGCACACTGCTGTGGTCTCTACTTCATGTGTACCAAATTTGATGGACCATTGTAATTTTTCCTAGAGCCTCTGTCACTGATCATACCAGCAACATGGATTTTTCTACCTACACTTCATATGCAGTTGTATATCCCATAGGAAGTTTGTCACTCAGCAAAAAATATAAAGAGATACTTTTATGCATAAAAACCCTTCCAGATCCCAACAAAGGGAACCACCTGTCATGGTAAGTGACATACTGGATAATGGACTATGGATTGCCTGATATATGGTGTTTTTACATATACAGATTCTCCTCTGATGTTCTCTTGATGTTAAAACTCTGCCAACCCCAATCCAGAGGCCTGTTTGTATATATAAGGAAACCCAAATGTTAGTCGCATCCTATAATCTAGCTATGTCACCTTTACAATGCATAGCTCAAGTACCAAGAGGATCCATCAATCCTTTAATCCTGTTACATTTAAAGTGGGAAATTCAAGGCCATACAAAAGTGTTCAATGTTTGTTACCAGAGTACTTTAGAAGATTACAATAATATCTCCACTGCAACTTTGGTCTTCTACTGTGGCACAGCTAGAGAGCAGTGAGCTGATGCACATTACGAGGGAGAAAACATCATCATAGATTTACATAAAACAAACACCTGCAGAAAATACAAACTGCCAAGGCTGAGGCAACCTTTGCCCAAATAGTATACAACACAATTATTTTAAAATTACAAAAGCAGAACAGGAAAAAAATTCCCCAAACAAAGTGGACCTCAAACAATCTCCTTCTAGTAAAGGGGAGGGGCATATGTTACAATGCTCAGAAAACACATCGAAACTGGCATTCTGCAAACAATGTGAGTTCAGTATATTCTCCTTAGATCAAAACAGTTTCCAATTGACTCTCCTGACCTAAGTGTACTCATACCTAAAATTTCAGATTAATTAATTCTTAAACTTAAACTTCCTTCATTTGATTCTCTAGAATTTACTCTACATTTGAGAAGGAAGTGTGAATATTTTAAATTTGACTTTGATGTTTGTAATGATGATGGTTGTGACATGCTATACTCATGAACTATGAAAAATTTGAAATTTTCAATGTCACCTAGGATTTCAAGAACCTACATCTCCCTAATGTGTTGTTGAAATTCTGTCATATGTAGACAGATAATTTTGCATCTGGGTGTGGGTCTCTCTTATTTCACAGCTTTTCTTTGACTAGAGCTCTTGAATGACAATACTTACACACATATATGTATGTCCTCCACTCCTATTGAAGGGGCTACTAGCATTTCCAGATCCACACATGAAGTGGTTGCTACATGCTTATCAATATGATCAGGAGCATTCCTGAAGCCTGCTTCCTGCTCAAGATATGCTGTAGAATTCCCAAGAACTTCTGAGGCTCTAGAAGTTTTCATATTTTCTTGGAATTATATTGTTCCATAAAACCTACAAGAAAGATGAGTTTGTGTCTTCTATATTTGCTGAAGGGTTACCTTAGTCCTAACCTTATACACAACCATCCTGGAAATCCTCTGAATTGTAAAAGTCTTGTTGGAGCCTTCCTGATTTGCACAAGTAACTGAACCTTCTTTGTCATTTTCACCAAAGTGTCTCAGATCTTGCTAATTCACAATCTTTATAATGACAACATGGAATTTCACATCTATCACCCTCAAAATGAGGAGACTTCACAATTCTTCACCTAGATAAAGGTTGGCATATGACTTTCTTTAAAAAAAAAAGGAGGCAGAATTAAATAGGCTTCTTGACTACATCAACATCAGATCATGATTTCTTGCACCAACTCTCTGCTGATCCAAAAAGACAAACTTGCTATCCTGGAAGTCCTCACAAATGTTACACCTAATCAATGGAATCTTGACCTTCACTCTAGGTTCCAACAGGTCTCTAAAACCTCTCTTATCTTTGTGAAAGGCACAGACAACTTCCACAAATTCAGGAATTATCTAAGCCCTTCTGTTCATTAAACAGTGACTTTACACGATCCAAAAACTCAGGGACAACTTTCAGCTACACAAAGATCTGTAGACAGTTCTATGTCCCTTCGAATGGTCTTCCATTGATTCTTTATATGTATCAGGCTATGCATCACCGTCTACATCTGTGGATCCATCTCGGTGTCATATCAGATCATCTCCAGAAGAGGCTTTTGTAAGATTCACATGTACCTGAGGGTTAACAGGAACTTTTCATATTAGTGACTCCACAATAACAAAGGTGGTATTGGGAGACTCCCAAGTTGCAGCAGAGCTTCCAGGAATCCTATTATCTGTGCCAACGCTGCAGTAACAGGAGACTAGTACAGGGGAACCTTTAGGATATTTCAAAAACTCATGGTTTCCGGGGCCTAGAAAAAAACTAAATAGAAGTTCATCTAAACTTCAACATTTCACAAAGGCATCTCTGCTCTGGCACACATGGACAAGCACCCTTGGGTTCTTCACAACTTGTTAAAGTGGCTCTAGAAACTCACAAATTTTCATGAGTGTCTGTGGTTCTCTCATCTGCTCTCTGGTCTCATGAGCATTTGCTTTTCAGTAGTGGTAGAGGAAGATGCCATTTCTTCAAAAGTATCGGAAACCACTTTGTCAGTTGCAACAGATTTTTCTGGAACTTTACTCTTTAGTACCTCTTGCATTCTCCCTACCTACAGAGTGGATGTTCATGCCTGCCCTGTCACATGCTACAAACCTGAGAAGTTCTCATTAGTGTATACCCCATGGATTTCAATTTTACAAAAAGTAGATTGAAACAGCCTCCTTTATACTTCAGAAGAATCCATCTTGGATGATGTCTAGGATGGTAGTAAAGGGAAAATGAAGGATAGGAAAAAAGAAATGTGAAAGTACTACTAAAATACAAACAGATATCCTATTTCTCAAGTGCTAAATTCATATTTTGAAAAGACACTGAAAATTCACAGATGTATCCAAATAATAAAGGACATTTAAAGATGGGCACTATTAAGGTTCCCTGTAGAACCTACCGTATGATATCAATTAACTTCTTTTACTCAAAGCACACACAACGATGTGATATCGGCATTTTATTTTATATGAAGCCAACGTTGACAAGAATTGTAAAAGGATTCAAACAAAATTCTAAATAAAGACTATACAGGAAAAATAAAAGTTGTATAGTAAAAGATAGAAGCTTCTAAAATTTCATTTATTTTGTAGACGTGTAGCTATCACAGAGACACTGCTGCACCAAATAATTTCATTGTTGTTCCAGCCCTGGAATTGGAAATAAAAAAAATTGAAATGTGAGCGTCTCTTTCCAATACAATGAGAAGGTAGTTGGAAATCTATGAATGTATTTTGGAAAAGATTTTAGGAATTCTCAAGACTAAATCACATCATAGAATTCAATTTGAAGTTGGTCATACATATTTCACATTTACCCTTAGCCTCAATAATGTAATAATTTAGTAGATACATCTATTATCAAATTTAATTTATATTTTTATGTACATTGAATGATGTCTAAAATAAACAGGAAATGTATGCATTGCTAATTTACACATGACAATGTTTGGTGTCATTACATTTATGAAATATCTGTTCTTTACGATGTAATACACTTAAACACCCTTGGCACTATTAAACTTATTCTCTATTTCATGCATACTTCATATTACTGTGCTAAGACACTATTACCAATGTAATTTATACCTGAAAGCAATTTATGTGGCATTTAATGGGTTTAGAGGGTTAAAATCCATGACCATTTTGGGAAGCAATATGGCAATAGGCAGACTAGTTGCTGGAGCAGTAACTGAGAAAATATACCTTTAAACATAACCGTAAGACACAGAGATGTAATTGGTGATGGGTTATAATTTTGAAACCTCAAAAATCACCTTCCTCCAGATACCTACATCAAACTTATGCCTATACAATTTTGCTAACATATCTTCTGAAGAATTTGGACCAGATATTCAAAGATATGAATGTTTTTGTCCATCTCATTCAAAGCATCAAGCAGAATTATTTTTAGTTTGTAGAAATTTTATTTTCTTTTTCTAAAGTACTTGAGTCTATTATAAGCAGAAAATATTTTATCTTAAGAAATAGAACAGTTTGTTAAATTAGAGTAGATATTGATAAATGACTTGATTGAAAAAAATAATAGTCAATTTGTATGATTCCAGATTTTAATTATTATGCTTCTACTTACATGACTGATGCTTTCATTTAGGACATGGGTCTGCAAATTAAAACAAACATGATAACTTCATGGATATTTTCATCCCTATTTCACAACATTACATTGGAATTAAAAAGAAATCCAATAGCTCTTCTGTTATCAAGTTATTCTACACTGAAGAAAAGTGATTTACCTGCTTGGGAGACATTTTGAATATTTGTAATAGGAATTGATAATATCCTGTTTATGTTCAAATATTTGATCCAGGATTCTTCCGTGATATTTTCTCCTTTTGCTGAGTTTTATAGAAGTATAAAAGAGATTTCCATTAGAATATTACCCATACTCTCAATTGATTAAACTTTGCTGTCAGTTGTTAAATCCTAACAAATCTCCCCTCAAAACCAGAACATGAATACCCCTCAGTATATAAGCTCAGAATACATGTGAATGTCTCAAACACACCATCTTGATACTTCTTCTTTCTTCATACTAAGGCAGATATTATAGAAAATGTCTCCTGCAATTTTTTCATTCCTAATGATGTGATTATTTGAAGCCAAATCATGACATTGTAATGTTTGTTCCTGATATTTGCAAGTATCCCAATAACATATCTTTCTATGTTACCTATCTTTACCTGAACTATAGTGCCCATATCTTGGTCTTCTTGATAAAAAATTAGAATATGAAGTAAATAATCTGTAGATTTTATTTGGCTCACTTATTTTATTCATATTTTCTAAAAGACTATAAAATGATAAATACTTAAAATACTCATTTTGTTTTCTCAGAATAAATTTGAAGAACCTGGTATAAATATATAGATTTAATATCAGGACCATTATAATTATTGTACACATGTGCTGGTGAATTCAGAAAATATTACTGCTAAGTGTTGAATTTTAATATGCACGATCTTATATCTGGACAACTGAATCAAAAGAGAAGTTAACATTTAATTGAACAAATTAGATTTTTCACTCTTTAAATAGTTATAAGGACATACAATTATACTTATTGCGATTGTTCAATCATGATGACTGTCAACCAATTAACTGATACTGGTCAGATGTAAAATGCAGATATATATCATGAAAACAGTACAATAACTTCAGTGAATTCTAAACGGTTACTGCCTTTAGGTACCTATTCATATTCTAAGGATTTTGTGTTACTTATTTCAAGACGGTTATGTCTACCAAGGATTAATTGTATACCTATTGAATAGGCAATGGAAGATTCTTCCTTAGTCATGATAATGTTTGACAACACATGAGTGCTTAAATTATATAAGCATCAGTATATTTAATGCACAGAAATTACAGAAAAAGTTTCCTTCTAAGGAAAATTTAGGTAGCATGTTTCTCACATATAAAATTACATAAACTTACCCATTGCTACAGTCACATGTGTGGGATTATTCAGGTAATTTTTATAATCAACACTTGATAAGATGTTGGTACTTGACACAGAATACTCTGTTATAAATACATGAGTTGGCCCTGAGAAGAAGTAAAACATACTTAAGGATATCACAAGATAGCTTCTCCTATTTATTTTGAGTTATTTTATTTTTAAACACAGTGTTTCTGGGAATGCTATCATATCTCAAGGAAAACAGTATTTCATTTGAAAACACAGAGTTATTGGAACTTTCCAAACTCACCCAATAATATACAAAATTAATTTTGATTCCTACATTTACAAACTTGTAACAAAACTTCATTAGACTCAGGTTTCTGATTTACCATGGGTTGCTACTCTTATTTATATGAAAGAGCAAAGTATCTCAAGCTAATATAATACCAAAAGGAAGCTGAATCCTCTATAATATCCTGAATTAATAGTTGTTAATAACAATTATTTACTACCAGAACCAAATGTATACAATAGAATTAAGTAATTCAATGAGAATATAGGTCAAATATTATCTATTAAAGACATTCTAGATATAAATGACAGTTGATGTTTTGGTTTTGGAAAATAAATCCTAGATCTGTCATGTATTTGGTGGATAATCAGGTATGAGATTTCTACTATGACATTGAGAAGAATCTTAGTTCTAGTCAAATACTTGATAAAATTGGCATTGTTTATAAAAAAGTCAAGGGTGAAAGCGATTGCCAATTTTCCTTCCTATTTTAAAAATGGCCTGTAGTAGTATGAACACCAACATTCTAGACTAAAAGTAATAAAACATGCACAAAGGAATTTATTTTAAAAGTTCTTGTCTTTAGGGTAGATATAACTGAATGATAAAATTGAAACTGATATTTGTTCTGAAATTATAATATGAAATTACAGCTGTAAGTTTAAAAGAAATTTAATTCTAGAAAAAATTCTTTTTTTGGTATTTTTGAGATAGAGCTTCTCTATTATAAGTCTGGCTGAATGGGAATTCACTGTGTAAGCCAGGTTGGTCTGGAATTGACAGATATCTGCAGGTGTCTGTCTCCCAAGTGCTGGGATTAAAAGTCTAGAAAAATTATTGATGAAAATATTTTATTAAGAAATGTATATTGCGTAATAGTTTTTGTCCTTGTACATAGTTACAGATTGTTAAAACATTCATTTAATTTCATAAGCGAGTTAACAATTTAACATTATTGGCCATATACATAATGGAAAAGTATTCAGAGCAAATTTTGAATGCAGTATAAAGAAATAATATTTATTTTTGTCTATTTCAAACATAGAATTTTTGCATGATTAATTTAGGTAGTTTGTATTGTTTCTATTGAATCACTTCTGATAAACTTTTTGGGGAGAACTCAGAGCACTGGCCACTGGGTAGTAGTCAATATGTTGATGAAATTGTGGTATAAATGACCATTTTGAAACTCGGAACTTTTTTGAGTATCAAAGTGAATGGCACAATGAGAACAGAGTAAAAATCATATTCATGATGATATCTGAACTCTAAGAGATAGGAAACATGCAGGCTTGAGAATGTATTCTGAAATCCATGACCAGAGTCAGAGCTGAGATCAAACAAGAGTTGAGTTCTCTCTGAAAATGCATTATTTTTACTGTAATTTTTTGGTTGACAGTTGATCATACCATGTGTTTTCGTCACAAATTGAGAAAGCTAAAACTATCATTCATACTAAACTAATTTACACATGAAAGGCAAATTTGCTAGTGGGTACAAAATATACACTAGTATTTGTAAACAGGAGCCATTTGTCTCTTCCTTGCATTTCAAATCACGATTATAATCTGCAGTGTGACACAGGAAAATAAAATCACAAAAAAGGTTGCACCATTGAAGAAAAATAATAGTCTATAATGTTGTAAGCACAACAAAGACTGTTTTGTGTATCCATCCTAAAAGCAATTATACTTACTTAAGCCAAAACATTTTAATGATCACGATCTTTGTGCAATAGCTGAGCACTTATAGCATGTCGTAGATTTCCTAAATTAATGAAAAAAAGGAAATATGAATCATAAAATTTTCATTTCAATTTTAGTATGTTAGTACCTTCATCAAGAAACTTCCCATTCCCTGAAGCCTTATTGAAATCCCTAGCCTCCATGAAAAATCTCCAGACCCTCTATCCTCATTGTCATTGGCTAACTCAGTCACTCATTGTCACCAACATTCTGATAGCTGGAATAAGACAGGTTTTAATGATATAACAGAGTTGTGTAAATAAACAATTTCAAGAAGTACACATTGAAATCTTGCATGTAGCCTTCTGACCTATATCCATCATCCATTTCCCCAAACCTCCCATATTAATTCTAAGTATTACTTCATCTTCATAGAAACCTTATTTCTGCTGCTTCAGTTCTTCACAGTTTGATATAAACAGTCTCACTTACTGAAGTAATACTGCTGACATTCTGCCCTCTGCCTCATGAACCTAACTTTGTTCATCATCCACCATGGATACCACACTCTCTTTACTGAAGACCACATCACTATGTGTACTTCACATAAAAAAACAAAAAACAAATAAAACATTAAGTTTTGTATTTGTTTTTGTTTTTTAATTCATGGGGAGACCTCTACCTTGCCACTTGTTCTTCTTCATTCTAATCTTTTCAATCTAATACACTAAATAATTTGTATATTTTGACAGAATATGGAACTTAATTATATAACCCAATTCATATACCTTCATAAGGTAGAATGGAGAATGCTGTGAGATACTTTTAATCAAATCAGTGTCAATTGGAATTAAATGTTTTCATCCCTGTCAATCCACCTTCTCAGAGTAGACATTGATGTATACCATGGAAGATAGAAATAGAAATGGAAGCTACTCTCGGTCACATTGCCTGCTGTGTCTACTGATTCTCAAAACCTGCTTCTCCTCAGTTTGGCTAGCCTATGTGCTCTTGATAACCCTGTGCCAGGAAGTAGAGAATGCAGACTCTTGCACACTTCCAGCAACATTTATCTTCTCATTTCTCAATCTTCCTATATAAACTACAAGCATTTACTTCCCCCCTTCTCTGCTCTTGATAACTCTGTGCCATGCAGTAGAGAATGCAGACTCTTGCACTCTTCCAGATATATTTAGCTTCTCATTCCTCAAATTTCCTATACAAACTGCAAGTATCTACTTTCCCCCTTGTAAGCACTTTCATCCTGCTGTGCCTACACATCATACTCTTTGAAATGGTTAATGTTATCTGCTGAGATCAGATTGTTATATATATGTCTTCTGTCAGTCTACAGTTCCCCAGAATTCTGACAGCTTGTGACTAAAGACTAGCGCTATTAATTTTATTCTTTCATTTATATTGTATTTTTAGAGTCAGGGTTTTTGTTGTAACTCTACCTGTACTGAAACTCAGTCAGTAGTCCAAGCTGGCCTGGCATTCACAAATATCTGCTTTCGTGTGACTGATGATTGCTGATACTAAAGGCATGCACCATCAAATCCTGATATTCATTTCTTCTTTAATTTTTTTTCAATATAGATCTCAAAGATAAATAAAATTCATAAAAAATCATATATTTTGCTGCATGCATATAACCAAGAGCATGCTAGGACAAAGCAGAAAAAACAATAGGTTTACAATATGCTTAAGTATGTGATGAGTATACTTTAGATGTCTTGATACTTAGGATCCAAAAATATATTCATCAAATCAAGACTGAATCAGTACTCTTAATGGATATTTTCACAAATATTTATTTAAATATGGAAGTTCATTTTCTCTCCGTCTTCTCATATTTGAAAAACGTAAAATATTTCCTTCAAAAATCTATATTCCTTAGCCTCATAAAAATATTTATGATACTTACATTGTATTATGAATATAGAGAGTTATAGCATGACTCCTATACAATCAGGACTATGATAACTCCTATTAAAAATATATTTTCTAGCACTACTATGAGGAAAATTTGTAGTTCTAAGTAACTCAAAAAAAGACTTGACAGATCTCATACATGCAAATTAACAGCACATCTGGAAGCTCTAGTGCAAAAAGAAGTAACTACAGGCAAAAGGAATACATTACAAGAAGTGATAAAACTGACGGTTGAAATCAATAATTAGAAACAAAGAGAAAACTTTGAAGACACAATGGAACAAAGAGGTGTATCTTTGAGAAAATCAATAAGATAGACAAACTCCTATCTGAAATACTTAAAAAATGGATAGAGAATATCCAAATAAACAAAATAAGAGACAAAAAGGGGATATAAATACAGACACTGAGGAAGTCTAAAGAATCATTAGGACATTATTTGAAAAATTATGCTCTGCAAAATTAGAAAATCTAAAACAAATGAATAATTTTCTCTATATAGACAACATACCAAAAGTTAGATCAAGATCAGATAAACAATTTGAATACACCTTTAAACACAAGGAAATAGGAGAAATCTTTTAAAGTATTCCTACCAAACAAGCAAACAAACAAAGACAGGACCAAATAGTTGTAGTGCCAAATTCTATAAGACATTAACAGAAGAGTTATTATCAATTCTGTTTTTCAGATGATTATTTTTGTTGTGTTCAAAATAATTACTTTGTACACTGTTGGATGAGGTCGTGCATAAGCCTTAACATTTTGTTTAGTCAGCAGGTGTTGCATTAATGTGGGAGATGTTTGATTCCTTATGACCTGCACATGCTCTCAGTAAAATTCTGAACCAATAAAAACACCTGAGTTCAGATGCTCAATATTCCATTCTTGAGAATTTTGTCTGGCATTATGGTGGTTCCTTCTGCTAAAGTCTGGAAAAGTTTGCACTTTTGTGAATGTCCCCAAGTCCTCCTTGTTGAGCCACCACAGTACGTATACAGCTACAATAATCATGAAAGTATTCCACAAAATGCAAACAGATGTAAGGCTACTAAACTTATTCGACAAGTTTACGATTGCCCTGATAGCCAAATCACTCAAGAATATAACAAAGAAAGAGAATTAAACCAATTTCCTTCATGAACATATCAATGGATAAATACTCAAGAAACTACTGGCAAAACAGATCCCACAACACATAATAAAGATTATCCACTATTATCAAGTAGGCTTCAATCCAGGGAATAATGGTTGCTTCAACATACCAAAATCAGTCAATGTAATCCACCATAGAAATAAACTAAAGAAAAAGCAAATGATCACTCTACTAGATACCGTAAAATTCTGACAAAATCCAACACACCTCATTATGAAAGTCTTTGAGAGATTAGAGATACAAGGAATATACCTAAACATAATAAAGGAAGTTTATAGCAACCCTACAGCCAGCAACAAATAAATGGAGAGAAGCTCAAAGCAAGTGCAGTTAAATAAGGAAGAAGATAAATTTGGTATCTCTCCCTATTCAATAGAATGCTTGAAGTCCAAGCTAGAGTAATAAGACAACTATTAGGTAATCACCAGAATGGAATATGGAAAACAGAATTCAATGTATCATTATTTGCAGATGAGATGATAGTTTATATAAATGGCTCCAAGAATTCTAAAAGGGAACTCTTGTTGCTGTTAAACAACTTCTTCAAAGTGACAAACAACAAATCAACTATAAAAATCAGTATGTTTCTACAAATGATGAATGACTTGAGAAATAAATCAGGGAAAAACTTCCTTCTAAATAGCTACAAATAACACACAATATTATGGGGTTGAGTCTAACCATGCAAATGAGAGAATTGTATGTGAAAAATTTTGAGACCAGGTGAGAGAAATTGAAGATCTCACAGTGGAAAGATATCCATGCTCCTGGATTGGTAGGACCAACATAGCAAATATTGTAATCTAATCAAAGGAAATCCACAGATTCTTTTCAATCCCTATGAAAATCCCAATACAATTTTCACAGATTTTAAGGGAAAATACTCAAATTCTTCTGGAAAAGCAAAATCCAGAGCACCCAAATTAATTCTTACAAAAAAAAAGCATCTGGAGGCATCACTATTCCTGATCTCAATCTATATTACAAAACTTCAGTTATAAAAACAGCACAGACTTGCATAAAATTAGACATGTTCATCAGTCGAAATAAATTGCAGATGCAGACATAGACCCCCTGAACTTAAGGACAGCTGATCTTTGATAAAGACTCTGAAAGTATACAATAGAAAAAAGAAAGCATCTTTAACAAATGGTACTTGTCTAGTTGGGTGGCTAAATGTTGAAAATTGCAAATTGATTCATGTTCATCATCATACAAAAAATTCTAATCCAAGTGGATTATGGATATCAAACCAGATATATTGAATATGATAGAAGAGAAATTGGGAACATATTGGCACAGGGGACAGCTTTCTGAACAGAACACCAATACCTTAGGCACTATGAACAAAGATTTTTAAAAGGGACCAAATGAAATGATTCTGTAAGGCAAAGGACACTGTTATAAACTGGCAACCTAAATTATGGGAAAAGGTATTCAACAACTCCACTTCTGATAGAGGCCTAATACCTAAAATATAGAAGGAACTCAAGAAAGTAGACATGTATAAAATTCAATTTTAAAAAATTGGTTACAAATCTAGACAATGAATTCTCAAAATAGGAAACTAAATTGCTGAGAAACACCTAAAGAAATGTCTGACATCCATAGCAATTAGGGATAAGCAAACCAAAACCACTTTGAGATTCCATCTTACAGCACTCATAATGACTAAGATCAAAACACAAAGTAGAATGCTGGAGTGAATGTGGATAAAGAGTAACACTCTTCCTTGATGATGGAATTGAAAACGTGTATACCCATTATGGAAATAAGCCTAGCAGTTCCTTAGGAATGTGGAAGTTGTCCTACCAGAACACCTTGCTATACCTTTCTGGGAACATACTCAAGGATATCCCATCCTACCAGAAGGACACATGTTCACATATGTTCAGAGGAGTTATATTAATAATAAGCAGAAATTGGAAATAACCTAGCTGTCCCTCAACTAAAGAAATTGCCTTACATTTACACAATGTAGTATTACTCAGCTTTTAATAAAGTGGCATCATTGACTTTGATGGCAAATGGATGGAACTAAAGAAAAAAAATCATGCTGAGTGAGGAAAATAAGTCCTAGAAAACAAACTTATTATATACTCACTTATATGAGGAAACTAAATGCTAAGCATAGGAAAAAGGTACTAGTAAGTACAGATATAAATATTACTTAAAAGGAAGGCCCCAATATGAACACAGGGATCTCCATGGTAGAGTTAAATTAAAACATAAGATTCAGGAAGGTTAGACCTTGGTGGAACTCGGAGTGTAGTAGTCCATCAAGCAGAGTTGGAGGGAGGGAGAAAATATATGGAAAAAGAACAAGAAATGTGGGTCAACTTGGGAGACCTAGTGTAGTAGAAACTCACAGAAATCTATGATGGAGACCCTAGCAAGGATCCCTAGTTATTCGGGATATGGATCCTGAACAGGCCATCTCCTCAGGCCAGGCTAATTATCCAATGACAAGACTAGGGCACCATCCTACCTACAAAATCTCTGAATTATGACTTATCTGTCCAACAAGATCCTCATTGACAACAGAAAGGTATAACTGCATGCCAATGGAGGGAACATTTACCTGAAACTACAGAAGAGTACAGTAACTAAAGATTGTATAACACTAGTCAATTTCTATTGATGTCATGCCCTGCTTATATACATGTACCTAACCAAGTCCTCACCCAGAAATTCCCCTCTAGCAACTGCGAGGAGCATATCAAAAGGCCTAGGGCCAAATTTTTCTAGTCACTGGGCAAAACATCATATAGAGATCAAAGAATCCCAAGGAAGATGAAAAGGAGGGATGACATAAACTAGAGTGGCTTAGGACACCAATAAAACAAGTCCTACATTGTGAACTGATTCTTAGGGCCCCACAGAGTCTTAATCAACAGACACACAGAACCTAGAGCCAGTCTCAAATACACCTCATGGCTGTCTTGATTGGGTCTTTGGAAACCACCTACAAGGTAGAGTGGGCAATCTCTGAGAATTTTACCTTCCCTAGAGACCTTTTTTCTTTCTGAGCTTGTAGGAGAACCCTTGATTTAAGAATTGGTTGTTGACCTCATTTCTTCCGACTGTGGCATGCCTTGATTGTACTGTAGCCCTGGAAGCCAGTTCTTTTCTGGCCAGATGTTTGTAGATTATGAAAGGGGTAAATCAGTGGGAGAAGGGAGATAGAGGAAAATGGGGATGTGGAAGGAGAGGAAGTGTGTTTTGGACACATATTTTAAGTTTTACAAGTTGAGAATAAAAAAGAAAAATAATGATTTATTTAATAAAATCATGCAACATGCCAGACATAGCAAATTTCACACTTTAAAATACTTTTTTCTTCTAATGCGTAAATTTTGCTTACCTGATATAGAAAGTCATGTTAATTCTTTTATACATATTAAAAATCTTAAGTTCACACATGGACATCCTTGGTTGACCATTATCTTGTATTTCTCCCATATGATTTGATGACAAATAAATGGTATTAAATTTGCCTGAAAACTAAAATAGAAGTACAATGATATCAGCCTTCCATATTTTCTACAAAATCTTCTGTAACCACTATATCTACTTTGTTCAAATAAATTGAAACATCAAGACAAGACCTGTAATATGCTTTCTATTAGCAAAGAACTCATAGTACTTATAGAATGAAAACAGGGCTGGTAAGAGTGAATTAGTTTTGACATTTTCAACTGATATAAACTGAAAAATATGAATAGATGTGGATACAGCATAATCATTGTTTTTCTGTTTTTAACTTGAAATTGATTACTGTTTTATGTGATAACATGATGAACATATGTGATGAATGATAATGATCTTAACTTCTGCGTAAAAGAAATGATTGCTATTTTTTGTAAGTAAGCACTGCATTTCAGGTAATAGACTTCCGGTAGCAAAAGAGTGAGCCTGAGGCCTAAATGATCAAAAAGCACCCAAGAAAAAAATGCAGTTTTCTAGCTGTATTAAAAAAATTAAAAACTAAGAAGGTATTTTTGCAAATTGAAGTTGTTTTCAAAGTCAATGCCTGATTTTCCTCAAGATCTCCATTTCAATAATGTCCTTTCCAGAAAGACATGAAATTATGCCTGCTGGCATGAGCAAATACACAACAGCTTAACATTTTGGCTATACATTCCAGGTAGCTTCAGTTCAAATGTTAATAACTCAAGAAAACACAGAAATGATAAAGTGTGTCTTTCACCTGAGTGCTCCTATTGTGATATGGGACAAGGACGGAAAAAATAATGAGAAACAGGTTGTTATGAGGACCTTACTTGTAGAGTGGAGATGAAATATCTTCTCAGTCTAGGAGAAAAGAGTGAAATGAATCCTGATACTTCCATTGAATATAGATTCATCTCTCATACAACACATCCTGAACACAGGTTCCCCTCCCTCTATTCCACTCAGCTCCTTCACATCTCTTCTATTGTCTAAATCCACTTCCCTTATGTTTCCCTTCAGAAAAGAGTAGGATTCCAAGAAAAAGGAACCAAATAAAAAATAAGATATAATATGACATGGCAAATGCCTTCATATTGAGGCTAGACAAAGAAAACCTATATAAGAAAAAAAGAGTTACTAGAACAGTCAAGAGAGTCAGAGAAACAACAATGCACACTGTTCGGAGTCTCATAAAAAACAAATGAAGAGTCATAACACATAGGCTGAGTTCCCTGTACAGATCTACACAGGCTACGTGTTTTCCACTTAAGTATCTGAGCCCATATGAGCCCCGCTTAACTGATTCAATGGGCCATATACTCCTGATGTCTTCCATCCCCTCTGACTTTATGATCTTTCTTCCCCTAACATCATAAGGGAGGCTTCCTCTGATAGCAGATGACTGTGGGTGCAGAAACCCACAGATAGATATTATAAAGAGAGAAAGTATAATATTTTATTGTAACTTTCACATGTGTGTTGAAAAATATGAACATCCACATTCACAAAAAAATCCTCAAAACTCCACATATGCACATTTACAAAAATATTACCATCTTTTTGGTAGATATAGTTGAGTGAATGGAACAAAATATACCGTATACCATATTATCCATAAAAGAGAAATTATAAACATTAGATTCATATGATCCTGAATCAAAATTGATACAGTAACTCTTCAGATTGCTATTAATAATATAATTTATGAAGAACTATACTATATTTAGTAAATATTAAGCTGTATATTAACTTCATATTTTCTCATGTACTTATTAGAATTTCTACAATAAATCTCTTTGAACTATGAAATATAACACCAAAGCTTCTACTTTAATTCTTTAGAAAATACTCTTAATAGTGTTTTTCAGTAAAACAAATTGAGAAGACACAAAATGAAAAAAAACTTATTTTTTATTCATTCATAACTCAAGAAGAAAGCAACTCAGACAAAATAGGAGATCAAATGCCAAAGAATTTCGGCAACACAGAGTAGTATGAAAAAATATGGTCACTGAAACACATTGAAACACGGGTAAAAAAGTGACACATATTCTAAAATTATATACATAGTACCCCCAGAAACCCAAGGCAGACTACCCATGGTACCTGTAAGGGATTCTCAGACTTCACCAAAAGCAAACAAAATAGAGAAGCTAGTATAAATCTCCTCATCTTCTGCTTTCTTTTCTTCCTTCTATGAAGAAGAGCAGAGTACTTCAGTTTCTGGAAAAAGCTGGAATGAAGACAGATGTCATGTATTTATAGGTTTTCTTGACAGGAAATAAATCTTCTGTTATGTACACTCACATTTTTAGGCTTTTGAATACATCCTGGTTCTCAGTCTGTATTTGCTTGTGTTTGACATCACATGAGTGAACTCATGTAATATTCACAAAAGTGAAACATAGCGTGACTAGATTTATGAAATTGTATACATGATTAAGTACAATCACCTTGCTGTATGACAATGAAAGAAATGGTAAATTAGTGTTTCTACTTGAATTATGCAAGTGGTAATATACTCTAAATTCCCAATTACATCTTTCTTTAGTAAAGGAATATTTGCAATGTATTTTTACAAAATAAAGAAATCCCTTCTTCCCAATTAAACCTCAGAAGAAAAATCCATCTTTCTTGAGTCTGATTTGTATCTAACCTATCTCCACATATTCAGGAAAATATATATCCTGAAATATAGAAATGCAATCTGTAAAATTTATGTTATTAGTAAATTAAAGTGAAATGTAAACATTGCTCAAAACATGCATATGTATATTATATATTTAAAGCATAACTTTACAAAGAATTACATTCTAAAACTCTATCTTAGATGAAAATCAGATAATATTATACCTTATAAATGAATTCTTAAAAAACTATTTCATGTAACACAAGCAATTCTAGAATGACCAGTTTTCAGAAGATGACGTTTTGCTTCTGTTCTCTAAAAAGACCTCTTGAAAAATTGATGTTGGTGCTTAGAGCCAGCATTCCTGGATAATATTTTGCAATGATATTTGGAGTATAAATAAAAAGACAAAAGTGTCACACGTTGAAACTTAAAGCAATTTATGGGCTGTTCCATATTATTCTTTGTTTTATCTTTACATTTAAAGATTTTTATCTATGACTCAGTGTGTAAAAACTACATTCTGATGTATAATATAGTGTTTATGCATGCGTACATTTGATAGTTCTTCTTGTCACAAAAGCAATTGACCAGATATGGGTAGAAAAAAAAACGGAAATATGATGAAATATGTTTCATATTTTCTCTCCTTTTGTAGGGAAAAGAAGATGGGAAACTGTAGAAGAAGTCATGGAAGATATACTCGAGGAAAATAGTTTACTTTAATTTGCAATATAAAAATAAAAATCTCAACCTATACTATTGATAGGTACTTCCTTGTTGTGTGCCCATTAGAAGCCTGTTAATCAACATTCTGCGTATGTTCTGCACAGATTTAGAATAACTTAATGAAAATATTTAAGAGACTCAAAGCCTGACTATGAAAATTTGGGAAGTGGCAACAGATACTGGTGTGGTCTTGAATGCTGTGGGAGACGATGAATTTAGCTACTTATATACTTTTTCATCACTGATAAGTTTATACAAACTAAGAGAAATCATGGAAGTCTTTCTCTGTAGAATTTACATGTAATAGAGTGATTTAAAATATAAAATTCAGATAGGTGGTGGTGGTGCACACTTTTAATGAAAGCACCATGAGGCAGAGGCAGCTAGATCTCTGTGAGTTTAAGGGCAGCCTGATCAACAATGTGATTTCCAGGACTGCCACCAGTATAACAGACAAGCCTTGTCTTGAAAAAAGAAAAAAGAAAAGAAAAGAAAAGAAACAAGCTTTAATGTTGACACATGCTTTTCCTTATGTGAGACCATGAATTTACCATATACAACAAAACAATATAGGTGTCATAGGTACCAATGTTGAAATTTAACCATCACAACACATGAACAATTTTCATCTTCTTAAAGTATTTTTACATGGGATAGAAAAAAAATCCTAAATCCAAAAGTGACATGAAGAACGTAATTGATAATTAAAGTCTGAGTACACATTGCTTTAGGATCACACTGTTTCAGAGGACGATCATTTCAGTTTGCCCTTATTGTTCTTGGCTAACAAGTAAATGCAAGTCAAATGAGGTGACTCAGAAGCAAATATGATGAGATTAATATCAATCTAGAGTTGCTAGGGAAATATACAAAGAATCAAATTTTGATATTTATGAGCCACTCAAGTTTTCAAGTTGGATTAATACTTTATCCAAATATATTATTTTATTCAAATAATATATTTGGATAAAATAACACATAATTTGGTAAATTAATGATGTTAAAGGTGAATCATGTCTCATTTGTGCACTTTACCCAAGGAATGTTTAATGTGTATCAGTTTGATGTATAGGAATAATGAGATTTTGATGGCTATCAGTGAAAGAACAATGTGGCAGCTATTTCGTGGTTAACCGTGAGGCACATAGACTACAGTCTGTTAATTCGTGACTGACTCCGGGTCACATAGATCACAGCCTGGTGATTTGTGGCTTGACACAAACCTTGGGCTTCTTTCATCCTGTACCAGGATGTTCCTTGTTGGCCTGAGTCAGGTTTCGGTTTCCATGAGAAACTGATTTGTACAGGGAAAGCATTGTGGTAATCTGTCCCAGACCTGCGGGGTTCTGCAACAAAAAACCCTTGGAGAGGGAGCGAGGATTGGCTAGACATGGAAGCACGAGAAATGAAAGGCAAGTCTGACTGATATCTGATCAATCCTTTGATTTATTGAATACAAGTACTAGTATTTATAAGAAGTTCTCAGGTGGGGAGGGGAAAGGGGAATGCATAAGCAAGTGTCTAATGTAATCCTACCTGACTGGTGAACTAGTCTATCCAGTGAGTTAAGACATCTTAGTGTGACAGGTCTCAGAGAAATAAGGAAGTACTGTGAAATTTCTCTAGGGCTTCCTTTGTAAACTATAGGGGTGGAAATGTGAAATGAGGAAGCAAAAGGGATGGGTTAGTTAGACAGTTTCCCAGAACTGGGCATCTTCAGGCTATCTGACTTTTCTGAACTCTGTCCATTAAGACCAGAGAGAAATGGGACTTTTAAAAGGTAGAATGCTTTGTGTATCAAGCCAGCATCCAGGGGTCCACTTACACAGATTCCCCTTATCTTATTTTTTCAAGGCAGCAGAATTAAGTTGCTGCCAAGTGACCTCTAGCCTTCTATTACTAAACCATAGATATATACCATGTAGTCCAGAATGTCCTAGAAACATATAAATAAGGAGTATTTCTTGAATTGCTATGGGGGGCTTTTAATTTTTTGTCCTCAATTTTCCACTTTGTCGTAATTATTAATTTTCTTTGATGCAGCTTCATTTTGATCCTTAATTTTAATGGTTAAGGCTGCTAATTTATCTACCTCATTATTATGTTTGGTTTGTAAATTATCCTTACTCTGATGGGCATCTGCATCATTCACTATTAAGGGTATTCTCCTGCTAATATCAGACAGTTCTTCCTATGCTTCTCTAGACTACATATCTTTTCCATCTTTTCAACAATTAGTTATTTCCCATTTGCCAGACCAAAGAGCTAGGCCATTGGCAACACACCATGAGTCGGTGAATAAGTGTAGAGGTTTTCTCCTTTAACGAATGTTGACCTGCTAATAATGCAGCCAGCACCTCTGCATGTTCCACAGATTTTGCCTTTGTATTGAGACTGGACAAAGAAAAGCTATAGAAGGACAAGAGTAACAAGAATAGTAACAAAGTCAGAGACAAAGTAACTCACTGTTAGGAGTCTTATAAAAACAGTTGAACAGTCATAACACATAGGCTGAGTTCTTGGTGCAGACCTACACAGGCTATGTGTTTGCCACTTAAGTATCTGAGCCCTTATGAACACTGCTTTGTTGATTCAATGGGCCATATACTCCTGGAGTCCTCCATCCCCTTTGACTTTATGATCTTTCTTCCCCCTAAATATCATAAGGGAGGCTTCCTCTGACAGCAGATGAATATGAGTTCAGAAATCCACAGCCAGACATTATATGGAGAGAAAGTATAATATTTTACTCTAACTTCCACATGTGTAATGTAGAACATGAAGACCCACTTTCACTAACAAATACTCAAAACTCCACATATGCACATTTAGAAAAATATTACCATCTTTATGGTAGATATAGTTGAGTGATTGTAACAAAATATACCATTCATTATTCATAAAAGAGGAATTATAAAACATTAGAATCATATGATCCTGAATTAAAATTGATACAGTTACTCTTCAGACTGCTATGAATAATATACTTGAGAAGATTTGTCACTCTTTAAATAGTTATAAGGACATTCAATTATACATATTGGGATAGTTCAGTCATGATGACTGCCAACCAATTAACTGATACTGGTCAGACGTAATATGCAGATATATACCATGTAAACAATACAAGAACTTCAGTGAATTGTAATCGGTTACTGCCTTCTGGTATTATTCACAATCCTGTTCATATTCTAAGGATTCTGTGTTATTTATTTCAAAACGGTTATATCTATCAAGGAGTAAATGTATTCCTATTGAATAGGCAATGGAAGATTCTTCCTTAGTCACGATAATGTTTGACAACACATGAGTGTTTAGATTATATCTGCATCACTATATTTAATGCATAGAAATTACAGAAAAAGTTTCCTTCTAAGTAAAAACTAGATATCATGTTTCTCACATAGAAAATTACATAAACTTACCCATTGCTACAGTCACATGTGTGGGATTATTCAGGTAATTTTGATAATCAAAACTTAATAAGATGTTGGTTCTTGACACAGAATACACTGTTATAAATGCATGAGTTGGCCCTGAGAAGAAATAAAACATACTTAAGGATATCACAAGATGGTGTCTCCTATTTATTTTGAGTTATTTTATTTTTAATCACTCACAGTGTTTTTGGAAATGCTATCATATCTCAAGGAAAACAGTATTTCATTTGAAAACACAGAGTTATTGGAACTTTCCTAACTCACCCAATAATATACAAAATTAATTTTGATTTCTGCATTTATATACATGTAACAAAACTTAATTAGACTCAGGTTCCTAATTTACCATGGGTTGCTACTTATCTTTATATGAAGAGCGAAGAATCTCAAGCTAATATAGTTCCAAAAGAAAACTGAATCCTCTATAATATCCTGAATTACTTAGTTGTTAATAACAATTATTAACTACCAGGAACAGATATATACAATAGAATTAAGTGATTCAATGAGAAGATATGTCAACTATTACCTACTAGATAGTAAAGATATTCTAGATATAAATGACAGTTGATGTTTTGGTTTTGGAATATAAAACCTAGATTTGTCATGTATTTCGTGGATAATCAGGCTATGAAATTTCTATTACAACATTGAAAAGAATCTTAGTTCCAGTAAAATAGCTGATAAAATTGGCATTTTTATAAAAAAGACAAGGGTGAAAGAGATGACCAATTGCCAATTTTCCTTTCTATGTTTAAATATGAAGTGTAGTATTATAAGCACCAACATTCTAGGCTTAAAGTAATAAAACATGCACATATGAATTTATTTTAACAGTTATTGTCTTTATGGTAGATATAACTGAATGATAAAATTGAAACTGATATTTATTCTGAAATTATAACATTAAATTACAACTGTAAAGTTTAAATGAAATTTAATTCTAGAAAAAAATTCTTTTTTTGGTATTTTTGAGATAGAGCTTCTCTATTATAACTCTTGGTGACAGGGTATAGTCTCCGTAGGCCAGGTTGGTCTGGAACTGACAGTTATCTGCATTTCTCCATCTCCCAAGTGCTTGGATTATAAGCATGTACCACTAGCATCCGGCTAGAAAATTTATTGATGAAAATATTTTATTTAGAAATTTATATTGCATAATAGTTTTTGTCTTTGTATACAGATTTTTTAACAGATTTTTAAAACATTTATTTAATTTCATAAGCGAGTTAAAATTTAACATTATTGGCCATATACTTAATGGAAAAGTATTCAGAGCAAATTTTGAATGCAGTATAAAGAAATAATATTCATTTTTGTCTATTTCAAACATAGAATTTTTGCATCATTAATTTAGGTATTCTCTATTGTTTCTAGCAAATCACTCCTGATAAAACTTTTGGGAAGAACTCACAGCACTATCCAGTGTGTAATAATCAATATGTTGATGAAATTGTGGTAGACATGACTATTTTGAAATTTGGAACTTTTGTGAGTATCAAAGTGAATGGCACAATGAGAAAGAGTAAAAAGCATATTCATGATGATATCTGATCTCTAAGAGATAGGAAACATGCAGTCTTGAGAATGTATTCTGAAAACCAAGACCAGAGTCAGACCTGAGATCAAACAAGACATGAGTCCTCTCAGAAATGAATTACTTTAATGTAATTTTTGGGTTGACAGTTGATCATACCATGTGTTTTTGTCACAAATTGAGAAAATTAAAACTATCATTCTTACTATGATAGTGTACACAAGCAAGGCAAATTTTTTAATGGGTACAAAATGTACATTAGTATTTATAAACAGTAGATATTTGATGAATTCTTTTTCAAAAATTAAGTTAATCTGACAAAATTTTATATAACGTATTTTCTCGTTATCAATAAAATTATAAACCATAATTAAAAAAGCTCTCATTAAAATTTCTTCAACAAACAGAAAGTTAAATAAATAATTCATGAAATTTAGATCATTTCCACACTATAATATGTAGCAAACATTGTTCTAAGATTCATTTATCCAACAGTGTAAGAGAAAGTTCATACCAATCATGATGTTTGGATATAAAGTGACTTTAGTGACTTGGTACATACTTTTTGCCACATAGCAAAGTTTGCACAAGATTGGAGAAAGAGCTAAGTGTCCTAATTTATCAGCATCAGTGAATAAAATCATTTTTGTCTACTATACCCACTTCTGGCTGTAGCACCTCCTCCAATATTTTTGTAGTATATTTCTGGAAAGCTACAATATCCATTAAAAAGTGCCCATTGGCCAGTGATATAATCTTCTCGTGTCTCTTCCTTGCATTTCAAACCACAACTATAATCTGGAGTGTGACACAGGAAAATAAAATCACAGAAATATTTGCTCCATTGAAGAAAAATAATAGTCTACAATGTTGTAAGCACTATAAAGATTGTTTTGTGTATCCATTCTAAAAGCAATTATATTTACATAAGCCAAAACATTTTAATCATAAAAATCTTTGTGCAATAGCTGAGTGCTTATAGCGTGTCCTAGGTTTCCTAAATTAAAGAAAAAATGGAAATATTAATCATAAAATTTTCATTTCAGTTTTAGTATGTTAGTACCTTCATCAAGAAAATTTCCATTCCCTGAAGCCTTATTGAAATCCCTAGCCTCCATGGAAAATCTCCAGACCCTCTATCCTCATTGTCATTGGGTAAATCAGTCACTCTTTGTCACCAACATTCTGAAAGCTGGAATAAGACAGGTTTTAATGATATGACAGAGTTGTGTAAATAAACAATTTCAAGAAGTACACATTGAAATCTTGCATGTAGCCTCCTGCAGCTGTATCCATCATCCATTTCCCCAAACCTCCCATATTAATTCTAAGTATTACTTCATCTTCATAGAAACCTTCTTCCTGCTGCTTCAGTTCTTCACAGTTTGATATAAACAGTCTCACTTACTGAAGTAATATTGCTGACATTCTGCCCTCTGCCTCATGAACCTAACTTTGTTCATCATCCACCATGGATACCACACTCTCTTTACTGAAGACCACATCACTATGTGTACTTCACATAAAAAAACAAAAAACAAATAAAACATTAAGTTTTGTATTTGTTTTTGTTTTTTAATTCATGGGGAGACCTCTGCCTTGAAACTTTTTCTTCTTCATTCTAATCTTTTCAATATAATACACTAAATAATTTGTATATTTTGACAGAATATGGAACTTAATTATATAACCCAATTCAAATGCCATCATAAGGTAGAATGGAGAATGCCGTGAGATACTCTTAATCAAATCAGTGTCAATTGGAATTAAATGTTTTCATCCCTGCCATTCCAACTGCTCAGAGTAGACTTTGATGTGTACCATGGAAGATAGAAATAGAAATGGAAGCTACTCTCGGTCACATTGCCTGCTGTGTCTACTGATTCTCAAAGCCTGCTTCTCCTCAGTTTGGCTAGCCTATGTGTTCTTGATAACCCTGTGCCAGGAAGTAGAGAATGCAGACTCTTGCACTCTTCCAGATATATTTAGCTTCTCATTCCTCAAACTTCCTATACAAAATGCAAGTATCTACTTCCCGCCTTGTAAGCACTTTCATCCTGCTGTGCCTACACATCATACTGTTTGAAATGAGTAGTGTTATCTGCTGAGATCAGATTGTTACATTTATATCTTCTGTCATTCTACAGTTCCCCAGAATTCTGACAGCTTGTGACTAAAGAATAGCACTATTACTTTTATTTTTTCATTTATATTGTATTTTTAGAGTCAGGGTTTCTGTTGTAACTCTACCTGTACTGAAACTCAGTCAGTTGTCCAAGCTGTCCTGGAATTCACAACGATCTGCCTTCATGTGACTGATGATTGCTAACATAAAAGTCATGCACCATCAAATCCTGATATTCATTTCTTCTTTAATTTTTTTTCAATATAGATCTCAAAGATAAATAAAATTCATAAAAAATCATATATTTTGCTGCATGCATATATCCAAGAACGTGCTAGGACAAAGCAGAAGAAACAATAGGCCTATAATATGCTTAAGTATGCGTTGAGTATAAAGATATCTTAGATGTCTTAGATGTCTTGAGACTTAGGCTCCAAAAATATATTTATCAAATGAAGACCGAATCATTACTCTTAATGGATATTTTCACAAATCATTATTTAAATATGGAAGTTCATTTCTCTCCGTCTTCTGATATTTGAGAAAAGTAAGCTAATTCATTCAAAAATTTCTATTCCTAAGCCTTGTAAAAATATTTATGATACTTATATTGTATTATGAATATAGAGAGTTATAGCATTATTCCTACACTATCAGAACTATGATAACTCCTATTAAAAAATGTTTTCTAGCACTGCTATGAGGAAAATTTGTAAGTCTAAGTAACTAAAAAAAAGACTTGACAGATCTCATACTAGGAAATTAACAGCACATATGGAAGCTCTAGTAAAAAAAAAAGTAACCACAGGTAAAAGGAATACATTACAAGAAGTAATAAAGCAGAGGTTTGAAATCAATGTAATAGAAACAAAGAAAAACTTTGAAGACACAATGGAAAAATAGGTGGATCTCTGAGAAAATCAACAAGATAGACAAACTCCTTTCTAAACTAATTAAAAGATATATACAGAATATCCAAATCAACAAAATCAGCGACAAAAAGTGGAATATAAATACAGACACTGAGGAAGTCTAAAGAATCATTAGGACATTGTTTGAAAACCTATGCTCTACGAAATTGGAAAATCTGAAAAAAATGAATAATTTTCTCTATAGAGACCACATACCAAAAGTTAGATCAAGATCAGATAAACAATTTGAATACACCTTTAAACACAAGGAAATAAGAGCAATCTTGAAAAGTATTCCTACGAAACAAGCAAACAAAGAAAGACAGGGCCAAAAAATTTTTGTGCAAAATTCTATCAGACATTAGCAGAAGAGTTAATATCAATTCTGTTTTTCAGATGATTATTTTTGTTCTGTTTAAAATAAGTACTTTGTACACTGTTGGTTGAGGTCCTGCATAGTCCTTGGCATTTTGTTTTGTCTGCAGGTGTTGCATTAATGTGGGAGATGTTTGATTTCTTATGACCTGCACATTCTCTCAGTAGAATTCTGCATCAATTAAAACACCTGAGTTCAGATGCTCAAAATTCCATTCTTGAGAATTTTGTCTGATATTATGGTGGTTTGTTCTGCTAATGTCTTGCAAAGTTTGCACTTTTGTGAATGCCTCCATGTCCTCCTTGTTGAGCCTCCACAGTAGGTATACAGCTACAATGATCATAAAAGTATTCCATAAAATAGAAACAGATGAATGGGTACTAAACTCATTCGACAAGTCGACAGTTACCTTCATAGCCAAATCACTCATGAATTTAACAGAGAAAGAGAATTACAGTCCATTTTCCCTCATGAACATATCAATGGAAAAATACTCAAGAAACTACTGGCAAACAGATCCAACAACACATCATAAAGATCAACCACTATTATCAAATAGGATTCAATCCAGGGAATAATTGTTGGTTCAACATACCAAAATCAGTCAATGTAATCCACCAAAGAAATAAACTGAAATAAAAGCAAGTGATCATTCTACTAGATACCATAAAAGTCTTCGACAAAATACAACACACTTCATTATGAAAGTCTTTGAGAGATTACAGATACAAGGAATATTCCTAAACATAATAAAGGAATTTAATAGCAATCCTACAGCCAGCATCAAATAAATGGAGAGAAGCTCAAAACAAGTGCACTTAAATGAAAAACAAGATAAAATTTTTATCTCTCCCTATTCAATGGAATGCTTGAAGTCCAAGCTAGAGCAATAAGATTACTGTTAGGTAATCACCAAAATGGAATATGGAAAACAGGATTCAATGTATCATTATTTGCAGATGAGATGAAAGTATATATAAGTGACTCCAAAAATTCTACCAGGGAACTCTTGTTGCTGTTTAACAACTTCTTCAATGTGGGAAACTATAAATCAACTTTAAAAATCAGTAAACCTCCTATCTACAAATGAATGAGTTGTGAAATAAATCAGGGAAAAAATCTCTTCAAAATAGCTACAAATAATACACAATATCATGGGGCAGAGTCTAACTACGCAAATGAGAGACTTCTATGTGAAAAATTTTAAGTCCAGAAGAGAGAAATTGAAGATCCCACAGTGGAAATATATCCATGCTCCTGGATTGGTAGGATCAACATAGTAAATATTGTAATCTAATCAAAGGCAATCCACAGACTGCTATTTTCATAGGTCATTGTCTAGTACAGTATTCATCAGAGATTCTTCCTCTAATAGCTGATAGCAGCTATTAGAGTCTCATTCCCAAACATTGGTCAGAGTTTGGATAACAAGTGAAAAAAGAGCAGAGAGAAATTGTGGGGACTAGAGATGTAGATGGCTATTGGATACATGCCTCATGGAGTTAACTGTCCAAGACACAATGTAGATCCCAGAGACTGAAGCAGCAATCATGGAGCCTGCATGGGTCTGTGCTAGGTCCATCACATATATTTTAATGTGGTTATGCTACATGTTCTTTTAGAACTACTAAAAGTTGGAGAGGTTGTTAAGTATCAATTGGTGCTATTTTTAAAATATTCACAAACATTGAATTTTGGTTCTCTTAGTGTATTCCCTAGCAATTCAAGGTTAACATTAATCTTACCAAATTTTCTTTTCATTGACCATTTCAGATCCCTTGTTTGCTTTTTCTTTTACTGATAATATATTTATTGATCTAACTTTTTCTTGTCAATCAAACACACTAAGATTTACCAGTAACTCTGTCTAGATAACTTTGTGATACTTAATATTAATGCCCATGCTTATTTACCAGACCAAGCTTACCTGATATGGCTATCAGATGTAAGTAAGTCCACCAGGCTCCGTGTTGGGGTATTCACAGCAAAAATTAATGCTGTGGAAAAAATTGAGAGCATTAAGAATTTTTATGCCTTTATAAAACATATCATAATGACAATTGCTGTGATCAATACATTGATTGTTGCCGGAACACAATGACATTTGCAATCTATATGGAGTAGACAAGATTAATGCAATATGTCCTTTCTAGTTTTCTAGTTTTCTTGACTAGTAAGGAAACATGTAAAAAAACACAAAAGGACATGAAATGCTCTACTACCTGAGTGAAATTTATGTCATTCTCTCAGGAACTGGAAGCCTACAGGAGCCATTGGCTGTTACCTGAGAAACTTAAGATATTTGCTTCTCAAGCAGCTGGGTGAAGTCATCTCCATGGTTCCTATAAACTTCACCATTTCTGTCAAATATGTCCCTGAGAATCTACATGTCTCTTTAGGATTTTTAAAAATCTCTTCTAAATACACCATATGTAACAGAATATCAGACTTGACTTCCACTAAGTTCACTTGTACAAAGAATATCTGTATCTCCTGTATTGTCTTCCAACCCATGATTGATATGCATTTATCACAATATTGGAACAAAATGTCATTTATGTATCTGAAGTGTCATGCAAATTTATCAACAGATGACAAACATTTTAATCTCAGATACTGCAGAATTCTTTTCAGAAAAATAAAATTTACATTTTTACATTTCTCCTCTTCCACATCACCCATACAATACCGAACTGCCTCCATTTCTCACATTCTCTCTGCCAGGAAATGAGCTATTTGATTTTTGTCTTTCAAGTTTTTTCTTCATTTACCCTCGGTGGTCTATGTAATGAACATACACTGAAGCAGTAACAACTTGAAAAATCAGGATTGTCTTGGTCCTTATGTTACTTTTTATGGAAAAAGTCCTTATTTTTGCGTTTTGTGATTTCCCCAACATTTTATTAGCTCCTTTTCCTCCTTTAGTATTAAGAAATAAAGTATTTTGGACAACATATAGCACCGTTTTTTTTGTTTAAATTTCACTCCTATTTTGGACACGATTTTCCTTAACAATTGGCATGAATAAATGTGTCCACATAGAATCAAGGAGATCCATCAGAAATGTTCTTCACCTGAATAAATGGTAAACCTGAAGAAAGCTAAAAATAGCCTGACTCTCCTCTAACATGTCTTTATTATAATAATTGTCTTCTCAGTCTTCTGTGAATACACTTGATAAAACAGAGTACTATTCATTTTCTTCTGTTGAATTTTACCAACGAGGATTTTACCTCTATGTTTTTCTCCCATTCTATGCCAGCTATGTGTGCTCACATGAGTTTAGTTCAGATCAAATTGTAAATCTTGTGTGTCTCAATATTTCAATGTATCAATATTATCATAATATATATCTACACTGATTTTGCTCATATTTTGAAGTCTACATCAAATTAGGCAAAATAAGTTATATTAATGTGTTTTGTTACAAGTTAGAAATCATTAAGCCTGAAACACAGGGGTGAAGACAAGTTCCCAGTGAAAAAGTAACAGTAAGAAGCCTTTGAAAACCTAGAACCAAATTGCAGAATACACCTACATTCTCCATTTAAAAGAAAAACAGATACAGTTCATCAAAGGGATGCCTCCATACATGAAATAAAATTATGTAAATATTAATTTTTGGAGATTTCAAAATTATGTTTCTGAATTCAACTTCATTCATTTATACTTACTTATGAAAAATTATATGTATAGGAAATTTTATTTCTAGTAGTAGTTGGCAACACAAAACAAACGCAGTAGTATTCTGGAATTGGTATTTTTCCTCCTTTTTCACATGGCATTGTCTTGATATACACATCTATATCTTTAACTGTATAGAATTTTTGTGTGGGGGTCTGAGTCCTGCTGTAGTTCCCGCGATGGGTTCCTCAGCTTCCACGAAGGAGTGTAAACAACCGAAACAATGACAAGTGAGTGCAGTACCTCACACTTCTATGGGGCCCTTAGTTGTCAAGCTTAATGCTCTTTAATAAAAAACAAAGAATATGTCTTATGGTAATTATGACACACAAGATCGCTTCTTTAATAGTAAAATAAAGAAAAGCAAAGAATAAAATCAAAGAAAATAACAATGTGCACATTAAGTAAGTAAAACAAAGTTTCTCTAACCTACCAATCCATTTCGCTAGGCTTTGCGATCTATTCTCCTCAGTTAGTTCATTCCTCTCATCTCTCCTGTCTGTCTTTCTCTGTCTCTATGTCCATTGTCCTTGTCCTCATCCATTTTTCTCATCTTGTTTTCTTATTACTCTTCTTGTTCTTCATTCTTCCTCTGACCAAGATTTTTCTGTAGATTAATTAGCATACTGCAGGAATGTTTATCTAAGGGTTACAGGTGTCAAGTATATCAAACAGGAACCAATGCAAAAGGTGTCTATCCTTTTTACAGCTGAAGGCTTCAAAGTTACTCAGTTATCACCAAAGAGTAAATGATACAATGATTAATTAGTGAATGGTAGGTATGTCACTGCTGATTGCCATTTGCCTTGCACAGATAGTTCAGGGTGCCATGAAGTCGCCAAGGGAGGATTTTATGGTTTTTTAGTTCCTTGGTATGTATTTATTCTTCAGGGTCAAAGCTCTAAATTTCTAGTCTTATCTCTTGTCCTGGCTAGGTTGAATGCTTTTTCTCTTTTTAAGTCCTGGGAATGTTAATTTTAAGTTGGTGCAGGCTTGCTATATTCTTCGTTAGTGAAGGGCTAATTGTTTGCTTGTATATCCAGGTGCACTAACTTTCTAATTAAGCTCTCTGGCTTTTGTCTATTAAGTCTTATCTCCTCCTGGAACGATCAGCATTTACTCCAAGAATAGCTTTATGATGCATTTGCAAGAAACCTGGGTTGCTCTTAGGTTTCCGGACTTTGAAATCTGGATGTGGTTACAATTTACTTCTGAATAGCATGGCTATGTTTCATTCCAGCCTACAGTGACCAGCTCAGAGATTAATTTTGATATTATTATTAAGCTATGCAGATCTTATTATTAAAAAGAAAACGTATGTCACCGAACAGCAAAAAAACGAAAGGGAAAAGGCAGTTAAAGAATTCCAGTTCTCAACAGTGGATATCCAGGAACCTTGTCAACCTGAAGCATCCACAGTCTGGGTAACCTGGGTCCCAACAATTTTGTTTATCCATTATGGATTCTTTTTTTCTGAGCTTTCTGTGTGTGCAAATATGTGTGAAGTGGCAGCTCTGTGTGTTTATTGAGTGTCTTCCTAACTACCACTTTTCTGTTTCTTTCTCTATCCTAGTCTGATACATTTGGGTCTTTTTTCAATTTAATTTTGATTACTTTTTAATGATTGTTTATATTTTAATGGATAAGAAAAAAATGATACAGATTTGTTTGAAAGAGAACATTGGAAGGAATTTAAATATCAGTATGTTATGCATAAAAGAAGACTTTAAGTTGGGAGGAGAGGTGTATTGTGAAGAAGGCATAGGATCTTAGAGGATGGAGTGGGAAGTGAATACCGTCAAAATAAATTATATGACACAAATGCGACTTTCTGAGAATAAGGAATCTATGTAAAAAATTATATCATATAAGTAAAAGTAAAACAACAAAGCCAAATTATATCACTTCCTATTAATATTGAAATTCTCTGCAAATTTTGGAAATTGTTAGATGAAACCTGTCAATAATTTTGTGATTATAATGCTAGAGCCTACCTCCATTCTCTACATGAATAGAATAATTATTTTTCTTTCTATAATGTTATGACAAGAAATAACACACCCACATGAAAAGCTAAAATGTTTTCTTTACTTTTAGTCCAATTGCTAGTTTTTCTCCAGTCCAGTCTTCCATATTTATTTTCAAGAGTGTGTGCAGTGAGCATTAAGAAAGTAAATTATTCAACAGAAATGAGTAAATATTAACAATTAAAATTTATATTTGAAACTGATAAGGAAAATAAAACAAATGAATTTAAAATGCTTTTCAGTTTTAATACACAGAAAAGGAGTAGGAGAGAAATGTAGACAAATTGATGTAGTCTTCTCTTCAGGCCTCACACTCCAAAAGCACAAAAGACTGGGTTATAACTGGATCTTCTTGAGACTGACTTATGCTCTCATGAAGTCAACATTGGTAGGAAACATGTTGATGTAAGGGATGTTCTCTCTGATGATTATCAGAAAACTCACCTCTGGACCTGAAAAAAATAGGAATGCAGCAAGTCCTTCGACTTATCGACATTTTACTGCAATGGGCACATCTGCCCTCCATGAGACCTGTGATATGCAATGTTGCATGGAACTTAAAAAATACATCCCCAAATAATATGACACAATATGAGAGCTATCAGGAGAATCTTCATCTTGATTTGTATATAGGTACCAGAAATTGTATTCGGTTGGATTAAAACAAAGATTGTGGACATAATCACAGGTTCCTAATTCAGCTTAGAATATGGGAGTTCTGAAGAGATATGGAATATGATTGATAATATTTAGTACAAATTTCTGAAAGAAGTAATGAAGGAAAGAACAAATTAAATGATAATCAAGTAGAATCATGTAAATCTAAGGACTAATTCTAGGATTATTAATTCAGGATTTAAAATGAATTAGTAATATTTTGAAAAAGAGTACAAAAGCAAGAAAAGATACCAAAATGCTTCTAGTCCAAGAAAAACAATTTCAAGCAGTGCAAAAAATAAACATTGTAGATACAACCTAGAATTATGATTGTATCTAATCAGATGCATATAATTGTGGGAACACACTAAAAGCTTGAATATATCTCAAGAGCTCAAGCATCAAAATTTATGGATATTATAAAAAGGTTGGATATCTTCCTAGATATTTATGTATTATGAGATGTGTTATATGAGTGTCATGAAGGGGGTAGATATTCTATGCCTTGTGAGATCAATTGCATTAATGTAAAGAAGAAAAGAACCAATAACTAGAGAAAACTTGAATAGAGATTGGTGAAATCTTTTTTAATGGCGAGTCAAGTATTTGGATCTGGACATATTAAACTTCTGGTGTATCAGAAATTTCGGCTGTATCTGAGTTTAATGAAATGCTTTACTACACTTGATGAGATACATGTGAAATCAGATAAATTCAAGGACTTGAAAAGCCATGCTGAACCAGTGTATGTTAGTTTCTTTACTAAAAAGTTTGAATAATGAATCCTGTAGTTCACATATGGGGAATAAAGAAAGTATTATAGACTGACACATACAGATTTCAGGGGGAAAAATGGTTTCATTCCCTTAGAAAAGATCGACAGCTTTCACAAGTCATATTATCAAAAGTGTGAAGACTGTATTAGTATGTAACACCCAATAATTAAGTCACAGGAAAAGGAAATTTGAATTAAAAATCACAAAGTTGCAGGTGATTTGTTGTATTAATGTTGTAATTGTCATATGTTAAATTTGTGAAAATCTCACTAAACGCATTATGCATTAATGATAGGTCTCATTTGAAATTTCTTGAATATGATTATTAGGTCAATATGTCTTTTTAGTTAGGATTTCTAGGAAATCTTTTCAAGTATATAAAAAAGAACTCTGTCAATCTAATACAAGCCTACCAGGAAATGATATTGTTTATATATACTTTTCAGGAGATTTGGTATTTTTTTTATTTTCAACCTAATAAAATGTGTCTACTCAAAAGGCACCATGAATAATCCTTGAAATGCAAGTATAATTTACATTTCATTTGTGACTCTGTGATACATTATATTAAATTGATGCATATTCTGTAGACATCAGAAGTTTTCTAAGACTCCACTGATCATTTGACTGTTGTTACTGTGTTCTTTAATTATGCAGATTTTGGTATCTTCCAAAAATAAATCAATTCAAATACATTGTTGGGTAGACAGTGAAACACATTTAATTCTTGTGCTCAAAAGAATAGGTTTCCTAAAATGTCTATCAGTCACTTTCTGAAAGCATGCAAGAACAATTACAAGTAAGAGCTTTATGGCTTATATCAGTGACTTTTCTCAATGTGAGTGACCTATCCTATATTTATTATACTATGAGACTGACAGCTTCTGAAATGTGTATATTAATTAAAAGGTCCATATTCTCTGTATCTAAGATTGAAACAAATGTTTTATTAATTTCTTTGAGAAAGGTGATGAGTATTTAAAAATGTAGAAGACATCAACATATATCCAACACAACTGATTTTGGGTTCAAGGCAAGAGTAAGTTTTCTTTGGTAACTAACCCTATATGCTACCAAATGACTACAACTATCACACCATGATGTATATTATTTTTCCTATGCTGTCCATTGTTGTGCGTAACTCACCTTGAAGTTAACCATACATTGCTTATACAAGTTAACCATACATTACACATATGTTACTTCAAGAACAAGTAAGTCACCGTATATTAAATACCAAACAGAAAATACACAAAATCCACTGGAATGTACAGAATACAGATAAAGTCAGAAAATAAATAATCAAGAACATTGACACTCTTCTGTTAAATGTGTGCCTCTTGTAATAAAGAGTATTATTTCAATTTCTTTTCTCCTTTCATCAGTAGTGTTTCCAGGTTTCTATGGCACCTTCAGCTCAGTTATTACACTATTTCCTCTGATATATATTTTAACAAATTTATTAAATAAAGTGTCAGATAATTTTATTCTTGTTGCTTCTTCTTGGGAAAAATCATAGTCCCTTAGTCAATATTTACCGACAGTATCCAGATATATTAATACTGAGCGAGGCCTCAGTGGATTGCAGATACAATGAGATGGATATTCAAATTAATAATTACACGTATAGTTTTCTTATTTTTCTCTTGTTAGAGATTTCAAAGTGTCACACTTTGGCTCTTCCTTTTACTCTATGTGAAATATTATAAATCCAAATGCAATTGATGTTCTTGGGAATCATTAATTATTATTGTTTCTGTTGTTTTTCTTGTTTTTTGTTGCTTTTAGTTTGAAATCTTCAATGTTTGGCATTGTATAAAAATTTTATAAACAAATGGGTATGAAGTAGTAATGAAACAAGTGCATGCTCAACCCAAATACTATTTGGCTCTGATTCAGCAGTCAAAGTGCTACTAGTAGCTGGCCTTATTCTAGGGCCTCAGAGGGCCTCAATCATATTTCATATATAATTTCAATCATTAAAATAAAAATGTATGAATAAAAACAGACATGACATACACTTTTAGAAAAGTGTTTTCTCAAAAATTCTTCTACAAAGATATACTACTTCTTAATCTTTCTGGCATCTGTGGGGCTTTTATTGCCCATAGACAGGAGATAGGGATCTGTGATTCCTTGTGAACAAGGAGTGTGCCAAATGAAATTATTTGTCCTCACTATACTCCAAATGTCTATTAACTTGCACAGTATTATTTCCCTATTATGGCTCTATGAACTGAGAATAATTTGCATGTGCTTACAGCTAATATTGAACTTCTCCTAGCAACTGTAGGTGTGAAAGGAATCTATCCCATGTGTCTTTGAATAAAATTTGGTTTGAAGCGAAAAATGAATACAGGAAACCTATAGGTCATAATTTCATAGCCTGTAAGTAAATATAAACTTTTCTTTTACATTGCTATTTCATTTAAATATTTTTATAATTTTTGTGTAATGTTTTTCTGAGTTCTTAAACATTTACAAGGTTACAATTGCTGAACTTTACATCTGAACTATGTATATGAAATTATATTAAACACAGCATTCCCATATTAGTTATGAGAAATTTGGACAAGACTCTCTAAGTGTGTCTGTAGCTCTCTCTCACTGTCTTTTCTGTATCTGTCTGTCTGCATATCTGTCTGTTTCTGTTTTTCTCTTTCTCATTCTCTTTCTCACTCTCTCTCTGGCTTTTCCTTTACTCATGTAATTATTTGTCAATTGTTACTCAGTTTATGGTTTCAAGTAATATCTTGTTATTTATCTAAGATTTTCCAAAAACACTCACATCTCCCACATATCAAGACTCCCTTGTTTGGTTCAGATCAATACTAAATAACTTATATAATGTCCGTATTTGAGACAGGTTTCATCTTTCCTGTATATTTTAAATTATTTTTATTCCTTTCTTTATGAATTAATCCATGTCAAATTTTAAAAGGCTCACAGACATTAAATTTTGCTTCATTAAGTGTTTCTTCTCAACTCCAGATTTACAATAAACTTACCACATATCCTTTTCATTGGCTTTATTAGACTTCCTTGCTTGCTTTTTCTATTACTCATACCGTTCTTATAGACATAGCTCTTTGTTAGCAAGCAAAAGCACTAGGATCTACCAGGCAGACCCTTTTTCTAGATGATGTTGTAAAAATTAACTGGCCTGTTTCAGGAAAAATGTCTCTGAGAATTTCCATCTCTCTTTGAATGTTTTTAATTTCTCTTCTGAATAAACTGCAATTAGCAGTATCTTCAATTCACTTCTGCTGTTGAATTGCAATTGTTATAAATTGTCTTACAATCCTTGAATAATATACACGTCTCACAATAATTTAACCAAAGATCATTTATGTATCTGAAGTGTCATGCAAATATATCAACACATGACTTCACTGTTTTTTATTTAAGATGTTGCAGAATTTTTCTCAGGTGGGCAATATATTTGCTTTTCTACATATGTTCTCTTCCACAGCACTCAGACAAAAACCACCTGCTGCTATTTCCCATATTCTCACTATCAGACAATGAGGATATTTGATTTTTATCCTCAAGGTTTTCTCTACACTCACTTTCAATGTCAGATTACTCTGTAAATAATCTGGTTCCTCTACCGCACAAATACTAATGTAGTAAAAATCTCTTGTCCAGTTTAGAATTTTCTGTCATTTTGTTATACTTTATGATGAATATTTTCCTATTGGTTGCATTTTTTTATTTCTCCTTTGCTTTACCATTCCTTTTTAATTCTAGTGTCAGGTAAAATATGTCAGTAACCTCATGATGTGCTCACCCTGGTTTTCCTCATATTATGGAGGATATATCAACGGAGGCAAAATAAATTAAATTAATGTAAGTTTCCACAGCTCTCAACTCAAGTACTTCTGTTTTCCACTTTCTCACAGTCATACTAAAAATCTATTTTATTTGTTCTTTAAAACATCTCCCAATTCATACAGTTCAAAAGCAGAATTACTCAATATTTCTTTTCCTTTTATTAAAAAATTTGATGGTATTAACTAGATCTAAGAATTCTAAGAACTTTTCCTATATCTACATTAACTATTTGCCTTTGGGTACATCTTTTAAGACTTGACATTTTGTCCAATCTCATTTTTCATATTTAAAGACATGTGAAAGACAGCATGCTGGAACACATCTCTTGTTTTGCTTTCACTTACAAACTGCCAAGTTCATCCTTAAAGCAAACCAATATTAAACGTTTTCATGTACCAACTTCCAATGGTATACCATAAATGGACTTTTTATGTTATTAGTATATTAAAGTAAAAATATGAATAAAAAATCATATGGAAAAAAATTAAAGCAAGGCATTAATTGCAATATGTGAAAGTTTTTTCATTTTATTCAAGCACTAATTCTAGGGAAAGTTCAGGTTGAGGATATCCAGGAAAGAGGTCTTCTAACAATAGCCAGATAGACACACATGAAGTCACAGAGAATGTGGCAGAAGTCACAGTGCCTTCACAGAAACGAACCTAATGGTGTCCCAATGCTGACAGAATAAGCAGACACAAGGTCCTATCCTTAAAACAGAAACTATCTTTCAGGGATAATCATTCCCAAATGAAAAATTAGTTCAATTAATTTGAATCTCATTTTGAATTCAAACTGCACCATGAGCTGTATTATACAACCAATTCAAAATGAACTCAATGGTATTTTTGTTTCCTAGTTATCCTGGGGGCATAGCTGTTTGAAGAAGTCATTAGAAAAGCTGCATTATCAATTGAGAATATTGTGGTTCTTTTTGTTGGGCCTCATGGCTTGGCGAGTGGCCTGTGGTCCAAACTCAAACCAACCTCGAGTTTAGAGACCTGTCTTGGTGCCTCTAGTTCCCCATAATGATGACTAAGCATAGCCTATTCTGGTGATAACTCTGCCTAGTAACTGCTATATGTAAAGATCTTACTGGCTCTCCCCTCTCACTCCACATTACCTCACACCTTAGGTCATCTCTCCTCAACTCCTAGACACTCTCATTTACCATCAGCCTACAAAAAGGCAGCTTGTAGTAATAAAAGTGAGTTCCTGCTTTGAGAGTTCTCCCGGCTCCTTTGTGCCTGCCTTCCGGTGGGGGAGTGGTCGGGCCTTGGATATTCACCATCCCGTTCAGCCCCCAGTGGAACACGCTGGTCCTGTCCTCAATGTTGGAATGCCCGACATTTTATACACGGTTTCTGATATCAGGGGCAAGGATTTACAGGGTTATAAAAGACTGTAGGAATATTCCTTCCTCATCCTTTAAATATTATGGAAGACGTACCCATTATGGGCCTGAAAATTGCGATTATGGCCATTAAAAGGTCTGAGGGTGGAATTAGCTATTACCCCACCTGAACCACCAAGAAAAAGCTTTTTATTGAGGAGATCAAGATGGATGAGAAAGTTGAAAGAATATTTGGACAAAAAGGTCTTCAAAAATAATATTTATGAATTAATTCCATGGAAGCATATTAGTTTTGATATTTGTATAATCCAGGACACAACAAATAAAATTTTAAATTATGTGAAGTGGTATTAAATACATTATGTTTAAAAGCATAATTGAATTTCTTTGAAGGTTAGGGAAAATGTTTAAAGACTTCTAAGAAATAAATCATATGAAAGGATTCCATCTATACAAGTTTGTATGTAACTTGATAGCATAATTTTCCAGGATTCAACTAATTAGGACACTGCATTTAATCAACAATTACGTTGGAGTCAGTATACATAAAATGGTGTCTAGAAGGCACAAAAAATATGAAGACAAATGATTTACACTTTGCAAATATGAATCTTATTAAGTAATATCATTAAATGATGTATCTTCAAAATAAATGACTCAAAACAAATAATGAAATTCAATTGTATTTGACCATTTATTGATATATTTATTCATTTTATTCATTTATTCTTGTAAATTAAGAATACTAATATTTACACAAATCATAAAAGATCATACTAGATCTTAGGTTATTCCTTTATTCAAGTATGCACATTTCTGTTTACATGACTGAGTTAAACTAAAATGACTATGCAATTCTCTTGATAGCATCAATTTCTCGACATTCTTTTTGATTTGAGGAGTTTGAGCCTTTGTCAGACATGAAAACAAATTAAATACATGTATGGAGATTAAGACTATGTACTCAAACTACCCTCTTATTTTATATTCAAACCATTATTTTAACCTGTTGTTAATAAAGCAATATAATCAACCTTGTACTATATTGGTCTTCAAATATTGTCATCACTTACAGCATAACATATTTGCATAGCTTTAAAACTGCACCCTTAATACACAGAATATAATGTATGTATGTTTGTGTTGTAAACATTCACAGTAATGTGACAACAGCTTCATAGTAACCTTAAACAACAAATATTGCAAAACCCTTACAAGCAACTCAGGGATATATGCTGATCACATATGTACAACTGTGATTGCTAAACTTTATTAACTGGATTCAAAGGAGTATATTATTCCTTTGTGAATCTCTTTTTAAGATGTATGTGAAAGAATACTGTATAGTCTTTCACCATCTAATGTTTGTATGTGTATATATGTGTGCCTGTGTATCAAAGTACAATTACATGACTGCTTAATAAGTACAAATAAAGCTGTACTCTATATACAATCAATACTAATATACAAAAGGAATTATCAGACACCATAGAAAATTGATAGACCAAAGACCAAAAACTACAAACAGATTGGAAACAGAGAGAAAAGAGGGTAATTAAAAATTAAATTTGTTTTGGGCTAAACTATTCCAAGAAAAAGACTCCTTTTATTGATTAATTCTTTATCCATACATTTTAGTGTATTGTGTAACCAAAACACTTATTTTTCATTTCCTAATTGAAAGCCACCCAACTTCTTGAATCAAAGTTAGTTATAACCATGTTTTCTTCTCATAGGAATTATTTTGATTTAAGAAATAGATCTGTGTTATAAAACCACAAGACAAATATACAATAACTCATTGTATTAATCACATATTTTTGTAGTTGTACTTTTCTGTGGCAGTTCAGATTTGAAGTCAAAGAGACATTTTTATATGTGGAATATGCCACAGCTCAGCAGGGGACCAGTGTCATAAACAATGTAATTTTCAACGGTGGGACCCTGAGCATCTGAACTCAGGTGTTTTTTTTAATTTATTTGGAAGTGATTTGATATTCTACTGATCACATGAAGATCATTATCAATAAAACTTCCCGCACATAAATCAAAAACCTGCAGACATCACAAAATGCCAAGACCAAAAATATCCTCTCAAACCACAGTGCATAAAACAATTTCTTGAAATTCCACAATATATCATATTAATATAATTATAATTTTCATCATTAATTTTATCTCTTTGTTTTTTTTTTCCATTAACTACTAAGTGCCTCCATGTAACCTCTACCGAGTCACTCTAAGTTTAAAATAGATATGAATTTTGATTTTTATTATTTTTGTTTACTACCAACAATCTTCATCACTGCATTGTTGTAGAAATTTATTTTTAGTTATCCATAAAGTAATTGATTTTGTGCAATGTTGGATGAGGTTCTGTCAGGGCTTAGTTTTTGTATTGTCCCAAGTTTTGGATTTACATGTTGAGATGTTTGATGAGTCATGATTTTCATATGCTATCAGAAGAACACCTGATGAATTCAGGATCAATAAAAACACCTGACCTCAGATGATCAGGGTTTCACTGGCTGGTAGAGCACTGGCCAGTATAGTGGTTGCTTTTGCTGATGTTTGGAAGATTTTGCATGTATGTTTGTATGTGCCTCATGACTTACTTGATCAACTTCCACAGTAGGTGTACCTCTACAGTTGGCATACCATCCTGGGACACTGACATCTTGTGGAGAGGAAGAAACTTAACAGACCTCACAGAGTCTGTTTTCATTTTGTTCTGTGCAAACATGTCCAGATATTGGTGATGTGAGGCATTGTTGACAAGACACATCTGCTGTGGTGATAAGAAGACCACCCAACAAGGGAATCATTCATGAAGAAAAGGTGATACTCTGTTTATTTCCTGCAAAACAGACGCTATCATAAAATTTGAAAAGTATTTCCTCAGGAGCTGCCCACAGAAGCTATCTCCCCGAACTGGCCAAGGTATTTTGTTTTGCTATCTGCCAAATATGATTCTGTAAGAGTCATCCAGATGGTACTAATATTGAAGGAATGAAGGATTCATGGAGAGAATCTGAGGGTGGGCACTGTGAGAGGTCAGAATAGGCCATTGGTGAGGTTGCAGTCTAGCAACTAGTTGAAGTCCCAGATTGAAAGTGTCATGTAAAAAATATGAGTGTTGGCACTATTAAGAGAGCCAAGGGGATGCTACTGGTGAACGTTTAGCCCAATTGTTCCAGAAGACCTCAGCACTCTGAAAATATAAGTAGCATGGGATGACCACCAAGAACAGTGGTAGCAGTTGAGTGGAACCATCCAGAACCTGGAATACAAGCTGTGTATGCTGCAGAGGGCAGAGCCAGAAAAGTAACCCAACTACTTTAAAGGAATCCAGAAGTTTGTGAATGTATTTCAGATAAATGGACACTGATATTGATTTTTGCTGTCCAAGTATATTGGGAAAACCTAGACTGATATTTGGTTTCATTTAATCTTGCCATCCTAGTAACCCTTGTGATTGTTGTTCTTTTAAATTGTTTTCCTGGTGTAATTTAAATTGCTTTGTAGGGAAAAGCAATTTTTGTATTATACAGAAGAGTAGAACTGTTGCTGAGTTTATTTTTAGTTATGTATAAAATAGTGGTGCACTGTTGGAGGTGTTGTCTAGGTCATGGCATTCTGCATTATCTGTAGGTATTGGATTTATGTACGGGATGCTTGATTAGTCATGATCTACATGTGCTGTCAGTGGAACACCTGAGGAGTTCTAAATGAATAAAAACACCCAAGCTTAGATACTCAGCTTTCCATTGCTCAGTGTGGTGCTGAACAGTGGTTCCCTCTGTTGAGATCTGGCAGGGATTCCACCTCTGATGGTGCCTCACTGTCTTCCTTGCTGGGCCACCATAGCAGAATACTACTACATTACATAATTCCTTATATTATTCTAAATTCATCTTCATACCCACAGATAAATGTAGTAACCTCTCTTTATCTAAGAAGATTCTTTATAAAGTCACTAGTACACACAAAGCAGTAATCAATAGTTCATGGGAAGCTTAGCACCAATGATTACATCTGCATCACATCTCCTATATCTATAACACATGTAGCATTGCAGAACTAGTTGAAGAAGTTTTGTATTAGCTATAATACCAGAAAGTACACTGTGAAACTGTCTCTACTCAAAAAGGCTAAAGAAACAAGACAGTATCTATGAACATGTTAAAATGGAAGTGAACATACTGCTTATATATTTAAGATGTTTTAATTGCTTTTTCTGTGGGCAAGAAAGATCTTATGAGTTTAAATTACTTATTCTATTCTCAGGTGTCTCCCATGGTTTTATCCTAATATGAATTTAATATCACATACCAATAAATAAATGTGTGTGTCCTCATGAAATGACTATCCTATTTTATTTCAGATTGTGAAGACTACATCTTTTTAGTTGCATTAATATATTTCTCTTTTCCCACATTCTCAGGGTACATCCAGCCATTGTTCTTTCATTTTGTTCATATTTCCATCAAAGGACTAGGAAAATCTCTCACTTCTTTAGTAAACTGTTTTCAATTTACACATTTCTGAGAACATTCTGAAGTAAAAATTGTTTTCTAATACTGCATAGACTTTATTGTATTTTATTGATGCCTCTGGAATGTTCAGAATTTTTCTTTTTCTACTCCAAATATTTGCCATCATGGTTATCTTCTATGACTTTACATTTTGTTTCTGCCCTAATTTCCAGTTTTCCTAACAGAAAAACAAGTGGGGAAGAAATCATCCCTGTACTTATAGTGTTTTCTTTCTACTTCTATAAAATCAAGTTCTTCCTTAAAATGCAGACATATCATCAATGGTCATGTGCTATAAACTTAAGCTAAAATGTAATATTTACTTATTTGAAAATTTTATATGAGAGTAAAGCAAAAATTGTAGATAGAAAATAAACTTCAGTAGGATACATTAAGTGAATTTTGTTTATCCCAATATTTCAAGTGATTATTTTTTGTATTTCCCCCAATTAACATTTTAAAGTATAAGTCCAGAATCATAGGTGATGCCTGTACTGTTAGCTACTGTAACTTATTAACAAGGAGAAAAAGCCCTAGTTCTTCCAGTGCAAAGAGATAAGTGGCTTATTTTTTATTAATTTATAGCTCAACAATGTACTATTTTATTAAAAATTATAACATCTAATTTTAGTGGAAAATGACTTACATAATACACCTCTTTATCAATTTAGGTAAAATTAAATATATATCCAATATATTTTTCAATAATATTTATTTGTAACTTGCTGAGGCCTGTGAATATCCCTGATGCTAAACAGTCTCCTTCTCAGAGTTCTAGATTCTTTATATAGGTAAATTTCAGTTTATCAGCTATATTTCTCCCCTTCTTTTCTGAAATTACATCTGTAATGAGAATGTCTGCATGGCCTACCAGAGTTGGCGCTTGTTGGTTGGGAAAGGAATCAAGCCATTTCATCTGAAAACTTTGCAGGTTATTTTTCTTTAAATACTGGCATATGCAAGGGTTATCTATTGCATACAGAAAGCATATCATAAGCATAGCACAGCACTTCCTGATGGCAAGTGTTAATGCTCCAGGCTAACAGTAAAATTAGCACGTCTAAAATGAATCGACCCCCGTAGGTCCCAATTCAGCTGAAAGGAGCTTCCAACCATTGTGGGGACTTTATCTCAATTGTTCCTTCAAATGTTCTTTGAAACCACCTTGAGGTTTGCAGGCTACAGGAGAGATGATGCTGCCTTCATCGTAGATCACACCTGCATACCAGGATAGACCCTGCTGAGAAGACTGGAAATTAAAGCACACCCTCTCTATACCTAAAATGAATGCTTGCCCATTAGAAGTTTTTGCAAGAAACAATTCGCTCTCCTGGCTTGATTCTCCTTTAGCAGTGTAAAAAGTTCCCTATTAAAACACTCCTGCATTTTTATTTCTACATTATTATTATGTGTATTTCTTAAAGTGAGTAAGTGTGCCATATCGGGTCCCATAGAGGAACAAACTATTTCTTTGTCTATCATCATTTCCTTTCTACCCACACACCCTTTCTGAGTAAAGTCCACACGACCACATCAGTGGAAAAGGCTGGTTACCTTTTGCAAGTAACTTGATAATTATTTAACATATATTAATATATGTGGACAGAATCAACCTTTTCCACAAATGGTTTCAGGAAAACTCTACACAGGAGTGAGTACGAGTGCAAGAAAAATCAAGAAGGACAAACAGAGTAGTTCATTCTTCTATGGGACCCAAGGAAATGACACACAACACAATGCTTTAAAATGACACATAGAATTATTTAGTTGTAAAGTGCAGTAGCATTTTTAATAGGGGAATTAACAGTACACACATTAAGAAAAAAGGAGCAAGAGAGACACTGACAATGCACCTTGCCAGTGGAAAAAACACACCAAAAGGAGAAGGAGGGAGAGACTGACAAATGTATTTAATCAGGTGAGAAATACACCAGAAAAGTGAGAGAGAACTGCTCTAGTAAAAAGATATAAAATCTAAGTGTAGTTCTTTTTGGTTTGGAATTGTTGCTCTGGCCTCCAGAGGAACCTGCTTGATTTGTAGATGTAGTCACTCCTAGAAGTCGATCATCCCCAAGAAGGAGATGGTTGTCCTTTCTCCTGTGACTTACAAACTTCAAGATTATCTTGTTTACTATGAAAGAACATTGGAGTCAAAAACCCAGAATTGGTTGTATGTTACTGTTTGCTGAATAATACCTGCATCAGCCTCAAACAGAGCACGGTGCAATGTAGACACCAAAAAAAGTTTCATGTTATACTTTTTGCTCTTTACTGCATATTTATTTTACTCCATTTAGGCTCTAATTGTTGGTATCTGTTAAAGGGTTGACTCTTCTTGGGAGGACCAAACCCCAAACCAGGAATAGATTTTACAATGTACTATCAGTATAAATACATAGCTCTACACAAGTGGGGACTTAGAAGCCTGCAAGGTATTTTACAATGACAATTACTTTTGAGTAAAAATGGGTGCACCCCTTCCCAGTAAACAGCAGCGAGCTCAAATATTACTAGGACATCTAAACATTATCAATACTGATAAAGGCATTTTGTGGCCATTACAGCAAAGGGCAGATAGGGGCAAAATGGCTAGTAAGCCATAATTCCCTTTCAAAGGAGTCTGGACCTTGTCAGCCAGACTTCATCGATGTTATGAGGGTACTGGATTTCCCAGGAAATACATACACACACGCACACACACACATGTGTGTGTGTGTATGTGTGTGTGTGTGTGATTTTTTTGTGTGTGTATCTGATATCTATCTATCTATCTATCTATCTATCTATCTATCTATCTATCTATCTATCTATCTATCTATCTATGATATCCTTTGAAAATCCATTGTTGCCTTTAGGACTTTGATACTCCAAGCACCTTCAGACTCAGTGTATTTTAGCTTCCTGACTTAATATATTCAGAACCCACTGGAATATACAACATATACAAAAGTTAATGAAAACTATTAAAATATGTTAACACTTCTTTCAAAGGCCATTACCTATACTACTTTTGAAGGCATTTCAATTAATATAAGAAAATGAATCTTGTCGTCAATCATTAATATTAGGTTTAGACTTCCTCACTTCACAGCAATCATTACATTCTTTTCGCAAGTATTTCTGGCAACCAATGGAACAAAATGGCAGATATGTGTGGAAATATTATTTTTCTGGAGAAAGCACTTATCCCCTCATTAAGATATTCTTTCCAATATCTACATTTTATCCCCCAGAACCAATTGTTAATTTATCGTGCATACAATTTAGTAGATCGTGGATGTTATTCATTCATATGGTAGATATAGTTCAGTGATTGCAACAAAATATACCATTAATTATCCATAAAACAGGAATTCTAACACATTAAATTCGTATATGATCCTGAATCAAAATTGATACAATAACACTTCAGACTGCTATGAATAATATACTTTATGAAGAACTATACTATATTTAATAGATATTAAGCGTAAATTAACATCATATTTTCTCATGTAGTTATTAGAGTTTCTACATTGAATATCATTGAATTATAAAACGTACACCCAAGCATTGTACTTCAATTCTTTAAAAAATAAAATTAATAGTGTTTTTCAGTAAAAGATATTGAGAAGACAGAAAGTGCAAAAACTTATTTTTCATTCATACTTACCTCAAGAAGAAAGCAACTCAGACAAAATAGGAGATTAAATACCAGATGGTTTCGACAACACATAGTAGTATGAAACATTATGCTTATCGAAACACAGGTAAAAAAGTGATACATGTTCTCAAATTATATTCCGAGTAACCCCAGAAACAAAAGTCAGCCTACTCATGTTACCTGTAAGGGATTCTCAGCCTTCACGGAAATCAAACAAAATTGCTATGAAATTAGGAAGTCTATACATAATACTAATGATTGATGAAAAGATTCATTTGCTTATGTAAATTGAAATGCCTTTCAAAAGTAGTATAGGTGATGTCCTTTGAAAGACGTGTTAACATATTTTAATAGTTTTCATTAACTCTTGTATATGTTGTATATTCCAGTGGGTTCTGAATATATTAAGTTAGGCAGCTAAAATACAATGAGTCTGAAGGTGCTTGGAGTATCAAAGACATAAAGACAACAATGGATTTTCAAAGGAAATCATAGATAGAGAGATAGATAGACAGATAGATAGATAGATAGATAGATAGATAGATAGATAGATAGATAGATATCAGATACACACAGAAGAAAACCACACACACACAAACATGATGTGGGAGTTTATTTCTTGTTCTGCTTACATAACTTTAAAATAATTGTGTTATATATTGTTGGGGTAAGGGTTTCCTAAGGCTTAGCAGTTTGTATTTTCTGCAGGTGTTGGTTTTATGTTAATCTATGGTGAAGATGTCTTCTCCCTCATAATGTGCATCTGCTCACTGTTCTCTAGCAGTGCCATTTTAGAAGAGAGAAGTTGCTGTGGAGGAGTTCTTGTATTCTTCCACAGTACTTTGGCAACAAACATAGGACTCTTATGTAAGATCTTTAAATCCCACCTTAAATGTAACCATATTAAAGGATTGAGAGATACTCTTGATCCCTGAGCTATCCATTGTAAAGTTTACATAGCTGGATTTTAGGATGAGGCTAATAGTTTGGTTTCTTTATGTAATCAAACATATCTTTGGATTGGGGTGTCAGAGTTTATCGTTAAAATAATATATGATGAGCTTCTGTATATGTAAAAACACCAGATGTTAGGCAATCCATATTCCATTGTCAAGTATGTCACTTGCCATGACAGGTGGTTCCCTTTGTTGAGACTTGGAAGGGTTTTAACACATAAAAGTATCTCCTTACCTTTTTGCTGAGGGACAAAGTACCTATGGGCTATACCACGGCATATGAAGTGTAGGTAGAAAAATCCATTTTGCTGGTATGCTCAGTGACAGAAGCACTTGGAAAAATTGCAAAAGTCCAACAATCCCTGGTGCACATGAAGTAGAGGCCCGAGCAGTGTGCTGGTGCTAGTAGTTTCCACAGCTCTTCTAGGGTCACTGACATATTTGGGAAAACTAACAGAATCCTGTTAACAAACATTGGAGAAATGTCATCTTTCTGTATTCTTCTAGCCTGAAAAAGAGATGTTTGTGAAAGATCCTAAATCATCCTGTATAAATCAGTCCTGTTATTGTATCCCTTTTGGCAATATTGTGCAATCCTCCAAAAGCTCTAAAATCTCCCAGAACACTCCCATAAATGTGGAATGTTAGCAGACAACTTCACAAGTATGGGAAGGTTTTCTAGACCAGGTGTGCATGTTTTTTCTTGCCAAGGCACATCGAGGAGATGTGATGGTATCCCTGAGTGGCATTCACAGGTGCAGGGGGTTCCACATCTTCTGATGTATATGGACAAACCTGGAACAGCCCTTGTAGCTATGTCTAAGATTATATCACTGTGCAATTGTGGGTTGCTTTTGAGTCAAGTATATACTATTTCACATCTTCTCTGTAAATAAAAGTCTTGGACCCTTCCTATGTACTTGGAAATTTCACAGTTCTTTTTCAATGATAAGAGAATGTCAATAGACTTTAAGGATGGTAGGGTAAGAACAAGATACTGTATGTCAGATGTGTAGATTTTGAACTCTCCCTGTTTAGGAAACACATATATATTGCCTTCTGGGTTAACACATTGTTGATTTAAGCTGTTGTGATCTACTGGTGAAGTATTAAAGACCCATTTCACAAGGGTGCCTGTTTCCGTCTTGTTTTCATGGAAGAGTAACGTTTGTGGGTCACATTTGCATTAAGGAGAAAATCTGAGGTCCTGTGCTTGTGAGTCCTTAGGCATGCAATTCCATTTTGCATATATGGTTAATGCCACGGCACTTGTAGAAAACGAAAAATTATGAGACAACTTGGTTCCTAGGATGAAGGGGCTGCATTACCTTGTTCAGATGCAGAAGCATCCAGAGCCCTTTAGACAATATTGAAAGTTTTCAGGCTTGTTTATTTATATGATCAGGATCTGAAACCCTCAATGAAAAATGGGAATTTGATACATCCTCTTTTGTGCACTGTCCATACTCCAAGAACCCTGAAAACTTTTGATTAATCCAAAATTCTTGTGTGTGTGTGTGAGTGTGTGTGTGTGTGTGTGTGTTTGTTTGTTTGTGTGTGTGTGTTACTTCAGAAATCAGCTCTTGGACAGATTTCAATCTTTCAGTAGGTTTCAGGTTAGTTGAATGAGCTCCAAGAACCACTCTGTGGAGCTAGAATCTCTGTTAGGCCCTTGAATAGGATGTAGATTTTCAGATCTGTGTGTTGTGGTGGTTCTTCTTAGAGCTCCTGACAGTGAGGAGCTGGAAAGAAAAAGAATACTGAATACACGGAAAGAAACGAAACTCCTCTTGTGTTTGTGAGGAACTTTGAAAATATTTTGTACACACCTATAACTACAGGTGAAGGACTGGTCAGGCCTTGATTCACTGAGTCAAAATGGGAATAGCCCATTCTCTCTAGTTCATGTGTCCAATATGTTAAGAACCCATCCTTATGATTCAAAGGTTCAACATTTTTTCCAAAGGCATGGAAGGCCTTTTCCAAATACCCAAAAGGAAGAATAAGATAAAGGTTCGATTTGTCTTAGATGTTAGATATGAGGACTTCTTACCGAGAAAATGTGTTCCTAGATCCATCTGATATCTTGAAGATATCTTGATCTGTACTTGATATATTGAAGCCTCCTTGTACATGGGTTGCCTTATTGAATATCCTTTTGTTTACATTGTAACTTATGCCCCCTAGTTTTCAAGAACTATTCTATGTGACATGCTCTGCATATTAGAGAGAATGTTGATAACTGTATTCTACATGTATAGACAGTGTCAGAGACCCTTGGGAGAATTGCAAAGGTTTGAGTGACTTGTGAAAAGAATGGCCCGTATCCAGCCCTTTGTAAATATTTGGTAAATTGTGAATCCAATTGACCTAGAAGGGAATGTCCATATTATGTTTGTGTGCCAGATACCAGAATGCCTCAGAAGATATGGAAGATATGACATCATTTGGTGTACAATTGTCTAGACTCAAGAAACTAAGGGTGTCTGTGAAAGATTCTAGCACTCACTTTTAGTCCTTTATTTCTTATCTGTACCTCTTAGGCAGATGGAAATATTCTAGGAGGCATTGAGGACTGCTAGGAATTTGTTTGCAATACAATCGTCTACATAGAATTTCCACAAATCCCCAACACAAGGATGGTAAGACTCTGAAGACCTGCATTTATATGTGGTTCCTTCTAGAGCCACCTTAGTAGAAACTGCAGCAGTCTACAGAAATGCCTGCAGAGATGCACAGGGTCATATAATTTCTAATGTATATTAAATATATTGTAACATTCTTTTGCTGCACATAAGGTTATGGTCTATAGCTGCTTGTATAGGTATGTATTGTGTCTTCTCCCTTGGTCATGTTGGGAAGACGTTACAGCCCCCTTCATATATAAGATACTGAGCCATCTCTGGTATATTTGGAATTGCCTATGCTTTTTCTGAAGATTATGCAAATTTGTGAGTTCTGTAGGATTGTAGAGTAAGGTAAATATAGTATTTGTCACATTGTTTTGTGTGAGCCCTCCCTGTGCAGGAAAAGCAGAACCAAGTGCATTTGGGCTTAAAGTGCAGATTTGAGTCATTGTGATCCGATAATATTTTGAAGCCTCTTTGTTTCAGTCTGTTTTGTGGAGAGGAGGAAATATTCAAGCTCTCTTTAAGAATGAGAATGTTTTAAAATAACTTCATGTGAGGCAAAAGATATGAAGCTCCATTCTGTAATTGTAGGCAGTGTCAGAGACCCTTGAAGGAATTAAAAATATCAAAATATCCACTGAGAATGTGATAAATGGGCTGTTTCTCAGTTTACAGAACTTTTTGGGTATTTCTCATTGCACAGATGGAATGAGATATGATCTAATTTTAGTAGATTTAAAATATCTGTGGCCATTTCGGTAGGGCAAATTATTGAAACCTTTCTTAGGGTAGGGAGGGAGGGAGGGAGGGAAAGAGAAAAAGAGAGAGAGAGTGAGAGAGAGAGGGAATTTCTACATTTCCGCACACTCTTTGTCAGATGTGGAAAATGTGAGTATCTCTTACAGACAAATGCTTGGCCTTATTCCTTTTACAGATTAGAAAAAGATCAGATTTCCCTTTGCATAAAGGATGTTTAAAACAATCTTCTTCAGATGGGGGAAATTCTATAATTCTCTTGGTAAGCCTGGGCAGATGTCAACCTTATTTTGGTAGAAGTGGACTCTCTAGAGTCCCTAATATGAGAAGGGGAATATCTTATGCTCTCTTTTGAGAGGGATACATACTTAATACTCTTTTCATAGAGGTGAATATTTTAGGCTTCTGTGGAATCTGCAGGTATGGCAGAGGCCTTTTTTGAAAAGAGTTGGAATATTGAAGAACTCATTGGGTAGTAGTAAGTTTAGAGCCTTTTGGTAGGATGATGCATATTTTAAACAGCTTGGGCAGAGAATAATTGTCTAAGTTGTATGGGGTATAACTGGAATGTCTAAGATCCCCTTTGTTACAGTAGAAATATGAAGCCATTTTCATGAGAGTGAAAATGTATGACTTCTTCTAGATATATATCGAAGTTCTCAGCAACCTATGGGCAGTGTTCAAATTCCCATTAACACCCTGAATATGTTTGAATGTCCTTTAAAACAATTTGATAGAAGGGGAAAGTTTCAATGACCCTTAAGGAGGCAGGGGAATTTCAGTTTCAGGTGGGTTAACAGGAAATGGTCAAGGTAGCGTACTTTTGAGATACACTCTCCTTCTTTAAAATGTAGATATGTATAGAAAGCCAAATGTGCAGAGCTCAAGTGAGTGTTGTCCTCAGGATGTGAACAAATTTCTAGACGGTTACTAAGAATTACTGCTGTCCAAGGGCCCAAGTTACTTTACATTCTTGATGCACTACTGTCATCAAGTACAATTATTTTGCAGATTCTGCCAGCACATCCCTGTCTTTCAGTGGACATAGCCAGCCCTCTAAGAAGCACCTCTGGATCTTGCCAGAGAGGGATGACTCAGGTATACTACAGTCCTGTCAGCCCTGGTGTGTTGTGGGGAAAAAACAGGGTCCTGTTGATCCTTGTCCCACAAGGCTAAGTCTTGTCACAGTGTTGGCTCAGCACCACAGAATTTTGTTCTAAGGTGGAAGCACAACCTCCCAGGTCTTGAGGCTGCTGTGTCTATCAGGATTCTGAGGATCACCTTGCAAGTGACTGTATATCTGTTTGAATCAGCATTGAGGAAGGGAAACTTATTCCACATGTCAGTGTGAACAAGGCCACCAACAATCTCCATAGCTTTGGATTATGCTCACCAAGTAGCTCACACAGCTCAATTCCAGGAACCATACATGCTACAAAAAATCTTTTGCATGTCTGTGCGCAATTGTCAGGTCAACACAGCCATTCTTATGTGTTTTATCTATTTTATTCTCTTCCTGCAGTCCTAATTCCCTAGTCGCTCATCTTGGTCTACCTCCTATTCTCTCTGACTTTTTTTTTCTTCTGTTCTTTAAATTTTTTCATCAAAAAATTAGGTTCTCTTTGAGCTTGGCTACAGTTGGAATTCAGGATTGCTGTCCTGAAAGAAAGCATTTCTTCTCCAGAACCACATACCTAGTACCCTAAAATTTGTCTGAGTTGCACCACCATGGACATATGCATCCTCTTTTTTGGGTACACAGGGCAAGTAGCCGAATACATTCCATTGGCTCACTACACCCTATATGATTGCTTCTCAATAGAAGCCATCTTCTGCTTAGAAGAAGTCATTTAGGTTGTTCTGAGCAGTGCCAAAAGTGTCCAGGCAGGCACTGTACATTAGTGATGGTTTGGCTCTCCATGCCTCCTGTAGAATGCATCCTACTGTGATTCTCAACATCCAGGGAGGAAGTATGCTTGTCAGTTTGCCTGATTTATTCACCTTACTTCCTATAAAGGGAGAAGACCCAGATTGAAGGGTCAAAAAGCACTTCTATCTTGCTATTCCCTGTCCAGCGATATCTTGAGTAAGAGTAATTAATTAAAAGGGGCTCAAAAATTAACAAGTGGCAGAATTTGGGGCCAAAAAGACTGTGTGTGTCTGTGTGTGTGTGTGTGTGTGAGTTCACTCTTGTTGAATTCACTGTTGAGGAATCTATGCCCCAGAGATCCCTGATAGTGACAGAAAATATGCTGTGTGAAGCAGTCATAGTTGTCATGTCACAGTTGTCTTTTAATGCCAGGTTTCTGTTGGAGAGGACCTTTAATGCTCCAACCCTCAGAACCAGCTCATGTATTCATAATATCTGGATGTGTCCATGTACTGCTGTAATCAGTTATGGCTCAGTTAATGAGACCAGTTACATGGCAACAGTACGAAAGGTGGAAGGATCAGTTCTGTGGAGTGGTTGCCATGGTACTTCTGATATCTCAAAGCAGTCACAATCTGAGGGAGCTCCTTTTGCATCATCAGAGCAGCTGACTCCAGGAGTCTTGACAGAGAGGAAGAAATGGAAAGCAATGTTCGGAGTGTCTCCATGAGGCAGGAAAAATGGTATTTCTCTAGGGGCCAACGTGGACAGTCTTACCTCATGGAGTTGGGTCTCTATAGACTCTCAGATCTTGGAAGGAAGCGTATACCCATGGTTGTGAAAATAATTTCCCAAGTGAACCTGGTATATCATGTGTTTTACAGATAGGCCTACATTCTCAGGATGAACTGACTATGACTGTACATATGGGAGAGGAAAATAGATGTAGAGAGCAAGGGAAAGAATGAGAGGAGACAGAGAGTGATGGAGAGAGGCAGAGACAGAGAGAGAGAAGGAGAATCTCTGTGGAGCTGGTGGGTGATTTTTGAGTTTGTTGCTATTTTTCCTGCATCCTGGTGGTCAAAACACGTCTCACATGACATCTCTATGGCCAGTTATTCCTATTCCATGATTGCAGGCCACAGGAGAGAAAGGAAGAAGAGAACTTAAGAGTTTCCTATAAGGATGCATGTCTGCAGATTGCTTCATGCTTTCTGGTGGTACCAATACAGACTGTATGTTTTCCTTGTATCTCTTGGCCCATTGGTACACTACAATATTATCAGAGAGGTCTGAGTTTGATGCTTTTGTTGCCTTGGTCATAGGTAGGTGGGTGTCCACAGAAGACACAGAATAACACATATCTGAGAGTGACTTGGGGATTGAGAGAAAGAAAAGATAACCTGTTATCCTGAGTGGATCCTTTTGGGGAGTTTGTTAGGCTGGGGAGAGGAGATAGGTTGGGATTGACTTGAAGATTGCTCATAGTGATTGCCTCTCAATGCCTTGTTGTGGAACCATGTCCATGCCCTGATAGGCAAGATAACAGGTGAGATGTAAAGTTTCTCCTTTTAACACAGCATTGTCCCCATAACAGCGTCCTGGACAACCTGTGTGTACAGGCAAAGTGTGACTACATCCACCTGATTGCCTATGGCAGGGTAGGGACGAGCCTGGATTCATTGTCAAGAAGATATGAAGTTTTTGGTAGCCTTTCTCACCACCCATCAGATTCAGTGCTTAGACATGAACAACTGGATTCTCACAGATACACACAAATTCCTCTGGTTTTGTCCTTTGTCCATTACTGATACTTCTGCTAGGTGGAAAGGTGATTCTAAGCCTGAATCCTGACTGAGGCTTGTGGTTTTAATTTCTGAGACTTCTGCCTATCTTTCCATGCACGTAGAGTTTTGTGATACTACTACCTCACTGACTTACCACCCCAGGGCTTCCTAGGTAGGGCTTTCTTGGCAGGGCGCTTTGACGTGGAAGCTTGGTCATGGCCAGGGTCACAAAGGGGCAACACACCCAAATCTGGAGGGGCAGTTTTAGTGAACATTCTGTTATGTTTACTCAAGGAGAATTTCCTAGGATCTCTGGTAATACCCAAGTTGGGGAGTCCTGGTTAGGCTACAAGAGGACAGTGTCCAGCCCTTGTTTCCTAAGTCCATGTTTTTGTGTTTGAGGCCATTCTCTTGTGTTGCAGATTGTCATGGATATTCTGGAGCATTACCTTGGGGGTCTAGGCCACATCTTCTGTACCTCCCCACACCCTTAACTGACTGAAGTGACTCAGGACACTGCAGGTGTGGAATTCCTGTGTTCTGGGTTCTGTTACTCACAGGTTCTGAAACTACCACCCATCCTCATCCCCACCCACCCCTGTTTGAAAGCCCTTCATCTACCTCCATGCTTGCATAACGAGGTAGCTTCCTCTGTGGTGGACTGAATCTAGAGCGCCATCTCTGGGCCAATCATGGTGTATGAGTTTAGCTGCCTCTTGGAGTCTAGATGTAGCTGGTTTGTGCTGTATTTTTGCACAGAAAAGGAGAGAGGGAGTGGTCCCATGGCATTAATTATTTGGCATTTTGTTCCCCAACTATTGTTAAGTGGAAGCGTTTTCCTGGTCCTACCAGTTGGTATCTGAGCATCTCTGTACAGTGCCAGCTCCCTAAGCAGCACCTCTGGTCCTGGTTGTACAGAACTGGCTTGGGTCTCCTGCAGCCTTTTTGGCCCAAGTGAAGGGTGTGAGAAAGCAGGATCCAGGGATCCTTGACTCTTGAGGCTGAGTACTTCCCCAGTGCAGACCAGGTGCCTTGAGGGTTTTCATATACCAAACAGGAAACACAGCCTCCCAGGTCTTGAGGTAGATTTTTTTGTAGGCATTAGGGATCTTTTTGGAAGGGACTATGCAACTGAGGCTGCATTTGGCTTTAAGCAAGAAAACTTATTGCACATGACAGGTAGGGCTCATAATGTCATCCACTGGCTCCTAAATTTTAGCTGAGAATCAACAGTAGCACCCAGACCTCACTTCTCAGACCCACACACTGACAGCATATCTTCTAAAATGTGATCAGAATGTCACAGCCACATACCCATTGTGGTTATGTAAGTATTATCCATTTCACTGACTCCCTACCATCCTCATTCTCTCCTCTCTCCTCTCTTTCTTCCATATATTCTTTTTTTTCTTTTCTTTCTTTTGTGTTCTCTTCTGAACTTGACAGCAGATATAGTTCATGGACCACATCTATCAGGGGTCAATTCAGAATTGTCTGGGAAACAGGTTTTTTTTTTCTTAGAGGAGACTCTTCGGGGAGTCAATACTAAGCACAAGCTCATGTAGGCATAGTGTCTGGATTCTTCCTTGAATTGTTGTGAGTTCTTGTGGCTCAGTCAATTAGACCCAGGACATGAAAACAGTATTGGACGTGACAGGATCACTCCCTGGGAGTGACTGGTCTGGCACAACTGAGAACTCAATTCAGGTCCAGGTTAAGGGAACCCCTATGAGCATCATAGAGGCTGCCTCAAGGATGTTTGATAGAGAGTGAGAGATGGAAATCAATCTTGGTCTGTCTCCTGGAGGCAGGGAAAATGGTATTTTTAGGGCTGTCATCCCCATGGATCTGGGCCTCTGTGGGCTCTCAGCTCATGGAAGAAATGCTTCCTTTGGGATAGTGCAAATCATTTCCTAGTGAATAATGTTTGTCATCTAGTATCCAAGGAGTAATATCTGCCCTGAATGCTCTTTCATTGAATGTATACATGAGAAAGGGAGATAGAGAGGCTATGAAAGAGATGAGACAGAAGGTGATAGGCAGATAGATAGATAGATAGATAGATAGATAGATAGATAGATAGATAGAGAAATAGATAGAAAGATAGATAGATAAGATAAAGATAGAGACAGAGAGATAGAATGAGATACAATTTCCTGTGAAATTGTTGGTTTATTTGCCTGCTTGGTGATCAAATCCATTCTTTCACATAACAGCTTTATGGCCTCTCACTCCTGTTCCTTGGTCCTAGGCCAATGGAGAGATGGGTTAAAGAAAGCATGATAGTATTCTTTGAGGACATCTTACTTTGCTACGAAGTTGCTGTTTAGGACAGCAGTGTGGTTGTGCTACGGCCATCCTGGAGGGACCAGTTAAGACAGTGTATTTTTTTTAGTGTCTCGATGCCAGTAGATCAACTTGAATCACTTCTGAAAGCTTTGAGTTACCTGTGTGCCTATCCTTGACAACATGAAGAGATATGTCTTCAGAGGACACAGAATGATCCATATATGAGTGCACCTTGGGGATTTTAGAGAAAGAAAACGTAGCCAAGTATGCTGAGTGGTGCCCTCTTGCTTGGGTGTAGTGTCGATTGGTTGTTGGGCTGGGGAAAGGAGATAGTTTATGACACACCTTGACATAACTCATAATGGTTGCCTGACAATGCCAGGAGACAGTTATGATTGGGTCTAAGCCCACTACCAATAGGCCAAGGGGTAAGTGGGACCAAATATCTATTCTTTACACATATCCTTTACCCTAGACAGGGTCGTGAACTTCCTGCCTCTTCAAGTGAAGTGTTGGTGGATGCTCCTGGCTTCTGGTGGCTGCTGCTATAGATGAACTTTGGGAGCATCCACAGAACTCAGATGGAAGTTATCCTGAAGGCACCAGTTTTGATTCATGTGCAAGAAGATGAAAGCATTGGGGTGGCCTTTCTCATAAAACATATGATTCAGGGATCAGACCACAGCAACTGGATTATCACAGGTACACAGTGATGCCATTTTGCTTTGCCATTTGTTCATCAAAGGTGCCTTCTTTTGCTCTATTGGAAGGTAGTTCAATGCCTAGGACCCCAATGAGGTTGAAGCCTATTCCTGAGGCTTCTGCCCTCCTTCCCTTGTTAATGCAGCTATTTGATAATACTACCTTGCAGCTGTATGGGCCCAGCTTTAGCTTAGGATGGCCTTGTTGTCAGGTAGCTTTTACCTAAAGCTTGGTTATGGCTATGGTCAGTCAGTGTCATCACACCCAAGTTTGGCCTGGAAGTTTTAGTGGTCACCTTGGTGTGTGGAGTAAATTAGAATGGAACAGGATTTCTGGGTAGGCCCAAGTCAGAATGTCCTTGTTTGGCCACAAAGGGGCAGATTACAGTCCCTGCCACATAAGTCTATTTTTTGTGTCTGAGTCCTCCCTACAGACTGTCATGTGTTTTCTGGAGCATCCCTATAGAACTAGGAAGCAGTTTCTGAGCCTCCTAGCACACTGAGTGGAGGAAAGTGTCTCAGTGAAGTGCCACTGAGGACCCCATGGTCTGTGCCCCACAAGGCCTGAGCCTAACAAACATCTATTACCCTGTTTCTGCCCTAACTTGACCTTAAACCCCCTCACCTACCTTCAAGCCACACCCACACAAACTTTCTTCTATCTCCAGAAGCTGATTGTGCCTAGAGAGCCAGCCCAGATGACTAAAGATGTTGAACAGTTCTTTTAAGTATTTATCAGCCATTTGAGATTCCTCTTTTGTGAATTCTTTGTTTAGATGTGCACCTCAATTTAATTAGGTTATTTGTTTTGTTGACATGTAGCTTCTTGCATTTTTATTTATTTAGTACATTTGGTCTCAACTGTAAGTAGATTTGGTGAATATCTTTCCTCATTTTGTAGGCTGCAGTTTTTGCCTTTGACAATGTCTTTTTTCCGTTAAGAAGCTTGTCAGTTTCATGAGGTCCTCTTATTAATCTTTGATCTTAATTTCTGTCCTTGTGGTGTTCTGTTAAAAAAGTTACCTCCTGTGCCACTCGTCTCAAGGCTTTTTCCACATTCTTTTCCATCAGATTGATTATATCTGTTTTTATACTGATATCTCAGATCCATTTTGACTTGAGGTTTGAACTCAGTAATTGATATATATCTATTTGCATTCTTCTACGTCAGACATCCAATTAGACCAGCACCATTTGTTAAAGCTGCTTTCTTTTGTCATTGTAGGTTTTTGGCTTCTTTACCAAAGATCAGATGTCCCTAGGTGTCTGGATATATATCTGGAGTCTTTATTCAGTTACACTGTTAGTCATGTGTGTTTTTGTGACAATACCATTCAGTTTTTATTACTATGTCACTGTAGTACATATTGGGACCATGGTTGTGATACCGCTAGAAGTTCCTTTATTTTTCAAGATTATTTTAGCTATCCTAAGTTTTTTTGCTTTTCCATATGAAGTTGTGTAATGATCTTTTCATGTCAAGAAAGAATTGTATTGTGATTTTGATAGGGATTTTATTGACACTCTTGATTACTTTTAGTGAAATGTCTCTTTTACTATGTTAATAGAATCCACCCAAGAGAACGGGATATCTTTTAATCATTTGAGATTTTCAATCATCCTCTTCAAGGATATAAAACTTTTGTCATTCAAGTACTTCACTTTCTTGGTCGCCCGAGATACCTGATGTTATTTGTAGCTTTTGAGAAGATTATTGTTTTGTTATTTCTTTCTCTGTCCAGTTTTCATTTATATATAGGAGTGCTACAGAATTTTTTGAGATTATCTTGTATCTAGCTACTTCACTGAAGTTGTTTACTACCTATTGGAGTTCCCTAATGCAGATTTTGAGGTCATTTATGTATAATATAACATCATCTGCAATTAAGGATATTTTTACTTTTTTCTTTAAAATTCATATTCCCTTGATGTCCATCTGTTTTCTTATTGATCTAGCTAGAACTTTAAGTACTATATTGAATATGTAAACATGGATGGAACATTCTGGTCTTCCTCCTAATTTTAGTGGAATTGCTTTGAATTTATTGCTATTTCCATTTTTTAAATGAAATTTCTCTTCATTTAATTTGGTGCTTGCAGTAGGCTTGGTGTTTATTGCCTTTATTAAGTTTCGGCATGGCCTTTGTATCCCCAGTCTCTCCAATGAGTTTACTATGAAGCGTTGCTTGATTTTGTCAAAAGCTTTCTCACAATCTAATGAGATGATTATGTACGTTTTTTCTATCAATTTGTTTATGTAGTGTCACTGGATCATAAATCACAGTCGTAAAGCACTGTCTGATTTTCATAAGGTGAACCATCTCTTCATCTCTGGGATCAAGCCTCCTCAATAATGGTGGATAATCTTTTTAATGTTTTCTTGGATGTGGTTTGTGAATATTTTTTGAGTACATTTGCATCTATGTTCATGAGAGCCATTGCCATATTATTCACTTTCTTTGCTGACTCATTGTGAGGTTTGTTATTACCATAACTGTGGCGTCATAGATTGAGTTAGTCAGAATTCATTCTGCATCTATTTTGAAGAATAACTTGAGGAATTTTGATGTTAACTCTTTAAATTTCCTATAATTGGGAGCTTAAATCATCTGGCTCTGGCCTTTTATTGATTATAAGTCCATTATTGGACTCTTGTATTCCCTTGAGAATTATAGGTGTGTTTAAGTTGTTTATCTGCTCTTGATTCAATTTTTGTAAGTGGTACCTAAAGAGAAAATTTTCATTTCTTTTGGATTTTACAATTCTGTGGAGTACAGTTTTTTAAGGTGTGAACTACTGATTCTTTGGATTTCTACAGTGTGTATAGTCATAACCTCCTCTTTTCTGATTTTATTGATTTGTACATTTTTTCTCTGTCTTTTAAGTAGTTTAGCTAGGTGTTTGTCTACCTTGTTGATTTTGTCAAAGAGCCAGGTCTTTGTTTCATTGATTCTTTGAATTGTTCCCTTCATTTCTATTTTGTTGATTCCAGCCCTCATTTTGATTAATTCTTGACATCTAGTTTTTTGGGTATACTTTCTTCTTTTTGTTTTAGTTCTTTCAGATATGCTCTTAATAAGCTAGTATATGAAGTCTCCACTCTTTTCTGGTAAACAATTGATAATATGAATTTTCTCTTTATCATAGCTTTTATCATGTTGTAATTTTGGATATGTTTTAGAGTCATTTTCATTGAATTCTGGAAATTTTTTAAATTTCTTCCTTTATTTCTTTCTTGACCCACTTGTCATTACGTAGAGAGTTTTTGTAGTGAATTTGTAGGCCTTCTGCTGTTGCTGTCATTGAAGTTGTGCATTAATCAATGGTGATCTGATAGAATGCGGGGGGTTATTTCAATTTTCCTGTATGTATTGAAGATTGCTTTGTGGCCAATAATGTGGTCAATTTTTAGAATTTCTGTGACATGTTGAGAAAAAAGATGTATTCTTTTTTCTGGGTGAAACATTCTGTAAGTATCTGTTAGGTCCATTTAGTTTATAACATTTGTTAGTGTCAGTATTTCTCAGTTATTTTTTGTATGGATGGCTTGTCAGTCATTTAGAATTGGGGTATTGAAGTCTCCCACTATCAGAGTGTGAGGGTCTCGCACTATCAGTGTGTGAGGGTCAATCTGTTTATTTTAATTTTGCATTGTTTCTTTTACAATTGTTGGAGCAATTTTACAAATTTTAGGGGCATAGGTGTGAAGAACTGCAATGTCATCTTTGTGGAGTTTTGGTTTAATGGATCTGAAGTGTCCTTTTCCATGTATTCTAATTAATTGTGGATATTAGAAATGGCTACACCAGCTTGGTTCTTCGATACATTTGCTGGGTAAATCTTTTCCCAATGGTTTACTCTGAGATAATATTTATCTTTGTGTTTGAGGCATGTTTCCTGTATGCAGCTGAAGGCTGGATACTGTTTTCAAATCCATTTTATTAGTCTATCTCTTTTTGTTGGGAATTATGAATCTTGACACCATTAATCTTGAAGGATGTCAATGACCAATGATACTTAGCTCCTGTTATTTTGTAGTTATTGTTGATGTGTGTGTGTGTGTGTGTGTCCCTTCTTTTGAATTTGATGAGTTTATTTCCTGTGATTTCCTGATTGTAGTTAATCTCCTTGTTTGGAGTTTTCATTCTACTCCCTTCTGTGGGTGGGGTTTGTTGAAAAGTTTTGTTAGAATTTGATTTTATCATGAAATACTTTGATTTCTCAGTCTATACTTCACAGTTTTGCTTGAATAAAAGTCTGGGCTGGCATATGTGTTCCCTTAGAATATGTAGTTTTTCTATTTACGGTTAGACATTATGGTATCCATAAAGAAGTTAGGTGTAATTCTAATAGATTTACATTTGTATGCCATTTGTTGTTTTCTCTTGTAGCTTTTAGTTTCTTTGTTTGTTCTGTATGTTCAGTGGTTTCACTTTAATGTGACAAGAGGACTTGCCTTTCTGGTCCAGTCTAATTAGTATTCTTTAAGCTTCTTGTACTTTATTAGGCATCTCTTTCTGTATATTTGGGAAGTTTTCTTCAATGATTTTGTTGATTATTTTATATCTATAAACTTTCTGAGTTATCTAAGTCCTGTTATGAACTAGCCAAACAGTCTACCACCTGTGCTAAGTCTGTACAAAATTGAGTTTGTTTCATGAAACTTCTCTTGGAAATTATTTTTAAATATCCTGTCATCAACCTTAGCAGCAAGAGCCTTTATTGCTGAAAGAATACACTGGCTCTTTTCTGGGGAACAATTCCCTTTGGATGTTACCCACATTGGTGAGTGTCTACAGCTGCAATGACTCGGCTCTTACCGAGCCAATCTATCTAAATCTGAGGGCAACATCTTTTGGATGTACAGGCCTTCATGATGTTACACAGATATCAGATAACAGCCGTGATCAAACAGCTGCAAGAAAAGCAACGTCCTTGGCTCCACAACTCTTAATTCCCATGGTTAAATGAAGAAAATAGAAGTCTAATTTACCTTTCTATGACATCTTCCCACTAATGACTTCACAATGAAATCAATGGCAAAAATGCTGGTGGTTAAAAAAATATGATTTCACAGTAATTGAACACATTTGTTGTTATGACCATATGCCACTGAGACTTTGAAGGTGGCTACATGTGGTTTAAGCCTATTAAAAGCTAGACAGATAAAAATAGAAAGGACCGTGTTTATATATCCAACATAGAGACACCACATGGGATAGATCGCTGAAGGACCTTATATGTTCAAATACACTGGAATGAGAATTTTTTTAATATAAAAATATGCAACTTGATTTCATTGTTTGGATTTATTCATTTATTTATTTACTTTTGTAACATGGTATCATATATTTAATACTGGACATCACTTTATTATGTATATGCGGCCACTATTGAATTCTTGATCCTCTTACCAGTCCCTTTCCAGTGCTAGGATTAAATGTATGTTCCATGATACATAGTCAGATCAGTGCTGGGGATCAACCCCAGAGCTTTTTCAAAACTAGGCCTGCACTGAGCTACTTGTTCAGCCCACAGTTGTGAATCATTTTTTTTATGAATTTACATTTTGTTTATGTGTGTTTTTCTGAGTGAGCATGTGCCATAAATATATGATGGAAGAGACCAGAAGTGAGCTCCACATTCCCTGCATCTAGAGTTACAAACACTTGAGAACCAAGTATTGTTGGTGTTGGGAACTAAATTTGGGTATTCTGGAAAAGCAGAAATTATTTTTAACCATTGAGCCACCATTCCTGGCCAATCTTCTGACTCTCGATGCCCATAGTATACTGGATATTGAACGTGTAGGCTGGATTTAATCTACAGTCAGATGAATATCAGAACAAATAACATTTTCTGTAGCTGATTTTATTTATTTTTTGTTGATATCTAGTTTACTCTAAGATGGAAATGAATTTTACATCTAGCCAATTTTCCAAGGTCAGATACTTAGTGTATAGCAGGGGGAGAAGTGAAGACTTTAAAACTAACTAGATCCTTCCAAAGACCAGGCATGCCCTTGCTGTGAGACACAGGTCTATTATATAACTCATTTTGCAGTAGAAAATTCAAAATAATAGATGAAGCAATGTTGTGAGATACAGTGAAAAATACTTTCCTTAATTGATTACTGTAGGACACACTTAGTAATTACAGTTATACTTCATTAATGACTAATGAGTAAGGCAGAGTTGGTCATATTGCTATTATGCACCTTTTCATTTTTTATAATACAATATCTCTGTGAGAAATTACTATTGTTGACAATATTATTGAGTGGGGAGGTTGTTTGCTATCCTTTCAGAGCAGTCATAGAGATATCAGACATAAACACTTGATATGAAAAATATAGACACTAAAGATACTGGTATAATCTCTGTTTGCTAAAAGGCATTCCATAGATTGTATTTTCAATTCAGTTCCATATGCTCTTCATTCTGAAAAGCTAGAATATTGGTATTAGATAAAAAATATACTCAGGTAATTTAGATGTATCATCAACTGAGAGCCGTGATTAGTCTTCCAGGGAACCTCAACCACCTGTGTACATCTATGAACAAGCAACCATGTACACCTATACTCGCTTCCCCACATACGTACACACACACACACACATACACACACTCACACACACACACAGGTTTGTATTGAGATTAATAGAGTTTATAGGAAAAAATCTGGCTATTTTCTCTTTGTATCTCAAACATACTTATCTTCAAGCTGTGGACTGAAAATACTTTTTTGAAGATGGACTTTCTCTGTTTTTTGATGCATTCTGTCACTAAGAATTTCTGTACTTCCTTTCTTCATTTTGGGAAGACTTCTCCTGCACTCATTTCAGTAAGTTCAGTTGCTTCCCAGCTCTAAATAGGGTTTGGGAAGAAGGGCTGTTAGACATAGAAATGGGATTTCTGGCGTATACCAACTGTCTCACCCTTTAAACTGAGCCTATTTTAAAATGAAAGTATTATGCATTATTACATTTAACACCTAAAATGTTTGCACAAGTTTTTGCAAAACAGTGATTTCACCATTACATACAATGCCATTAACACATCTTAAAAAATGAGGAATTATCCTTTACCATCATCTACTAACCAAGTTATGTTCAAATTCTGTGATAATCTTAAAAATGCCTTAGAAAAATGATTGGTTTGTTTTAAGAGAATCAAAAAAGCTGTATACATTAAACTTTTATTGGATATAGAATCTTAGTACATAGCCCTGGCTTGTCTGGAATTCCGTATGTAGATCAGGTTGCCCTGAAACTAACATAGATCCATTCCACTGTGCCTAATGACTGCAGTGACATGAGCCACCACAGCTCTAAACATTGTTGTCATTAGGTCTCTTAAATGTTAATCGCTCCGTTGCATTCACACCTTCCACTCCCCTGAAAGACATGAAGCCCAGGTCTCAACTCAGTTTGTTTCAGAAAATAAATTTGAATTCCTGATTCTTCTGCATTCACCTCCAGATTACTGCAGTTCAAGGAAGTTCCATCTTGCCTAGGTCCCTTTAATCTCTCTTCATATCAGTTTTCTCACTTCCTTTCTTGCCGTGAAAAAAAATCACGGAAGTTCCCCTGTGGCATACTTTACTTTCTGAATTAGTCTGTATGCTTCAGCACAATGGTGATTAACTTGGTTCCTATCCACTATGTTTCTTATAAAGTATTAGTTGGACACTGACTTGCTTGTTTCAATGGTTTGCGGAAGCACAATTTCTTAGGTAACTCTTCTCTGAATTATTCACATCAGTAGGCATACAGAATCTTTATTTCTTCCTTCGTTGGCCAGATGGGTCCCCATGTGGAGAGTCCAATCCATTATTCTTAAAGATGTTGGTTCATCCTTTACAAACAATTACCACAAAGGTCAAGATATCCAGGAGGACAGCTGCAATCAGTTTAAGATTGGCTTCCAGGCATTGCTTTCCCTGTTAATGCAAGCCTTCTACTCAAGGTGATTTCTAATGAGGGATGGAAGATGTAGACTAAGGCCTACTTGTAATCCATCGTAGGGGCTATAGTAGAGAGCCCCTGAAGTGAATAGGGGTCATGTGTACTCTGTTATTTACCTGGAGAGAAATCCAGGGAATGTACAACAGAACATCAACTTCTTCTCCTTCGATTTTTTTGTCTATGGTAGATTGTCCCATTCATTCACTACTATTGACAGGTGCCCAGGTTGGTGCTTCTATAACAGAGAAGAGGAATCTGTTCAAGTGTGCTCTGTTGGCTTCTCATGTGTCTGAGCAGAGAAGATCTTTGATTGCTAAACATGTGGACAGCAGCTGATCTGGAAATTTAGTTCTGTAGCCTGCTCCTGGTGAAACCTGTGAGCAGTTTGACATGCAAATTCTTTAGTTGTCAGCAACACAGAGGCTCCTTGAATTTTCATTGGCAAAGAGATAGAACAGGATATCTCTAAGGAAGCAACACTTTGGACTTTTTCTCTGGGCATCACAAAAGATCTCAATACTGAGAAGATAGCCTCTGCAGATTCAGTTGTAAAGGAGGTGGAGTTAGCAGGCCTGTTGGATTATGAAAGCATTCTCCAAATGAAAATGTCAATTTCCTAAGATATCAGAGATAAAAGCCTGTCCTGCTTTCCTGTGGCACAAAAGCTATGGAAGCATGGGAGTTTCTGAGGATGGATGCCATTTTATGTATTGTGTGTGTATGTGTGTGTTTCTGTGTTTGTGTGCTAGGAGAAGTATTCAAAACAGTATGTGCTATGCATTGTCTGAGTTTTAATCCTTGGGAGACTTCTGTCTTCTGAGTAGTAGCAGATAGCTCAAGGGGTAGATCTGATAGTGAGGGGAGATGCAAGGATCTGGGAGATATGGTGGGAGTGGGAAACATGTTTGGATGTATTATATGAGGTAATGAAAACAAATTAAATACTTGAAAAATGCAGTATGAATGTGGTCCAAAAAAATGGTGTCAATAAAGATGAGAAAGTTTTTCTTTTCTACAAACTTTTATAATGAAACTAGATTCTGGTGGTAAACCCGGTTTACTTGTTCTGCATCAATTTTAAGTTTTATTTTCTAAATCTTTGCTAAAACAAAAAGAAGAAATATACAAATACCAAATTCACTGAATTGCACCTTGCTGCTTGGGTTCAGTTCCTCTAATAAAGGAGGATATCTGGGCATATAAGGAACTTGTTTTTATTTGAGATGGGAACAGCTGAGTAAGGTAAAAGCACAAGAATGTTGTTTAGTCTCCAGTCTGGTGGTATTGGAGCAAGAAATATATCTAAGAGCTCATCAATTTAATGAATGGCATAGTAATGCATCAACTTGGTTGTATGATATACTAGTGTTTGTAGGTAAAAGTGTGATTAGAAAAATAAATAGTTCCCATCTCATAAAGAAATATGTTCTGTGGATAATCTAAAGACGTATACACTGATGTGTCATGAGTAGGTGGGGTCTTAGTAGCACTATGAACAGTAGTAGATTGTGGTAACCTGTGAGATCATAATGGTTGTCTGGAAAACCCAGTGAGATTCTTCTGGTCCCTTCTCATCTGGACAACAAAAATGGGACAGGTAAGATGTAATGTTTTCTTTGGTTATGTTACTTTTCAAGATCTGTGTCCTCTACATGTTTTCATTTCAGTATGTGCTGGTGGTGATTCTTCTATTCAAGCCACAGCCCAAGCACTGGAATCTGTCCTGGAGCTGGCAGTAGAACCCAAGGTAGGGATACCTGATGGCATAGGTATAGTCTGTGGAAAAGCTAATAAGTATGGAGTAGGAAGCTAAGATGTCCATAACAGGGTGAGTTTTATATTGGGTACATTTCTACAACAAGATTTGAAGCTATTCCTTAGATTAGTTCCTTGTTATGGAGATAGTCATTCCTTCTTGTATGGAAGCTGCTCAACTTCTTCTATCTGAATGTCTCTAAAAGCCTGAATTCACAATGTCATTACCACATGAGAAGACTGCACTGTGGCTCACAATTGAGACTGGTGTCCCAATGACCTAGGAGGGTCCTTTATCAATATTAAAGTCAGGGTGTTGTAGTTGCGTGTTGAAAAATCTTAATTTTGCCTCCGTGCCCTGAGTCATTGTTTTTTTTACTGAGGTTTCTGGACTCTATTTCTGCTAAGAATTGGTTCCATTTCCTCTATTGATGTTGTCTGGAGTTATTAAAATTGGAGTCATTCCAAGTAGCTAGTGTCTCAGTTACTTTGATATAAGAATGCTGTACAACCTTTAATACTACCTCCCTCCCATTTATTCTCTCTGGGAGATTCAGATCTTGCCAGAATCTCTTGCCAGACTGTGTGATCAGTTGAGATTGATTTGGTGGGCAGTAAATTGAGGTTTTGTTCAGAGGAGGGACCAGTATGTGGCTGTAATTTCAATCCATCATGGGATTCTACATAAATTAATGTAGTGAGCCAGATTGTTTTAGTGATGCACAATTTTTCTGGTTTTCACATCAGAGCATGAGATGAAGGGAGACTGCTTCCTCTATGATAGGACATGTGGACATTTTATCTTAAGATTTCTAAGGAATTTAATACATAGTGACCTTCTTGTTTTGTTCAGTCTCCCGAGGCCAGGAAGTATCTAAAATACCTTACCAAGTACATGAGAAAACACAATCTCTCAAATCCATTGTTATCCCTGTCAGAACTGATGTACAAGAGTAGCAGCCTAGTGATAGTGTTTTTATTCATGTTGGACAGAAATAGAAAATTGGGGCATTTGGAAGCCCAGGGACCAACCTGTTCTGAGGTTGGGAAAATGAATCCATGATATTCTGGAAGGCAGGAGCCACACTGCTATCACAGCTCTTTGAAAGGAGTGCCCTATATTAAGTTATCCTATCATTCAGGAAGTCAGGCATCACACAGCTCCGGCAGCTTTGAGACAGGGAAATCTTCCCCACCTGAGGTGGAATTTTCCAATGTAACAACTCCTCTCAGCTCTGCTCTGAGGGGAGAACTCCCCTGGTGTAGCAGCTCCAAAGAGATATCCTAACCTCACCTAACTGAAATGTTCAAACTGAGTTGATGTGTTCTTCTCTGCTTCTTCTCTTCTCTTCTTTTCTCTTCTCTTCTCTTCTCTTCTCTTCTCTTCTCTTCTCTTCTCTTCTCTCTCTTCTCTTTTCTTCACTGCTTCCTTTCTTGTCTCCTCTTCATGGCTGCCTCCACTTGGGAGAAAGGCCACAAGCCACAGTTGTGCTCCCTATGGAGTAGAGTACAGAGTGTTGCCCATTATATAATGTCCCTGGGGTGAGGAGCATCTCAGAGTGACCTCTGACTGCAGACTTTTTTGCCCTTACTTGGCCAGCCAGGAGAGGGTGAAGTATCTTAGCTTAGAGCAATGTGTATTAGTTGAGTCACTTTGCTGATCTGCCAGGTTGGGTCCCCTCATCCAACTAGGAGTGGGGATCCTGATGATCCTATGGTGAGCTGTCCTGTGGTAATCTGAAGTCCCAGAACTCCCCAGCATAGCATAGCTAGACTTCCACAATGGGGAAATTTAGTAGCTGCACAGTGGTCATCTGGAAAATTTGGGTCTCATGGTGATCACAAGGGGGTGTGGCTTGTGACAGTGAATCCCTTGCAGAGTATGAAGTGAGCTAAGCAGCAGCTCCAAATGACAAAAATGTCCGAAGCCAGAGGTGGCACCTTCGGAGGAATCTCAGGGACAGGAGCGGTTGGTGAGTCATGGGCGCCCAATCATGCTCCAGCCTAATAGCCATGAATGCTTGTGAGAAGATCCATGGGTCAAGACCCATCTTGCAGAACGGGTAATAGGCATGGGGTGAGGGTCTTCTGCAGCCACTTCCTCCTGTGGGAATTGCTTTGCTGCCTCTTCCTTGGTGTGCTTGACAGGGATGCGGCCCACACATAGGCCTAGCAGGCAGTAGGGTGGATGTGTCCACGTGAGTCTGCTGGGCGGATCATGAAGGGCAGAGATGGAGCGCCTCTGCCACCCCCCTCCAGCTCAGCCGTCTTCCACTTATCAGGAAGTGGTTTTTAGTGGGTTCTGGCTGGGGCACTCAGGCTCATTCTCCCCTGTCCACTGGATGCTGCTGCTCCTTGGTGGCTGGAACCCAAGCTCACATGGTGCCTTGCCCCAGCCTTGACCTGTGACTGGTTCCATCATCTCTTCCTGGATGCCTGTGAACAATTGCAGCCACTAGCCATCCAGATTTAGGCCAGCCGGCCCAGTTCCTCAAGAAGACCTCTTTCCTGAGTAGAGCCCCTCTCTTACTTTCTACTTGAAATGCTCTGGGCCCATTCAGGAACATGGCTGCCCATGGTGTCCATTGTGAGCTGGGTCCCCTTGGCACCCAGGGGTCACTGGCCTTGACTGAGCCCCTTTTGCCTTGCTCTGCTGGGTCTTCACAGGGTAGCATTGGTACGGAAGTCTTCTGAATTTAGGAACAGACTTCCTTGCTGACTTCTTGATGGCCTCTGACCAGGCTTCTTACCGGTGGTTGAAGTCCCGAGTTGGGAGACACCTTAATAGAATCCATAATGTTGGACCTAAGAGAAGAACTGAACATTGGTTTGTTGAAAGTCAGAGGAGGTCAAAACTCTACAGTAGCAGGAAGCAAAACTTCTTGAACGTCATCATCCTCTCCATCATAGACAAACATTAGGTACTACGATGGCAGAGAAAGCCTGGTCTAATAGGAATCAGTCACACTTCACATGTTGCTAAATTCCTCCAGCTGTGTTTAGCCCATAGGAGTTTACTTGGCTCCTTCAAAAAATTTCTGAAATGATGTGGTGGTCCTGATTTATCATAGGCATACATTAAAGGAGTGTATGATGGCAGGATGTTTCCACTGCAATATTTAAAGACCTCACAGTCTTTTAGAATCTGAGCATTCATTCCCGTAGTTGGCAAAGACCTTTATTTCCTAGTGGTGACCAGACATAAGCTAAGACCAAGGGAGTTAGCATTAGGCACCTGTCCTAATGGAACTCACCATAGATTGGAGAAGTAATTAATCACAGGCAGTGTAGGAAAAACACTTTCTACAAGTAGAGTGCTTGGGGAGTTGGAAGGAAAGAACAAAATAGACTATATTTATGAGTCAGTTTGGAGAGTAAGAAATCATAGAAGAATAATACTTACACAGTCAATCAGTTTGTTTCCAGTCATGGAGAATTAACCAGTGGCCTCATGAATGCAAGCATGTATATTCAGTGTGTTGACATTTTTTTTGAATTGCTATTGAATCAATTTAATTTAATTTAATGGATGTTGCATTCTGTAACAGAATAGATTGTAAGAGGAAGACTTTTTTTTATTTTTTTTTTTTTTATTTGAACTCGGGATCTCATGTAGACCAACCTGGCCTTGAGCTTCTGTTAACTGGTTTGTGGACTCCGTGCTGCATTGTTGATTGGCATAGATCATAGATATTCTAGAGCATTCCCTTTGGAGTTTTAAGCAGCTTTTATAACTTCCATGTGCCCATAACTTTGATTTGTATTTTAGGGAAGTACAATAGTGCAGCCCCTGCATTCTGTTACCCATAGGTCCTGAGCCTACCAGCGATATTTTCTTCTTCTTCCATCCCAACAGAGAACACCCTCACCCACTTGTATACCCATACAAGCTTGTTGGGATCCCCTGTAATGGACTACACCTAGAGAGCTATTCCAGATCACTAAAGATGTAGAACATTTCTTTAAGTTTCTTTTCTTTAAGGATTTTGTTAAAGATTATATGGAATGTGCAGATTTCTTCCCATAAAATGCCCATTTTTAGTATACCAGTCATACCAAAAAAGGAGCATGGGCTATCTTTCCATCCTGTGAGCTCTTCTTCAATTTCCATTGTCAAGGAAAAATGTATTTATCGTTCAAGTCTTCCAATTGCTTGATTAGAGACACCCAATATATCTGGTGCTGTTTGTAGTTTTGTAAAGGTGTTGTTTCCCTGAATTCTTACTCTGTCCATCTGTCATTTGTGTATATGGGGGGTAAAGACTTTTTAAGTTAATCTTGTAGTCAACCACCTCATTGAAGATGTTTATCCGCTAAAGTTTTTCCTTTTTAGAGTACTATTGAATATGTATGGAGAGACGGGACAACTGTTTCTTGTTCCAGATTTTAATAGAATTACTTTGACTCTCGCTCCATTTAATATGATGGTGGCAGAGTTCATGCTGGAAATTTCCTGTATTATGTTTAGATATAGAATGCATCTCCAATCTCTCCAATAGGTTTATCATGAAGGGGTGTTAGATTTTGTCAAAAACTGTCTTAGGATCTAGTGACATGACATAATTGTGTGATAGAAAAATAAATAGATATCAACTCATAAAGAGTCTTATAACCTGTGGAAAAAGTAAAGAAGTATATCCTTATATGTTATGAGTAGGTGGGATTTTAGAAGCACTAAGAACATTCTAGAACGTGAAAATATGTCAGATCATGATGGTTGTATGGAAATCCCAATGTGATTCTTATGTTGCTTTATCATCTGGCCAACAAGCATGAGGCAGCTGGAATGCTGGAATGGCTATGTTACTTTCTCAAGATTATTAACATCTACAGTCTTTCATTTCATTGTATGCTTGCATTGATTCTTCAAAACAAGCTATAGCCAAAGCCTTAGAAGGTATTCTGGAGCTAGCACTATAACTCAAGGCAGGAATACTTGATGACATATTCTATGCTCTGTGAAAACACAGATCACTATGTATTAGGAAGCTAAAGAAGTTCATAGCAGGGTGAGTTTTCCACTGTGTATATTTCTTCATGATTTGTAGCTATTTCTTAAATTAGTTCCAGGTTTAGGATATAGGTATTGGATCTAATATGGAAACTGCACAATATCTTCATCTGATAGCATCTACAAGCCTGAATTCAGTGTCATTATCATGTGGGAAGAGTGATTACTTTGTGGCTCAAAGATGAGCAGATTAAGTGGTTTTTGTTCTGAATACCACCAACTATCACAATAGTGAGGAGTAGACTAAATTCTCAGTAGTTAGGTGTTTTAGAAATGAAATGTACTCCCCACATGGTAAGTACAATATTCAAGGAATCCAATTCTAAATATCTGTCCTTCTTAAAGTTTGCAAGGTACAATGGTGCTTTTGTTATTGTGACCGTGGAGGTAACTTTATATTTCATATGTGAGTGGGGGTGTGTATACATGTGGCTGTGTAAAATATATCTATGTCTTTGCTGGAAATAGAATTCAAACAATTAGTTTTTCTACAGATTTCCACCATGTTCATGTGATTCACATCCTACACTGAGACAGATTGTGTTGATACTTTTTTCATTTGAGTTGAAAGAGGGTGAGTAATGCAGAAGCACAAGAGTGGTGTTGATCTCCAGTATTGTGGAGTGAGAACAGGAGAATCAGAATTATAGATAAGTGCCTAAACATCTATTCGTATATTAACTCATTTCTTTAAATTAAATGTGTGCATTACTATATGCATAGTAGATAAATGTGTGGCAGTAAATGTCAAAAAAGCTACCACTCCTAGACAGTCTTATGCACTTTGGAAAATGTTAGTAAGTATAAATTGATGGGTCATAAGTATGTGGGTCCCTGTGGCATGCGGACCTGTATTTGATTGTGATAGACTATGAGATCATAATTGCTTAGCAACACAATGACATGCTCTGGGTCAAGTCTCATGGTCACAACAGGCATGGAGCTTTTGAGATGTAGTATTTCTTTTGCTCCTTTTACATTCCTAGGATAAATATTATAGGTGAAAAGCAACAGGTTATTCCTGGTGAAATATTGCCATAAATCAGAATTGTGTTGGTGAAGCACACACTGCTTTCTTTTCGATTTCTTTTCATTCCTTGAGATGAGGGTGGTCTGCTTCCTCCAAAACATGGCAATAGTCCATTATATCCTTGGGGATTTATGGTCTCATGACTCCATTAACCAGTGCCGTCTCCTGAGGCATGCAAAACTATAGAATTCTTGTCCTAGTGGTATAAAATGACAGTTCCTAGTGTCCTCTGTAGTTTTGTTTAGCAGGAAGCAAAACAGGAATCAACCAGTAGTGCATATAGGGCATTGAAAAGGATAGGCATGCCTGGGGTCCTTGCTTGTCTTCCTAACAGAAAACTGAGGGATCTAAATTTGACAAAGACCCAATCACTGTTCCAAGCTTCTTTCTCTGACCTCTACGCTCATTGAAAGCACGTTTCTTAGAATACACACCACAAAATACATAATCCAACATTTGCAATCATCAGTCCTTCTTTACATTCATACATTCTTATTTCATACTTCTTTCATATATCTATACCTCCTTAACAATTTCCCATTATCATTAATTTTTCACTCACTTATGATTTATTTCTTCCTCATCTTTCATTTGCCTGTATTCCTTCTTTATTTCCTCATTTCTTTTTTCCTTTTTTGCATTTTTAAATGTTTTCCAATAGGAGAGCTATAATTTTACACTTCATTCACCTACCTTTCTGACATTGCTTTTGAAAGAGAAACTCATGTATATTATTACCACAAGGAGTTAATAGAACTGTACTTTGATTTGCAGACTAGACATTATGTACAGCTAAATGATGTGCATTATCCAAAAGTAAAAAGGCGTGTTATTATTCATGAGGAAAACTACAGAACAAGGACCTCCATTCAGGGATAGAAAGGAGCTTCAAAACCAATGAAATAGGAACAGTTTCTTTTTTGTGGAATACCTAGGAAATGGATGCCTGAAATACTCGATTCAATTGAATCTGATGTTACTAAACTCCATCTTAGTCATGTTCCTCAGGAAGAATGCCAGGATCCAGATCAAGAAATCCCTTGAAACATCACTTTTTAGGTCATGTGTTCCTCCTTGGCAAGTTGCTCCCTAATTACAGGTGGAAGAATGTGTACCAAAGGACCTAATTGTAATGTAAAATAGAGACTGGGCTTCAGGAAGCTCCCAAATTACCGGGGAGCATTCATAACTTTTTCTTCATTTAGATTGGAACGCAAGCCTCAGAAGGTGAAGGAGAGGGAATATGCTATGTATGTTGCAGATGTAAATCAGCACCTCTCCTACTTATCCCCTTAAATTTTAAACAAGAAACAAATATTGTTATATAGTAGAAGCCTCATAAAATCACAAGTCTGATGTGGAGCCTATTATGACACATGTTATACAGTGCAATTATCACAGGCATGTGCTCTTATTAGTGTCATTTTCTAATCTTATTACTGTTCATATAAAATCATTCATTAATTGTAATCACTGGAGTGGATGGAGGTAAAAATGTCCATGAAATGGCGAGTGACCATGCATATTGTGTATTTCCCCTATAGACAAAGCCATGCCACAAAATATACAGAAGACATTGGAAAATGGAATTGTGTATGTAGTTGATGTAGTACAGTACATCTCTTACTTGTTCTCTTATTTTAGAACAAGGAGCGATGATTGGTCTTTGGCACATTCTCATGCAGCCACAACCATCCTCATGAGCCCAGAATAAATCTGGTTATCATGAAGAGATCACAGAATTAAGTACATTATTTAATCAGTAAAATTGGCTATTCTTGTGTCTGAGAATATTGGCTGATATTGGCAACTGTATGAACAGCATCTGTTCAGTGAAATCAATTCCGTACCCTTCTCCTTGTGAGAACTTGGAACACATCAAAATATATACAGCAACACAGAGGCATGGGCACCCGCAGGCCAAAGGGTCAGTGGTTCGGAGGGAGTTCCCAGTGCTGTACTGCATGAGCAGGGGCAAGCCTGGAAGATAAAATTCCCAATCCCTTTGAGCAGACCTTAAAATATCTGTTCTTTCCTCTGGATGGAAAATGGTGTATTATCAAATTGTTCCCCTTGCCCTTTTGTCTCTCTTTCTTGCAAAGCCACATACAAGGAGCATTAAGTGAATGGGTTGCTTGAATAAAGGATTGGGTGAAAATATTGAGGGATAAATGTAGTCTAGTGGAGTGTTGATAAAATCCATGCCAGTTTTCACAACCCATAAAATACATAGGTAGCTCTGGTGTCAGCTAAGTACTAAGTCAGTACAAAACTAATTTCCTTTTAAAATATTAGGGTCTGTTGAACAAAATCCATGTGGTTTTCTGTCAGTGTGAATATTTTTGTCTCATCTATGTCATAAATGTGGATTTTATACCACTGGTTTTTTTTCTTTTAAGTAAAGTCATAAAATTGGTTTCAAAAAAGAGCTTTATTGAGTAAAATAGATTTCATCCTGTAATTTTTCACTTCTGGTGCAAGAATGTCTTACTTTTACCATTTAGTTTGGCTTCTCTCAATTCCTAGCAGATTTCACTTCTTGTTACTTTTTTTAGAGAAATTACTAATTTGAAGATATAAAAATTTTATTAAAATCAACAGTGATGCTAAAGGTTATGGAATGTTATTTAAACAAGATTATAAAATGTAAACTCAGTTAACCATTTTAACAAATTTATTTTTTATTTGTTACAAACCATATGATTTTTATTACTAGGGCATATGTAAATAAATGGTACTTACTAATTGGATCTTGGATCATTGATTTCTGCGTTATGTGGAATTTTTATTTTTTATTATTTTAGGAAGAATAACTTTAGGTACTTCTTGAGGGAGGAAAACAGAGATAATCTTTATGAATTCATACAATGATGTTAACTTTGTATTTGCAAATAGTATTTAGTATGATCTATAAACATTGTATTGATGAAATTCTGATTTAAATTTCCCTACAAAAGATAAATTTTCATTTTGCTTGCTTTTTGAGAATCACTTAAATCCAGCCTATGCCTAAATCCATTGTCAAGAAGATTTGAGTTTTAGGTGTCCTTTCTTAATTCCCATTAGACTCAGAGCTCAGACCTGAATATCTGGAACCCTCAAAGGTACACACAGCTGCTTTCAGTTTTGGCCTATGTTTCATTAGGTAGAATGAATGGTGCTTCTTGGTTTGGTTGGGTCTGGGTAATTGCCTGGGAAGAGGAAAGATGTTGTGACAGACGTGGTTATAGCTCATAATGGTTCCCTGACAATGCCTAGGAGAATGATAGGGTGGGAATGCAAGCCCCGTGCTTGGTAGGCAAAGTGTCAGTAGACATATAAGGTTTCTCCTTTAGACCTGTCTTCCCCACAACAGGATCTTAGACAGCCTGTCACTTTAGGTGAAATTGGGTGCTTAGACCTTTATACTACATGTTGTGGTTGAAGCATGGCAGAATTCATCTAAACCCAGACAGAATGGCAGGTAAAGGATCCACTCTGGATCCATTGGTTTTTAGATTTAATGTTTTTGGCTCTTTCTCAACTTCCATCAGTCTTAGAGCTCACACCTAATCAATTGGAGACCTCATAGGTACACCTAGTAGACTTGAACTCTGCCCTTTCTTGTCTGAGAGGTTTTTACCAGGAAGGAAAGCAGTTCTGAGTCTAGAGCCCCATTGAGATGGGAGGTTGTCTTTGGTGTGGTATCTGTTCAATTTCCCATGTGACCAGATATCTATGACACCACCAACTAGCTTCCCTACAGACCACCTTTAGCCTGAGGCTGTCTTGGCAGTCCTCTTTGATCTCAAAGCTTGAATATCAGCAGGTTCAGTGAGAGTTAGCACACCCAATTCTTGCCTGAGAGCCTTAGTGGTTTTCCAGGTGGGCAGAGTCACGTAGAATTCTCCAGGATCTCTGGGGAGTTCCAAGTCAAAATGTGCTGATGTTCCACAAAATGGCAATGTCCAGTCCTTGGTCCCCAGATCCTTTTTTTGTTTGTTTCTGAGAATGCTACTCTGTGGTACAGATTGCCGTGGGTTTTTTTGTAACATTCCTATGGACCTATACAACAACTTCTGTGTCCTCAGATTCCCTGAATGGAATGAAGTATCTCATGGTAGAGAAATTGAGATGTCAGCCTATTCTGTGACCCACAGGTACTGAACTTATCACCCATAACCACCTCTACCTGCACCCCTGCCCTGAATCCTCTTACCTACTGGTATGCCGATACAAGCTTTCTACAATCCCTTGTAGTGGACTGCAATTAGAGAGTCATCTCTCTCCATGCCTGGCCTATAAGGTAAGCTGAAACTTGGATTCTACAGTCATTTTTAAGTTTTCTGTTTTTTGTTTCTTGTTTTTGTTGTGTTGTTTTGTTATGTTTTGCTCAGGAAATTCCATACAGAGTTGTCCGAGGGCGCAAGGTAGTTGACATTCTTGGTGCACTACTGTCATCAAGTGAAATTGTTTTGCAGGTCTGCCACCTGGTCCCTGTTTTTCAGTGGATATGCCCAGCACTTTCCTTGCTAGACAGTACTATCTCCAATTTCCTGCTAACCTGTTGGTCCAAGAGAGCTGTAGGGAAAAGCATAATCTAGGTGGGCCTGCCACACAATAGGCCTAGCACAACATGGTTTGGCTTGCTCCAAGCAGGAAGCATAGCCTCCCATGTCTTGAGGTTGCCACCTCAGGATTATGAGTATTTCTTTGCAAGGGAATTTGTATCTGTGAATGAATCTGGGTTGAAAAAGGGGAACATAATATACATGCCATTGTTCACTAGGCCACCCACAATCATTTGAACGATGCTTATCAGTAGCCCACAAACCTTACATCCAAGAACTACACAAGCTGAACATCATCACTTCAAGTCTGTGCCCAGTTTGCCTGAGCAACACAGCCTTTATTAAAGGTCCTATGTGTTTTATCAATTTTACTCCATCCCTACCATCCTCAATCCCTCCTTGCTCATCATTGTCTGTCTCCTATTCTCTCTGACTTTTTCTTCTTTGTCCTCATTTCATTAATTTTTTGTCAGAAATTAGGATCTCTCTTAGCTTGGCTGCAGGTGGAGCTCAGGGATCATGACATGAGACAATATTTCTGCTCCAGAGCTGTATCCCTATCACTCTTAAAAGAGTTGTAGTGACGTGGACATATGCATCCTCCTTAAGGATAAAAGGAGAAATTAGCCCATGATATTCTGTATCCTTGATTCAGTTCCATTGATCCTCATATTTGTTTTTAAGTAAATACCATGCTCCTTTCATTACTATGGTTCTTAATAAATCTTAACATCTGGAAAGTTGATACCTCCAGAAGTTCTTTTTTTTTTCAAGATTACTTTTGTTATTATAATTTTTTGTTGTTTCATTTTCCCTATGGAAGTGAGTATTGACTTTATTGTCAATATTGTATTGGGATTTTGATAGGGATTGCACTGAATCTGTCAAATGCTTTTGGTAAAATGTGTATTTAACTATGTAAAGGCCACCAACCCTGGAGCATGCGATATCTTTCTATCTTCTAAAATCTTCTTCAATTTCCCTTTTCAAGGACTTAAACTTTTCTGACATTCAAGTCTGAAACATGGTTTATTGGAGTCATCCAAGAAACCATATGTTATTTGTAGGTATGGTGAGAGGTGTTGTTTCCCTGATTTCTTTCTTGGTCCATTTTTCATTTGTATATTGGAGGCTAACAGATATTTTTTTGAGTTGATCTTATAGGTTGTCACTTCATTGAAGGATTCTACTAGTTATACGAGTTATCTGGTTGAGTTTGGGGGTTACTTATGAATATATACATTAATTACTTTCCAATACATATTCGCTTGCTGCCCTTCTTCTGTCTTACCCCTTCAAGTTTGAACTTCTTATACTCTATTGAGTAGGTATGGAGAGAGGGAACAACCTTGCCTTGTTAATGATTTTAGAGGAATTGCATTGTGTTTGTCTCCCTTTAATTTGATAGTCTCTGTAGGCTTGCTGTAAATTGCCTTTAGTATATTTAAGAGTGGCCTTTGTATCCCATATCTCTTAAAATATTTTATTAAAAAGAAGTGTTGCATTTAGTGAAAATATTTCTCACCGTCTAGTGAGATGATCAGTTTTTTATGTCACAGAATTCATTGAATGATTTTCATATAATTGACTACACAAGATAACAGATGCCAGTTTCTGTTTTATATTTAATAACAAATAAATAACAGGTAATGCTACTCACTAGGATCTTAGGGAAGTCCTGTTAACTAGAGTACTTTAATATCTGATAAATTTGCAAACTTTTGATTTTGTTGAGGTAACCTTCTGTAAATCACTAGATGATACCTTTCTGATTCAGATATAATCACAACAGTGCTCTGTATGGAGACACTTGCCTGAAATCCTACCACTTATGAGGTAGAAACTGGGGAGCCAGAAGTAACAGGACTGAGATATATGAGACCTTTCATGAAAACAAACAAATCTTTGTAGAAATGCCATAATCAAGGAGAGAAACAGATATAGGAATGATTAACAACTTTGAATAAGATAAGGTATTTCTAGATGCATCTGAGGTGGGAGTAAATTAACTAAGGTGTGGGAACATGTGTATGGTTATGACCCAGTGGCCAAATATTTCTGAGTTTAATCCTTTGATACAGGTACAGTTAGTACAGGTCTGAGGCAGAAAGCTCATTTCCAGGTAGAAGTTCATGATCAGCCTGGATTCCTTAGAGACATTATCAGTGAAAACATAAATTAATACTGTTGCTAGCTTTATAGCTTGAAGTAGGGAAAACTCTCTCAGCTTCAGTGTTCTATTTGTTCTTTTAAAAAAATTAAATATTGTATTATTTAGTTTATTATTTATTTATTCTTCTCTATATTCCTCAATTTATATGTTCTTTTATTCATGTATTTATTTACTCATTTATTTCAGACACCGTGTCTCTTTGTACCCTTGATAGTGTTGGAAGTCAATATGTAGGCAAGGGTGGCCTCAAGCTGTCAAGAGATCCAACTGCTTCTGCATACTGAGTGGTGAGATTAAAATAACATCCCAACAAACCCAGCAAGTGTCAGTTTCCTCACCACAAGATGGTATTACACACCAGCCTTATAGAATATTAGAGAATACTCCATAAATCATAGCCATTATTTCATGGAAAAATGAAGCATACAGATATACGAAAATAGCAAACAGAGTAATGTATTTTATGCAATGCGTTTGAGGAATCTTTTGGCATATATTAAAAGTTTTAATTGAGTGCTCTTTACTTTTTTCTTTTAAAAAATGTGAAAAACGTCATGATTTGCACGTCAGTCTTGCACAAGGGACATGCTCATCGTCTCTGTATCATTCCAGTTTTAGTATATATGCTGCTAAATCACTCACTCTTTATTTACTGTATTTAAAATTCCCTTCGAGAAGGGTCGAATTTAGCTGCTGGCTATTGACTATGCTGTGTAATGACCTATGTTTGTTTTTCTTAATGATGGAGGTCCACCAATTGCTTAAGATTGACTTTGTCACTGCCCCACAGAGTAACATTGCAGTTGGTAATGCTACTGTGCAGCTGCAGAAATCTATTTAGTTCAATCTCACTCTCTGCCACCCCATGCTTAGCAACAGTGTTAGCTGATGGCATCACATGTACAACAATAATTCAAGTGCTGTCAGGGCATATAGTGCAAAGCACTGCTACCTCACAATGTCTTCAGAGTTAGGGAAAAATGCTTCCCTTTGCCTCATTAGCACTTATTCAGACCACACTGTTTAACCTCCTTAGATGCCAGTCATGGTGACAGAAACAATTATCTGGTCCTTTTGCCTCCAGGTCACTGGTTCTTATGGCTGAGCCCTTTCCTTGCCTGGATATCTGGAATTAGTACAATGAGGGAACTCAGATGCCCCTCTGCGAAGGCTCCCTAATTTTCGGGAAGCTTGTGGTATTTTAAGTCCAGGAGGTAGGCCAGAGGAAATAATAACTGTCTTGAGGTCTGGGAGTAAATTATGATCTCTGGCATTGGTGAGTGGGAGTTGCAGATACCTAAGGTGAAACTATGTCTGGGGTTCCGGTATTTCTGAGTCTTATGTTTCCCAGAAACTGGGACTGAGATTCTGGCATCCCTTCAGCCTCATGTGTCATTCTTTATTGTACAGTTCAGGGCTTCCACGGGATGTCAGGGCTGGTGGTGTCTGCAAGGTTTAGATTTCCTTTTCCTCAGCCTGTGTTTTAATTCTTCTGGAACTAACTAAGAGAAGCAGCTTTTGCAGGTTCTCATTATTTCTAACCAATGCCAAAGTAGTCAGTCTCTGAGGGTAGGCATCACATCTGAGGTAGATAGAAGCCTTGGGACATGAAGGTTTCCTATGTGTCTTCTTGTGCTGGACACTCAATGAGTATCTAGGGCTCCTGGGCTTTTCCTGTGACATGGTGTTATACTGCTTCAAGAGAGATTTTAGGACTCATTGTTTCTCCTGGTTTTGTGGTGGTAATAGACATAGGATAATACTGTGATTTCCAGGGAAATGAAACCTGAGTTTTAAAGCACTATGAAACAGTTTCTGGAAACTGCCAATCCTGGAGATTCACAAGATGACCCAGACTTCTTTTCTCTGGAGCATTCCCAGATACACTGCTGTGGACAGAAGAAACTTAGTTCTGGCAAGGTCAGTAATGAACTGGTCTCAGGCAGTTGGGTGGGATGAGTCTTCAGATCCTGGGAACCCAGGTATTGCCACACTAAGGGCCTGTGGTTCTGAGTCCTAAGACTTGATCTGTGCAAAACATGGAATAGTGAGTGTTGTCTTAGTGAATCATTACTAAATAAGCTTTCCCGTTGACTTTGTCCCATTGTTTGATCATTTTCCTGACAGTGTACCATTTTCTGTTTTAGGAAAACTGTATAAAAGGTGTTTTATTTATTTCTTATTTCTTAATTTTTTATTTTCTTATATCTTATTCTTTATTTCTTAAACTTTCTTGCATTAGCATTCAGCTTCTGTTAGCACTCCTGATCCCCTTTTTTTCTGTCTTCTCTTACTTCTCAACCCTTGGTCTTATCTTTCACAGGAAACTGACACTGAAATATAACCTCCTGGTCAAAAAACAGGGATGCCAAGGATGCAGGTAAGGGTATTTCCTTAATTTATAGATAAATAAGAGGATCCAAGCTAGAGGTAAGGATAACACAAGAGACAGAAGATGTGGGGCTCAGTAACATAGGGTAACAGGATTCTAAAGAGCTCTTTATTATTCAACATTTGATTCATTGGCTTATCTATTCTGCTATCTGTAGTGTATTGCTAAAGCATTTAGAAAAATTCTATTTATTGTAAGGAGTTTTGGTTGTGATACCTGCTAAGGAACCATTATTTTGTTTTCTTATTTGGGACATGACTTTATTTTTTTCCTCTTCACCATTCAGGTTGCTACTTCTGGTTTTATGTGCTCACATCTTCTATTCATCAAAATAGTAGTTTTTAGTATGTGAAAAATCATTGTCTCAGTATTCTTGTGTCTTGGTATTTAAACTCTGACATATCTTTTGAGTGGTTATGTTTGTAATTCAAACATATACAAATTTGCAGAATTTTTGTGCCTGAAAATATAAGAATACATCCTCCTTCTCATTCTGAAAGAACTCATAATATTCCCAAGAGAGCAAGGCTTAAGAAATTGAGAAAGGCTATTTCTGGAAAGGCATCAGGAGATCATTCAAATAATTAAACTAACTAGTGTAATTCTGAATTATATGTTTCTTCAGAAGGTGGAGGCATTCATAATAATTTGTGGGATTTTTCTTTTTGAGACAGAGTTTCTGCGTTGTAACTTTCATGTCTCAACACTCACTGTGTAGATTAGGCAGACCCCAAAATCACACATTCTGCCTGCCTCTCCTTCATAGTTCTTGAATTAAAGGTTTGTACCACTGCCAAAGGAATATATGTGGAATTTTATAAGTGTTCCCTTATTTGTACTGGGGACTTGGTCTGAATTAGTTTCTCTCCTGGGCCTTAATTCCTGGGATAAAACCAAGTTCTCCTTCAGTGTTCTAGATTACTGGGACTACAGGCTCCTTTAAAACTCCCCACTATTATGGTTTCCTTTCTCTGTCTATGGAATGGAGAAAAGAAAGCTTCAGTTGTTTTTTTAAGACTCAAAGATGTTCATGTTTGTGTTTAGTGACATTTTGTTTTAGCCCAGTGTAAATTTCTGATATAAATGTGCTGTTTGAGATTGTCATCAGTTATTGCATGTGTTCTATGTCCTCCCTCCTCATTGGAATCCTAGTTAATTTTAAAAAAATCAATTTCATGGGGCAAGAATTTTAGACATCTCCCACCCCCTCACGTTTTTCAATAGCCATTTGTCCCTGAATTCTTCCTCTTCTGCCTCTTGATTTCAGGGGTAGCAGGTTGTGTCCGTTCTTGCTTCTTAAGATTCTTTTCCCTGTTTCTGTCTTTACACACCTTCTCTGGATGTGGATTGTGTGTGTCTTTTCCACTTAAAGCCATGATGTATGGAAAAGGACTTAATTACATGCCTAAAACTAGATATATGGTTGCCAAGACCTATAGTGGCTTGGAGCCAGGGTCTTGGGGTCATTGCATATTTAGATCCTGAGATCCTTGATCTTACCACCGTATGGGGTTTTTTACTCCAAATGCCATTGTGTGCTTGGTATGTGTCACATTCGATATATCCTATTTTTCCTTTGTGAGACATTACTTGATCAATTTCCTATTGCATTTATCTCTCTATTAAATAGTATTTGCTGACAATTTCCTTTTTTCTATTCAAGAAAATTGTATGTCAGATGCTATATTTCTTTATTTAGGTTTGCCTAGTTTTTAATTTATTTTAGTAAGTAGGTTTATGTGATTGACTATTTCGTATATACATAACACATATACTATATGTATATAATACATATTCTATATTGTGGTCAATTAAGTATCATCAATTTCATTCCTTCTGTATGATACACATTCTCTCCTGCCTCTCTTAATCTTACTCCTGGTGTCCCTTACCTTTTTCTCATCCTTTCTTTCATGTTTTATTTTCCCTTTTCTGTCAGAAATTGGGTCATCAATAAACTTGGAAGAAGATGGAGTTAAGAGACACAGGCTTGTCGGAAGAGGTATCTGCTCCAGAGCCACATCCCTGGAACCAAACAAGGGATATACAGTGACTGCCATAGACATATGCATCCTTATTTTGTGTACAAGGAAAGCAAGTAGCCAAAGACAGTCTTCTCCCTCATGGTGACTCTTAACAGAACTGCCCCAAAATGACCAGTCATATACTGAACCATAGAGGCAGATTTTGACTGTCCTATGCCTCCTCTAACAAGTTCCAACAACATTGAAATTACAACACATGTTCAGCAAGGGTAATAATGGATTCCCCTGACTGGGTTACCTTGCTTCTTATCCAGGGAGAATACCTTGTGTCAAAGGTTGAAAAAACACTTTTTCTTACTCTGCCCTGTCCTTTGATATCAGTTGGAAGAATAATTACTTACCAGTGGTTCTAAAATTTACACTCAATTGAATCTGGGGTCCAAGATGATTGTGTGTATTTGTGTGTGTGTGTGTGTGTGTGTGTGTGTGTGTGTGTGTGTGTGTGTATGTGTGTGTGTTTATGTCTAGTACATGTGTGTGAGTTTGTGCAGTTATTCCTTTTGAGTCTACTCGACAAGATTCTACTCCTCAAAGACTCCATAAATGTGGCAGCATCCACCTGAACATAGATCCGAGGGTCCATGTAGGGTCTATCCTGGAGCCATTGGAAATATTTGAGTTTTAATGGTCTTTCTAAATTTCCATGTGACTCATGGCCCAAACCTGAGAAGCTGGAGCCCTAACAGGTACACAGCTGCCTTGAGCATTGCCCTATACCCAATAGGTAGGCTGAAAGACTCTTGATTTGGTTGGGTCTGGGTGGTGTATTGGCCTGGGGAGAAGAAAGGGGTTGTGACAGGCCTGATCATAGTTCATAATGGTTTCCTGGCAATGGCTAGGAGACTGATAGGTTGGAGATGCAAGCGCACTGCCTGGTAGGCAAGGGGGCAGGAGGCATGTAATGTTTCTCCTTTGGATCTGTCCTTCTCCCACAACAGAGACCTGGGCAACCTGACTCTACAGGTAAAATTGGGTCCCTGGATGCTTATAGGCACTGTTGTCGATGATGTGTGGCAGAATTCACATGAACCAAGATGGAATGGCAACTGAAGGAACCAGCCTGGATACATGAACAAGTTTGAGGTGTTTTTGCCGAATTTCTCAACTCCCATCACACTCAGGGCTCAGACCTGAAAAACCGGAGCCCTTTCAGGTACACAAACCATCCTTGTGCATTGCTGTTTTTCCATTGCAAGGCTTCTTCTCCCAGAAATGGTAGTAGTTCTGTGTCTAGAGCCCCATTGAAACGAGTTGTGATTTTTGGCGAGGTATATGCTCAACTTCTCATGTGATCATAGTTCTGTGACACCACCATTTAGCTTCCCTACAACCCAGGAATCATCTTACGCATTCTTGGAAGGCCTTCTTGACCTGAAAGTTTGGATTTCAGCTGGTTTACCAAGTGTTAACCTACCCAGCTCTTGCCTGACAGCTCTAGTCATCTCTAAGATTGGCAGAGTTAAGGAGAGTTTAGCAGAATCTCGGGGGAGGCACAAGTCAAAATGTCCTAGCTGAGCCACAAGAGTGCAGTGTCCAGTCCTGGATTCCCAAGTTTCATTTTTTTTTTTCTGCTTAAATCTTTAGCATGGGTTTTCTGGAGCATTCCTTAGGACCTATACATCAAGTTCTTGGCCTCCCAGGTGCCTTGAATTGAATGGAATTTCCCAGGGATTGCAATTCAGGAGCCCCTTGATCTGTGACCCACAGGTCCTGGATCTTCTCCCCATTCCTACCCACACCTTCACCCCTGCCAAGAATCTCCTTACCTACCTGCATGCCCACAACTTTCCTAGCCTGTAAGTAATGCTGTGAATTTGGAGTCTGTATTTTTTTTTTACTCAGTAAAGATCATACAGAGTTGGTCCAGGGCACAAGGTGCTTAAAGTTCTTGGTGCTCTAATGTTATTAAGTAGAACTATTTTACAGATTCTGCCATCACATCCCTGTCTTTCAGTGCTGGATCTTGCTACACAGGGATGACTCAGTTCTACTATAGTCCTGTTGGCCCTGAAGTTGTGTGGGGAAAAAACAGGGTCCATCTGATTCTTTTCCCAGAAGACTGAGTCCTACCACAGTGCAGGTCCAGTGCCACAGAATTTGGCTTGTTCTAATCTGGAAGAACAGCCTTCTAGGTCTTAAGTGTTAGTCCGGATTGTAAGGATCACCTTGCAAGTGACTGTATATCTGTGGTCGAATCAGCATTGAGGAAGGGAAACTTATTCCACATGCCAGTGTGTACAAGGCAACCCACAATCTCCCTACTTTTTGGATGATGCTCATCAGTACCTCACACAGCTTCCTTCCAGGAACCACACATGCTACAAAAAACCTTTTGATGTCTGCGCAAATTGTCAGGGCAACACAGCCATTATTGTCATATGTGTTTTATCTATTTTACTTCATCCCTACAGTCCTCATTCAATACTTGCTCATATTTGTCTACCTTCTATTCTTTCTGATTTTATTTTTCTTCTGTTGTTTAAACTTTTTCATAAGAAAATTGGACTCTTTTTGAGTTTGGCTGAAGGTGGTGTTCAGGATCACCGACCTAAGAGAAAGCATTCCTGCTCCAGAACCACAATCCTAGTACCCTAAAAGTTTTCTGAGTTGCACCACCATGGACATATGCATCCTCTTTTTTGGGTACACAGGGCAAGTTGCCCAAGACATTCTTTTGGCTCAGGCACTGTACCAAGTTGTCAGGGTTAGACTCTCCATGCCTTCCTTAAAATGCCTCCTGCTGTGATTCTCAACACACATGCATAAAGCATACTTGTTGATTCTCCTGATTTGTTCACCTTACATATTACAAAGGGAGAACACCCAGTTAGAAAGGTCAAAATGTACCTTTAGTTTGCTCTTGCCTGTCCAATGATATCATGTGGAAGAGTAATTTATTACAAGAGGCTCAACAATTAACAATAGGCAGAATCTGGGGTCCAAGAAGACTGTGTGTGTCTATGTGTGTGTTCATTATTAATGAGTTCACTATTGAGTAATTTTGCCCCAGAGATCCCTGATAGTGCCAGAAATGTTGCTGTGGGTAACAGTCATAATGGTCATGTCAGAGTTGTCTGGGAATGTCATGTTGTTTTGTGTAGGAGAGGACCTTTAGGGCTCCACCCCTCAGCACAAGCTCAAGCGGTCATAATATCTGGATGTGCCCATGTAGTGCTGTGACCATATATGGCTCAGATGATGAGAATAATTCCATGGCAACAGTTTGAAAGGTTGCAAGAACAGTCCTGAGGAGTGGCTTCCATGGCACTTCTGAGAACTCAGAGCAGTTGCAGCCTGAGGGAGCTCCCTTTGCAGCATCAGAGAGGTTGACTCCAGGAGGATATAGAAAGAAATGCTGGGAATATCTTCATGAGGCAGGAAAAATCATCTTTTTCTATGGGCCAAAATGTACAGTCTCAACCCATGGAGTTGGGTCTCTAGGGATTCTCAAATGATGGTAGGAAGGGTACTTCTGGGGTAGTTTAAATCATTTCCCACGTGAACCCTTGTATATCATGTGATTTTGAGACAGGCCTTCCATCCCTGGATGAACAACACTATGATTGTACATATGAGAGAAGAATATAGATGGAGAGAGCAATGGAAAAAAGACAGGAGACTGAGACAGAGAGGAGAGACAGAGAGAGAAAGAGAAGGAGAGGGAGAGAGGAAGGAAGGAAGGGAGGGAGGGAGAATATGAATATGTGATGGTGGTCAAAACCATTCTCACATGACAGCCACTTATTCCTGTTCCTTGGTTGTAGGCCACAGGCGAGAAAGGATGATGGTGACTTGAGAGGTTCCTATGATGCAGGACTGCAGACTGCTTCATGCTTTCTGATGGGACCAGTCCAAAATGTATGTTCTCCCTAGTATGTATTAGCCCAGTGGTTCTACTTGAATCTTATCAGAGAGCTCTGTGTTTGATGTGTTCCTTGCCTTGGCAATAGGTAGGTGGATGTCCCCAGAAGACACAGAATAATACAAATCTGAGATTAACTTGATGATTTAGAGAAAGAAAAGAAAAGCAATTATCGTGAGGGATTCCTGTTGTTGGGGGTGATTGGGGTGTTGTTAGGCTCGGGTGAGGAGATAGGTTGGGACTGACTTGGAGATAGCTAATAATAGCTACCTGGCAATGCCTTAGTTGAAGAACCAAACCGATGGCCTGGTATGCAAGGCAGCAAGTGGGATGTACTGTTTCTCGTTTAGACACATTCCAGTCACCCTAACAGGGTCCTGGACAATCTGTGTCTACAAGAAAAATGAGGCAACATATCCCTGATCCCATATGGCTGGATACCTAAGGGAACCAGCCTGGATTAATTGTCAAGAAGATTTGAGGTTTTTGGTAACCTTTCTCCTCACCCATCAGACTCAGTGCTTATACATGTGCAACTGGATTCTCATAGGTACACACAAAAGCCTCTGGTTTTGTCCTTTGTCCATTATTAAACTTCTGCTATGTGGAAAGGCAATTCTGAGCCTACGTCCTGATTAACACAAGTAGTTGTCTTTCTTGTGCCTTCTGCCTCTCTTTCCATGTCTGTGGAGTTTTGTGATACCACCACCTTACTGAATTACTACCCCAGGGCCTGTTAAGAGGGCCTTCTTGGCAGGGTCACAAAGTGTCAACACACCCAAATCTGGAGTGGCAGCTTTAGTGAGGTAGGTGGAGGCAAGGAGAATACAATAGGTTCTGTGGGCAGAAACAAGTTGGGATGTCCTGGTTAGGATACAAGAGGACTATGTCAAGCCTTTATTTCCACAGCCATGTTTTTGTGTCTGAGGCTACTCTCTTGTGTTGAAGATTGACATGGATATTCTGGAAAATTCCATTGGAGGTCTAGGCAGCACCTTCTGAATCTCCCCACCACCCACAACTAAGTACAATAGCTCAGGGCATTGTAGTTATGGAGCCCCTGTGTCCTAGGTTCTGTGACTGCCCCACAATTCCTGAATCTACCACCCATCCTCTTCCCCAATACATCCCTATATGAAACCCCCTCCCCTCCCTGCATCCCCATACAACCTGCTAGAATCCCCTATGTTGGACTGCATCTAGAGAGCCATCTCTGAGCCTGTCCTAATCTAGAAGGATAGCTGCCTCTTCACATCTAGAGGTAGATGTTTATTGTTTTATTTTTACATATAAAGGACAGAGGGAGTGGTCTCAGAGCATGAATTCTTTAGTATTTGTTCCACTAGTGTCATTAAATGGAATGGTTTTGTGGAACCTGCCAGCAGGTATCTGTGCATTTCTGGACATTACCAGCAACCTAAGCAGCACCTCTGGTCCCAGGTGAACAGGACTGGCTTGGGACTCCTGCAGCCTTATTGGCCCAAGTGTTGTGTTGAAGAAAGTAGGGTCCAGGTGAACCTTGGCCCTTGAAGCTAAATCCTGCCCATTGCAGGCCAGGTGCCATAGGGTATGTCTTGCTGCAAACAGGAAGGGCAACCTCAAAGGTCTTGAGGTAACCATGTGTGTAGAGATTATTAGAATCTCTTTACAAGGGACTCTGCAACTGAGGCTTCATCTGGGTTTAGGCAAGGAAACTTATCTCACATGCCAGGGTTCATAATGTCACCCACAGGTTCCTAAATTTCAGGTGATCATCAAAACTAGCATGCAGAACTCACTTCTCAGACCCCCATACACTGCCAGCATCTCTTCTAAGTTGTGATCAGAATGACAAAGCAACATGCCCATTGTGGTCCTCTGAGTTTTATCCATTTCACTCCCTCTGTTCCATGCTCATTTCCCATCTCACCTCTCTTTCTGCCACCTGTTCTCTCTTTGTTCTCATTTTTCTTTTGTGTTCTCTTTTGAGCTTCTCTGCAAATATAGTCCAGAACTATCATTGATCAGTTCAGAGTTGTCTGGGAAGGACAGGGTCTTTTATAGTGGAGACCCTTTGCGGACCCAACCTTCAACACAAGCTCATGTAGGCATAATATGTGTACTCATCCTTTGATTGCTGTGACTTCTGAATGTCTCCAGACGGCATGGTATGTGGAGTGTTTTAGAGGCTATCATCCCTATGGAGCTGGGCCTCTGGAGACTCTCAGCTCCTGGAAAAAAATTATTCCTGTGGGATAGTGTAAAGCATTTCCCAAATGAACATGGTACTATCATACACTATCCAGACAGACCTATCTGACTTGGATGCTCTGGCTATAAATATATATACGAGCATATACTAGTGAGGGAAATAGAGAGAGAGGTCAAAGGAAGAAAGAATGGAAACAGAAAGTAATAGATTATAGACAGATGATAGATAGATGATAGATAAAGATACACAGATGGAGAAATTGAGAAATAAAATGAGAGGAAAATCAGTTTGAAATTGTAGGTATATTTGCCTGGAGCTTCGTGATCAAACCCATTCTCTCACATGGCAGATCTTTGGTCTCTCACTCCCATTCCTTGCTTCTAGTCAAATGGGGAGAACAGATGAAGGAACAATGACTGTTTCCTCTAAGCATGCCTTACTTTGTTATGAAGTCACTGATTAGGGCAGAGGTGCGTACATGCTGCGGATATCGTGTTGGGATTAGTCAGGCATGTGTCTTCCGCCTTGTGTCTAGGTACTCATATGTCTACTTTAATCACTTCAGAGAGCTCTGACTTACCTGTGTGCCTAGCCCTGGACACATGAAGAAGTATGAGTCTATAGAGGGCTCAAAATGATACATATTTGAAAGAACCTTGTGGACTTTAGAGAAAGGAAAAGGAGCCATGTATCCTGAGTGGTGCCCTCTTGGGTTGGGTTTGGGTTGGGTGGAGGTGGTTTATTGAACTGCTGAGAGGAGATGGGCATATCTCAACATAGTTGAATAGGAATGCCAATCAGACAGATATGATTAGGGATAAGCCCACTAAATGACAGGCCAGGGGCTAAGAGGGATGAAATATCTCTTTTTTAGAAACATCTTTTCCCTACAACAGTGTCCTGCACTTCCTGCCTCTTCAGATGAAGTTGTAGGTGGATTCTCCTGGCTTATGGTGGTTCCTGCTATGGATAAAGTTTGGCAGCATCCCCGTGAACCTAGATGGAAGGTTTCCTGATGTCACCAGCCTTGATCCATGAGCATGAAGATGAAAGTGTTGTGGTAGCCTTTCTCATGACCCATCTGACTCAGAGATCAGACCTGAGCAACTGGATTTTCACAGCTACACATACGGTCCATTTTGATTTGTCATGTGTTGATCAAGAGAGTCTTTTTTTCCAATATTGGAAGGTAGTTCTAAGCTTAGGACCCCAATGAGGTGGGAGCCTGTTCCTGAGGTTTCTGCCCACCTTCCCATGTGTACACAGCTATTTCATATACTACCTTGCTGCTTTATGTGCCCAGTATTAGCCTAGAAGGGCCTTCTTGTCAGAGAACCTTGACCTAGAAACTTGGGTGTGGCCGTGGTCAACCAGTGACATCACACCCAAATCTGTCCTGATAGCTTTAGTGGTCACTTTGGTGTGTGGAGTAAAGTAGAATGCAACAGGTTTTCTGGTCAGGCTCAAGTCAGACTATCCTTGCTTGGCCACAAAGGGGGAGATTCCAGTCCCTGGCCCATAAGTTTGTTTTGTGTGTGAATTTTCTCTTCCGTGCAACAGATTGTTATGGGTTTTTGGAGCATTTCCTTAGATCTTCGAAGCATTTTCTAACCCTCCTATCACCCAGGATGGAGGAAAGTGTCTCAGTGCAGTGCCATTGTGGACCCTATGATCTGTGCCCCACAGGCCTGAGCCTACCAAGCATCCCTAAACCTGTTCCTGCCCGAACATCCACCCTGTCTCCCCTCAACCACCTACAGTCCCCAACCACACAAACTTTCTTTTATCCCCTGTAGCTGATTGCCCCTAGAGAGCAATCCCAGTGGCCTAAAGATGTTGAACATTTCTTTAAGTGTTTCTCAGCCATTTGAGATTCCTGTTTTGTGAATTCTTTGTTTAGATATGAACCCCATTTTTAATTGGGTTATTTGTTTTGTTGACATGTAGATTCTTGCTTTTTTTATATATTTTGGATGTTAATTCTCTATTGGAAGTGGAATTGGTCAAAATCTTCCCATTCTGTAGGCTTCACTTTTGCCCTGCTGATAATGTAATTTTCCTCTCAGAAGCTTTTCAGTTTTTATGAGGTCCTCTTATTAATCTTTGTCTTTGTTTCTGATTTTTCAGTGTTCTGTTAAAAAGGTTGCCTCCTGTGCCACTACTCTCAAGGCTATTCCTTACTTTCTCTTCAATAAGTTTCAGTTTATCTGGTTTTATATTGAGATCTTAGATCCATTTGAACTTAAGGTTTGTACTCAGTAATAGCTATGGATATATTTGCATTCTTCTACCTCAGACATCAAATTAGACAAACATCATTTGTTAAAGCTGCTTCCTTTTTGTCATTGTATTTTTCTGGTGTCTTTATAAACGATCAGGTATCCATAGTTGTGTATATATATATATCTTTATCCTTTATTCTGTTCCATTGGTCATCATGTCTGTTTTTGTGCCAATACCATGCAGTTATTATTACTATGGCTCTGTAATACAAATTAAGGTCAGGGATCTTGATAATTCTAAAAGTTCTTTTATTTTTCAGGATTTTTTTAGGTATCCAAATTTTTTGGTTTTTACATAGAAAGTAGTGTATTTCCCTTTTAAGGTCTTTAAAGAAGTGTGTTGGTATTTACATAGGGATTGAATTGAGTCCTTAGATTACTGTTAGTACAGTGGCCATTTTTACTATGTTAATCTTACCAACACAGGAGCATGGGATTTCTTTCCATCTTTTGAGGTCTTCAAATTCCCTCGTCAACACATAAAGATTTTGTCATTCAAGACTTTCACTTGCTTGGTTAGAGTAGCCAAAAATACCTTATGTTATTTGTATCTATTGTGAAGAGTATTATTTCTCTTATTTCTTTCTCTATTTGCCATGTGTATACAGGAGGGCTACAGATATTTCGTGAGTTTACCTTATAACCAATCATTTCACTGAAGTTGTTTACCAGCTATAGGAGTTCCCTGATCCAGTTTGTGAGGTCCTTCACATATAATATCTCATCTTCAAATAAGGATACTTTAACTGTTTTCTTGTGAATTCATATTCCCTTAATCTCCTTCTCTTGTCACATTTTTCTTGCTAGAAATTTAGTGTATTCAATATTTAAAAATGGACAAAACTGCCTGGTCTTTCTTCTGATTTTAGTGTAATTGCTTTGAGTTTATCTCTATTTAATTTGATGTTGTCAGTAGGATTGCTGTTACCTGCCTTCTTCATGTTTCGGTATAGCCTTTTTATCCTCAGTCGCTCCAATAGATTTATTTTGAAGGGTTGTTTGATATTATCAAAAGCTTTCTCACATTGTAGTGAGATGATCATGTAGTTTTTTTCTAATAATTTGTTTATACAGTGGATTACATTGACTTATTTTCTTCAATTGAAACATCCATTCCTCTCTGGGATCAATGCTATTCAATCATGGTGAATAAACTTTTTAATGTGTTCTTGGATGTGCTTTGTGAATATTTTATTGAGTTCATTTGCAACTATGTTCAAGAGTGAAATGAGCAGAAAATTCTATTTCTTTTTGAATTTTTGTGATGTTTGGGTTTTTGCATGACTACAAAATATCCAGTAACAACTTTTATTTCTGCATTTTGGCATTGGTGAATTTCTACATTTCTACGTAGGAGATGATTTTTCCAATAAAACTATGACACAAGTCCTGGATGCTAATTGTACCTTTCGCTAGAACCCAATGCAAGATTCACTGGTAACATAGGCTGTAGTCTGTGGATATCCTCTCATGCAAGGTTTTCAACATTGTATAGAAAGCTGAAGGCCTCTGAGGTATCGAGGACAAGATGAGTTTAACATTGTGTACTGGTTCTCACAAGCTATAGTTATTTCATAGAATAGTTTCTGGGTGATGAGATAGGTGTTTTCACTATTATAGCTTCTTTGAACTTCTAATATTTGTCTTTTCTGGGGACCTGGATTCAGTATATCATTAACACCATGGAAGACTAACTGCTTTGTACGTCAAAATTAAATATGGCCAAGACAAGAGCTTCAAGTACTTCACCCTGGACAATTCAGGAGTTTCTATTCCACGCTGGGGGCATCTCAGCTCTGACTTTGGCCCAGTGTCAGTGACATTGTATCTCACGATTCTGTATCCTCATCCACCTCAGAATGGATTTCCATTCAGTTTTCATAATATGTAAGAAATTAGGATTGACATGCCATTTTACTAGACAGTATATCTGATCCTTGAAAATGAGATTCTGTTCAATCTTCATCTGTAAGACCATTTATCAAGATGGGAAAAAAATCACTTGGCAGAATTGCCTAAATAGTTAGCGTTTTGCCATCTGGGACTCTTATGGTAAGCAGTTATGTAGAGGTCCCAGTAAGTGGACCTATGTCATAAGGTGCAAGTCTTATGACATTCCAAGGGAAATACTACCCCAAATCAGAATTTTCATGGTAATGCAAACACTACCTTACTTTGGATTCAAGGGAAGTTTGCTTCCTCCAGGACACCCCAACTGCTCATTCTGCCCAAGGTCTGGTTACCCAGGTGAAAAGTGCAGTTTCTTGAGGTAAGTGGTGTTCTAGAATTCTTGACCTCATAGAGACAAAAAGGCTTAGCAGGAATGCAAAACACTATTCACACAGTCTAACGTTTGGGGCTTCGGAAAGGAGGAGATTTGATGGGCTCCATTCCTGAATTCCTAGCAGAAGACAGATATCTCACATTCACACAGCCACAGTCATTGTCCCAAGGTGCTTTCTCTGCTCTCCACAGGTACCCATAACTCATTTATAGAACACTACATGTTCTGCTAATTTTAGCTCAAGCTCATCCAGGTGGGAACATACAGTTCTTCTCTTCAATGTTTGTTTTGCTTTTATTTTTTGATTTTAAGATAATCATATTTCCAATTCTATTTGTTCTCTCCAAAACTTCCCATGTACCCAGATTCTTCTATCCACTCTAACAAAAGTTGACATGAGTGACAGCGTAAACCGAAGTTAAAAATACCTAACAATAGATAGGCAAAATGAAACAGCAGAAGACCATAGTCCTAAACAAACCTCTACAGAAAGGAAGAAATGTTGGAGTGGAAGAAATAGAATTCCATAGGTAAGAGAAATACTAATTACTCAATATCATTTTTGAGACTATACTATTACGAGAGTAAACCACCCTTTTTTGATCTTAACAAAACACTTGTATTCACTTCATTTCTCATTCATTTCTTCTTTTCTCATTATTTCTTTTCACCTAAAGTTAACTCTATAGAGTAGAGTATTCCCCACTAACTACATAAGTAAAACCTTCTCAATTACTTGTCCTTCTTGCCATTCTCCCTGTTTTCTTTCCTACACAGGTGACTATCTACTTTCCATCATTTATCCTTTGTCCTTTTCTTACTCATGTTCCTTTCTGCCTCTGTTTACTTTCTTATTGCTTCTTTCTTTCTTCAGTGCTTTTTTTCTGTTTGCTTTCTTTGTTGTTTTTTTTTAATGTCTCTTAGGATAGTTGTATCATGAACCAATTATGTGTCAGATAGTGTTTAGGCAAGAAAACAGAACGAATACAAGGTGTTGTGAGCACTGTGCCTTGGTCTATAGATTAGGCATCTGCCACAGCTAGCTTTACTAAGCAGACATTTAAGACTTTCTTCATGGGGAAAATGATGAGAAGCAGAAATCTCTATGAAGGTATACAATGGAGCTTAAATTCAGTGAATCAGGAGAGTTTCTTGTGTCCACTTACACAGCTTATGTCGCTTATCTAGGAAAAATGCTTCTTGGGATAGCTGACCCATTTTTAATCCAGGGTCACTTCACTCCACCCTGGTCAAGATTCCCTGGAGTAATGAAGTGATCACAGTTGCGAAAGCCTTCTAGGCGTCTTTTTTCCTCCTTAGTATGTCATGTTTCAATCCTTGGCAAGCTACTCCCTATTTGCAGGGAGAAGAATGAGGAGAATGGGACCTAATAATAATCAATTAAAGGTGTATGGAAATCCCTTGAAATCCTTTGACAGTTAAACATGGGGCCATGATGACAGCCGAGGGTCCTATACCATGTACAAATCTGGATTTTGCCATTTCATTTTTGGATGTCTTCTGGCTTTGTTTACAGTGTCAATGATTCATTTTTCAGATTTCTTCAGGCTCAATCAGCTAATTATGGAATTCAACATATCTTTTCAAATGGGTTCTCTCATTGAGGTGGAGCCATTTTATCAGAAAGTTTCTATATTCATTAGAAATGAGAATCCTGTACAATCTTCAACCCTAATCCATTCCACTTACTCAACGTGGGGATAATATCATTTTCCACCATTGCCTAAAAAAGTGAGTTGGTTGCCACATAGGAGTCTTTGAATTGGAAGAAAATTGGAAAAATTTTCTCTACAGAGGGCACATTAAATGGACCTAGTTTAAAATCATATGATATTTCAGATGAAATACTGCCCTGAATCAGAATCATATTGGTGATACACACACTGCTTTCTTTCCTTTGGATTTCTTTTCAGGCCTTGCAGTGAGGGTAATCTGCTTCCTTCAGAACATGGCACTGGTCACTTATAGCCTTTGGAATTTGAAGTATTGTGACTCTGGTTACTAGTGCAATATCCTGAGGCATGCAGATTTGTAGATTTCTTGTTCTAAGACAGGAAAAACACAGTTCCAGGTGTCCATTGTGGCCATATTTGGCAGGGATGCATAATAGTAATCACCCAGGAGTGCATATGGGGCTTGGCAAAGAGGAACATACTAGGCCCTTTCTTGTTTTCCTAGCAGAAAAATGAGAGATCCAAATTTAACACAACTCCAATCACTGTCCCAAGCTTACTTCTCTGTTTTCTATACACACTCATATCACATTTCTTGGCATATACCCCACTATCTACATAATACAACATTTCTAATCATCTGTCCTACTTTCAACTCTTCCATTCATCCTCAATTTTTCTTTTCTACATCCATCCCTCCTTATCATATCCTATATTTACCTTTATAATGTTAATATTATTTTCATATATATTATTTATTCTTATTACTTATATTTATATTTGATATATTCATTTATTTTATACATTTATTTATTTAGTAAATAAATATTATTTATTACATTTATATTTTAAATATTGTTACTATTTTATTACTTTATCTTTATTATTCACTCCTAATTACATATATTCCTTCATCTTTCATTTTGTTTAATTCTTCCCTTCTTAGTTTTCTTTTTCATTTTAAATGTCTTCCATTAGAAGCGTTTTATGATTACTCTTAGTCCAACTATCTGTCAGACAATATTTTTGAAAGAAAAACTTCAAATTCCTTGTTATTGTAAAGAGTTGGGAATACTGTATCTTGATTTGCAGACTAGGAATCTTTTACAGCGAAAAGTTTTATATCATCAAAAAGCTGAATGTGTGTGATTATTCATGTTGAAAATTATAGAACCGGAAACCTTCATATAGGGATCAAAAGATATTACAAATCAGTGAAATAGAAAGAGGTTGCTTTTTCAGGTTTCATTGCTTGTGTGGCTTATGTAGAAAACATGACTCCTGGAATAGTTGAACAGTTTAAATCTCGTGTTACTTAACTCCACTATGTCAAGTTTCCCAGGATGTATTCAAGGATCCAGATTGAGAAATGCTTTCAGCTATCATATTTTCATGTCATATGTTCATTCTTTTTCGCAAGTTGCTCCCTGATTACAGTAGAAGAATGGGTATCATAGGACTTTATTGTAATCCATGGTAGGGTCTGGGGCTCAAAAATCTCACCAATTAGCCTAAGATCACACATAATGTGTTCTTCCCCTGATTGAATTGCAAGTCTTGGATTGTTCAGAGGTCAGGGAGAATATTCTGTCTGTTGTAGGTGAAGTTCAGCTCCTCTCCTTCTTGCCACATTAAAGCTTGAAAAAGAAAGATTGTTCTAAGGTGGAATTCCCATGCAATCAAAACTCTGAAGAGAAGCCCATTGGCTGACACTGGTAGTACAGTGTAATGTTCAGAAGCATGTATTCTCATTAGTATAATTGCCCATCCTTGTGACTGAGTATATAAAAACATTGGCTAATTGTAATCATTGGTAGGTGAGAGATGTTATAATTCCCATGAAGTAGTTAGTAAACATACATACTGTGTACTCTCCCTAGAAAGGAAGTCAAGCCCCAAAATGTACAGAAAACCTGGTAACTGGTGCCATGTATATCATTTATTAAGATAGCATATTTATTAATTGTCCTCTCCTTTTTTAAAAAAGGAACAATGATCAATCTTTTGTATGTGCCCCATGCCATCACAACCATCAATAGAATCTCAGAATGATACAGGTTATAATGAATGGATTTGAGAGTAAATAATTATTATATACAGTACAATGGTCTATTCTTGTGTCAAGCATATTGACCTAAATAGACTGGCATCTATGTGAACAGCAGCTTATCATTCAATTGAATTACATGGTCTGCTCCTGGTGAGAATTCATAACAGGCCAAAATGCATACAATTCAGTGTCAGCAGTAAAAAAGGTCCTGGATTCTGTTTGTACAGAAGAGGGTGGTGGTGGGCAGAATTTCTAGAAGGATCCAAGAGTGTTGTCTTTTTCTGTGGTCATTCACAAAGATTTCAATAGTGAGGAAGCAGCTTTTGCAGTTTATTCCTTACATTGTCGAAGACTTTGTGATTGCATTTGAAAAGCTTTTCCCAATGTAAAATGGCAATTTTCCAGGAATCCACAAATAAGTATTTGGTGGGTACCTGTGCTAGTAAATCTATAGAAGCATGGATATTTGTCAGCATGTATGCCATCTTAGTTGTCTTTGTGTGTGTGTGTTTGTGTGTGTGTGTATCTCAGTGTTGGTGTGTTTGTTCAGGAAGAGTTATTTGTAACCATATTTCCTCTACTGCTTTGCATCTTTCAACTGGGTTTTGGTTCTGCTATTCGAAAGAGCATGTTGAAGAGAACATGTGTCCTTTTGAGTGGGAAGTATCTGAAGGTAGAATAGATTGGTGTTGATCTCCAGTCTAGTGAAAGATATGAAATCACGAATATCTGAAATTTGTCTAAGAATTTATGAATCTACTAGACTGGCAAAGTAATACACTCATTCACTTGAGTGCTTTACAGAGCCCAATTTTACCTAATTTGTTGGTAAGAGAAGTAAAAAGGAGTTAGAACTCAAAGATAGACTTGTGATTTTGGAAAAAGTAAATAAGTTTATAGTGAAGTTTCATGAGTGAGTGGGAACAGTGTGACAAAAGAAAGTTTATTAACTTGTTACTGTGTATGAGATCACAATGATTTTCTCATGACACCAATGAAAATCTCAGTATCCCCTCTCAAAAAACCAGCAGAAAACTGTAAGCTTAGATGCTGTTGCTCTTGGTTTTGTTTTCATTTTGTTTAACTCAACATCAGTATCTGCTGCAACCTTTCATTTCAGCATATGTTGTTTTAAGTCAAGCCATTGCTTAAGTCTTGAAATCTTGATTTCACATCTGACATTAGAAGTAAAGGTAGTAATGCCAGCTGGCACAGGTTATAGTTGTGTATAAGTTGATAAAATAATTTTGGTGGAGAAATTCTTGTTTCCTATGAATTGTCACTATGGAATGGAAACCTGGGTCTTCAGAAGTATCCATAAAGGGTAAGTTCTCCACTGGGTATGTCTTCACCAGATTTGGAACTCATTTCATAAACTAGGCCTTTTTGATGAGGTAGGTGTTTTTCTCTAATGTGGCATTTCTAAGCATTTTTGTTTGTTTATTGTATTCTTCTCTCATGCAATAATAAATCATGAAATCAGTTTTTTTTTCTTTCTACCTATCCATGACCTCTGCCCTCACAGATGCAATGGTCTACTATTTCCCATCAAAAAAGAACAGGTCTCACAAGGATATCAACAGAATACAGTATAAAAGTATACAATAAGACTAGGCAAAAACACTCAAATCATGGTTGGATGAGTCAAACCAGTAGGAGTCAAAATGTCTCAAGTGCAGTTAAAAGAATCAGAGACACCCAAGCACTACAATTAAATTGTAACTGTGAGATCATAAAAGTTTCCTGATGACTCCAGAAAAATTCTTATGATTCCCTCTCATGCAACCAACAGGCAGCGAGCAGTTGAGATGCTGTAAGTTTGTAGATTTGTTGTTGTTGTTGTTTTTGTATATTTTATACTCAAGTATACTTTATATTCCTCTATAATTGTGGAAGTTTATTTTCAGTTATATTCAAAATAATTTTGTGTACTTTTGGGTGAGGGGCAGCCTATGTCTTGCTGTTTTGTAGTGTCTGCAAGTGTTGGATTATGTGGGGGATGTTTGTTTGGTCATGCTCTTCATGTGCAATCAATAGAATACCTGAGGAATTCTCTAGTAATAAAAACATCTGAACAGTAACAGTCAACTTTCCTCTGTTCAGCATGGTGCTTGCCATGACAGTGGTTCCCTCAGCTAAAGTCCGACATTGATTTCATCTATTATTATATCACTTTGTTGTCCTAGGTGAATTCATATGTCAACATACCGCTACACTCTATATTTCACCATATGTTGGTTCTTGTGTGCTTGGGGATTGAAGATCTTGAGCCATTGTTGATAACTGTAGTCTACTGTGACAACAACAATGAAAATATGTGATACAATTTTGATGACGTGACACTGGCAACCTAGGCCTGTGTCATCACAATTTTATAATTAGAAGAAAAATGTGATTGAATGAAGGATAGAGCATCTTAATGTGGACAACATGATATCATCATCAATGTGAAATACATGTCATCAAAATTAGAAAAAACTGGCATAATAATTGTGATGGAGAGAGGGCATGTAAATACACATCACAATTTATAGATGACATCATAATTGGGAGAAGTTTACATAATATTTGGGATGATATGACAATATCAATGCAAGAATGTGATATCAAATTTTGAAGACAATGATTTCAGAACTGAAAGAATATGATACCATAATTTGTGTTCTATGACATCACCAGTGCTGAAAATGACATCTTATTGGGAAGAAAATGACAGCATAGCAACAATTTGACATCATCCTTGGGAATAGTGATATCATAATGAAAAAGAACTGACATCATAAATAGAGAGATGTGTTAACATCAATTTAAGAATATGCAATACTCATTGGATGAAACAGACACCATAATCCTGAAGACATGAGGTCAATGATGTAAATATATGGCACCATAATAAAAAATGCAAGAAAGCATGATTGGACAGAACAGACATAATAATTTGGATAATATGACAAAGTTAATTATAGAAAAGGTCATCATTATTGGAACAAACTATCTGATCATTGTAAGACTGATATCATAATGTGGATTTCATGACATCATGAATGTAAACATTTGTCATCATAATTATAAGAAAATGACATCACAACTGTGATGTCACTTCAACACTATAAAGAAAGGAAATCAAAATAAGGAAGATATTTCTGCAAATTTGAAGGAAATTACACCATCAATTACACCTTGAGGATGTGACATATTTTCATAATTGGAAGGATATGATTTGATAATTGCAAAGAAATGACTTCCTAATGTGGATTCTGTGACAACAGCATTGTAGTAAGAGGGGTATGGCATTATATTCAGAAAAAACTGCCATCATAATCATAATGGTGTCAGATCAAAATTGTAAGTATACGCTATCATAATCACAACTGCTGAGGTCCAGCCTTGGTGAGGGCAAAGCTTAAAGTGGATGGACGAAAGAGCGGTGAGGGATGAGTCAGATGCAGGACACCATTCAGTTTTGTTTCATAAGAGACTGACAGAGAGGAAGCACATCTCGGTATGGCTTGACATATTCTGACAATTCGTGACTCTCAAAGGATTTATTTATACACAAAATCATTTAAGACTTTGATGATTGATTGCATGCCTTCTGGAAGTCATTTTTGTAAAGTCTTCCTTGATTATATAAGTATACTAAAATCAACAAATCAGGCAAATAGCAAATTTTGTCAAATCTAAAAGCTATCATTATGATAAAATCAGTTTTCCTTAACTCAACATTTTTCTCCTTAACATTGGTGTCATAAAGTCTTTTGGTTGAAGAAATGCTAGAGTGGATGATGCTATTTGAGTTTGACTCTGTTTAAGTTGAACATAGACTTAATAGATTATAATGCCTGTTACATCAAACATATCTTTTTAACAACAGTCACTTTTGACCCTTGTTAAATTCTTCTTTCCTTTCTCTGTTCTGTTTAACATAAGACCACAATCCTTTCCTTTAATTCTTAAAAAACAAAAGCAGTCTGCTGTTTGTCTTTCCATGCTATTAGAAAAGTCCTGAAAGTCCTGATTTGACATGTTTGCTCAGGAGGACAGGCAATTCATTGAGCTAAAATGTCCTGTTCTGTAACTCTGTCTTAAACTCTTGTTTCAATACAATCTCTATCTTAATTGCAGTCCTGGAAAGCTTAAAAGGACATTAGGACTCCTAGAACTGTTTATTATCAGGAAAATACCAAGCTTATTATTAAGTTATTGATCTCTCTCTGCCCATATGAATTCTTTATTTCTGAAGCTTTACATGAAAACCTGATGATCCAGCTACAGCTCATCAGCTTCTAGATACTCTCTAGTTTGTTTCGTCTTTAATAATTCTTCCTCCACCCCCTGTTTTATGCTTAGTAATTTCATTTATTTATAATCTAAATGTATGTCTCAGTCGTAGACTCTAAGGAAGACTCAAATTTCTTCATATTTGTATTTCCCAAGGTACTGCCATTAGTTTCATTTTTATTAACACCAGCATTTGGTACATCATTCCAACTCTATATTTCGGTGAGTGGCCATTGGCAGTAAAAAATATAAGAGAAAGGTGTTAGTTAATTTCTGTGAAGGGCAGTGAAGGGTCAATCAAGGTCATCCTAGCACTGGAATTTTGTGAAACAGAGCCCTCACTACACTTGGCATCACCACAGACGGATACAACAGCATAATTGAATGGAACTGACATCATGAGTGTGTTGCTGTTGTACAATCAATGTCAGGATTTGTCATCATAATTGGAATGAAATCACCTGATGATTGGAAGTATATGACATCATAATGTGTATTATGTTACATCATCATTAATGTAAGTATATGCCATCATAATTAGAAAAAATGACATCATAATTGTGATGATGTGACATCAACAATGTAAATAAATGATATCCAAGAAAAAAGTTTATCATAGCATTAATAGAAGGAACTGACATCATAGTAGGGGTGATGTGTAACCATAAACCTGAAAAAGTGACATCATAATTGAAAGGAAATATGAAAATTGGAAGGATGTGACTTAAGTTGGGTTACGTACCATCGGCAATGTTCATCATAATCAGAACAAACTGACCTCATAAATGATACTGTGACATAAAAAATGTAAACATATGACATTATATTTGAAAATAACTGACATGGAAATCAGGTTAATGGAGATTATCTGTGTCAATAAATGACTTCACAATTTGAAGAAACTGACACCAGATGATATGTTAATAATGGAAATATATGACATACTAAGCATATGACAAAATAATTGGATGAAACTGACATCATAATTGAGACGACATAACAGCATCAATATAAGTAACATCACAATTGCAAGAAAAATACATGATCATAAGGATTTCACATCATATGTGAATTCTGTGGCATAAATTTAAATATACGACATCACAAGAAGGTCATGCTATATTTGTAAGTTATTGACATCATAATTATGGTGATTTGATATCATCAGTATAAATACACTTCATTGTAATTCAAATTGCAGACATAATAGAGATTATGTGCCACAATTAATGGAAGGATGTGAGTGCATAATTGAGATAATATGACACTAGTAAATTATGCGTGTGATATCATAGTTAGAAAGGAATAATGTGATAATTGGAGAGACATGCCAACATAATTAGTATTATGGGACAGCATCATTAATATGACATACAATAAATAACATAAGTATATGACAATATAATGAGAATGATATGACATATTTGGAAGGAACTGACAGCTTCATTAGCATATTATACTACCCTATCAATGTAAGAATGTGGCATCATGATTGGAAATAGGTCACCTGATAATTGTAGGGACATAGCATAAAAATGTGGATTATGTAATAAGAAAGTAAATATATCTCATCATAAATGAAAGGAACTGACAAAATTACAAATTTGTAATATCAACAAGGTAAATATAAAATAATAATAAAAAGGGTATCACAGGATATTTGCAAGGAACTTACACCATAATTGACATGATATTCCACCATCAATGTTACATAATAATTAGAAAAAAGTGATAAAAACATGGCGTAAAAAATCTATATATGTCTGAACATCAGAATGTCATTGAATTTTGAAGGTAATGACATAATTGGAAATACGTGGAATTATCAATGTCAATATATGACCTCATAATTTGAGGAAACTGTTATCACAATCATGATGATTTGACATCTACTACATAATATATGTAATCAAAAATTAAGGCATGGCATAATAGGAAGGACTGACATCATAATTACGATGATGTTACATCAATGATATAAATAGTTGACACCAAAATAGGAAAGTGAAAGCATAATTTTAACCATGCAAATAAAGGACACCATATTAGAAGAAATCACATCACAGTCAATATAGTGTTATGCAAACAATATAGATATATGGTATAATGAGATATGACAGCATAAAATGAGGGAACGGACAACATAATTATGTGACACCATCAATCCAAGTATGTAACATCTCAATTGGTAGGAAATGATGTGATAATTGGAGGTACTGAAATGATAATTGGAATAATATATCATTGGTAGTGAAACTACATGACATTGTAATTGGAAGAAACTGACACTATAATTGTGATAACTTTACTTCATCCATGTATTATAAGACATCCCAATATGGATGTTACATCAAAATTGGAAGGAATTTACATCAAATTGGAATGGTGTGACATCTTCAATATCAATATATGACAACATAATTGGAATCAACTGATACCATAATCAAGATGATGTAATATCAACAATGTAAATACATGTTGTTATAATGAAATATTTGATACCATAACTGGTAAGAAATAACATCATTATTGAGATGTGACACCATCATTCTTAAGGATGTTCGATCACAATTGGAAGGAAAATAATGTGATAATTGGCAGAATAATATGGATTATGTACCATCATCACTGTCAATATATGACACCATAATTGAAAGAAACCAACATATTAATTGCAATGATATCATCAATGTGAACATATTAAATAATAAAGGGTATGGCAGCATAATTGAAAGGAAATGATTTCATAATTGGAAGGATGTGACATTATTAAGGTAAGTGTGTTATATCACAATTGGAAGGAAATGATGTGATATTTAGAAAAAAATGACAACCTAATTTGGGTTATTTGACATCATCTATGTCAGTATATAATATAATGTGAAGATACTAACATCATAATTGTGATAATATGACATCAACAGTGAAAATATACAATAACATAACAAACAGAAAGTTAAATACATGGGGTGATGTGATAAAAGCATATCAATGAAAATATAGGCCATAGTAAAGGGAAGAAAATGTATGAAATAATAACATGAAGTATGTAACTGCATAATTTGAAATAACTGCAATCATAATTGTGATGATGTAACACAATCAACCAAAAAGTCTGACATAACTGAAAGGAAAAGATGTGCTTATTGGAAGGATATGATATTATAATCAGGATTATGTAGCAAAATAATGTAAATAAATGGCATCATAATTTATAGAAAACAACCACATAATCATGATGGCATGATAGCAAGGTAAATATATGACATCATATTATTACAGATAACATGAATGTCGGAAGGACATGACAGCATAGTTGGGATAATGTAATATCATCAATGTACATTTAGTACAGCAAAATTGGAAAAAACTGACATTGTAATTGTTATGATGTGATATCAACAATGTAAATATATGACATCATAACAAGAAGTATATAACAGGATATTTGGAAGGACTTCATAATTGTGAAGATGTGATACCTTCAATAAAAATTGTGACCGCAAAATTAAAAGGGAGATTAGGAAGGAAGTAACATCTCACTATAGGAAGCATGTAACACCATAATTGGGATTATGTGGCACCATCAATAGAAACTTATGACTTCATAACTGGAACAAAGTAACACCAAAACCTGGTGGATGTGGAACAAATAATATGAGTATATGACATCATAATAGGAATGACATGACAACATATTTGGAAGTGCATGAAATCATAATTTGCATGATGTGCATCTAAATATCAATATGATATCAAAGTGGGAAGAAAATTATTATGATGATGTAATAACCACAATGTAATGTGTAAATATATGAGATCATCAAAATAAGGATGTGATATCAGTTTTGGTTGACCAATTATAGGGATGTGATGCTCTATTTGCCAGGAACAGATGTCATAGTTGATATCAAGTAAAAATATCAATGTACAATATGATATCCTAATCAAAATAAACTGATATCATAAATAAGTTGATGTGACACCATCAATGCCAATGTATGACATCCTAGGTGGAAGGAACAGACATCCTTTGAAACTGTATGTGTCAAATGTTAGCCTAGGAGAGCCTTCTTGTCAGGAATACTTTACCTAGATGCTTGGTTGTGGCCATGGTCACTCAGTGTCATCACACCCAAATCTGTCATGGCAGCTTTAGTAATCACCTTGGTGTGTGGAGTAGAGTAGACTGCAGCAGTATTTCTGGGCAGGTCCAAGTCAGAATGTCCTTGCTTGGCCACAAAGGGACAGATTCCAGTCCATTTCCCAAAGGTCTATTTTTTGTTTCTGAGTCCTCTGTGCTGTGCTACAGATTGTCATGTGTTTTCTGGAGCATTCCTTTGGAATGAGGAAGCATTTTCTAAACCTCCTAACACCCAGAATGGAAGAAAGTTTCTCATTGCAGTGTAATTGAAGACACCATGGTCTGTGCTCCACAAGTCCTGAGCCTAACAAGCATCCCTAACCATGTCCCTGCTCTAACCTCCACCTTGAACCCCTTCAATCACCTACTATCCACAAACTGATATACTCAGTAGCTGAATGCCCCTAGAGAGCCATCTCAGATGCATAAAGGTGTTGAACATTTCTTTAAATGTTTCTCAGCTATTTGAGATTCCTCTTTTGTGAATTCTTTGTTTAGATATGCATCCTATTTGTAATTGGATTATTTGTTTTCTTCACATGTAGATTCTTTCATTTTTTTATTTTGTATTTTAACTCTCTATTGGAGGTGGAGTTGATCAATATCTTCCCATTTTGTAGGCTTTTGTTTTGCCTTGTTGACAATGACATTTTCCTTATAAATGCTTCTCAGTTTCAGAGAGGAACTTATTAATCAATCATGTTTTTTCCTGACCTTTCAGTGTTTTGTTTAAAAAGTTGCCTCCTGTGCCACTACTCTCAAGGCTATTGCTGACTTTCTCTTCAATCAGTTTCAGTGTATCTGGTTTTATATTGAGAAGTTATATCCATTTGGACATGAGGTTTGTATTCAGTAATAGATATCAATCTATTTGCATTCTTCTACTTCAGATATCCAAGTAGACCAGTACCACTTGTTAAAACTGCTTTCTTTTTGTCATTGTAATTTTTTTCTACTTTGTAAATCTACAGGAATTCATAGGTGTGTGGATTTATACCTGTATCCTTTATTCCATTCCACTATTCATCATGTCTGTTTTTGTTCTAATAACATGCAGTTTTTATTACTATGGGTCTGTAGTAGAGATTAAGATCTGGAATCTTGATACCTCTAGAAGTTCTTTTATTTTTAGGATTATTTTAGCTATCTAAAGTATTCTGTTTTTCCATATGAAGTTGTGTATTGCCCTTTTAATATCTTTAAAGAACTATATTGGGATTTTGAAAGTGATTGCATTGAGTCCTTAGACTACATTTAGTACAGTGGCCATTTTTACTATGTTAATTGTTTGCAACCCAGGTGCATGGGATATATTTCCATCTTTTGAGATCTTCAAATTTCCTCATCAAGGAAATAAATATTTTGTCATTCAAGTCTTTCACTTGCTTGCTTAGAGTTGCCAAAGATACCTTATGTTATTTGTATCTATTGTGAAGTGTATTATTTCTCTTATTTCTTTCTCCCTCTTTTGGTCATTTCTATATAGGAGGACTACAGATTTTTTTTAGTTTATCTTGTAGCCAGCCATTTCACTGAAGTTGTTTATCAGCCATAGGAGTGCCCTGATACATTTTTTGAGGTCATTTATATATAATATGTCATCTTCAAATAAGGATACTTTGACTGTTTCCTTGTGAATTCATATCCACTTAATCTCCCTCTCTTGCCTAATATTTCTTGCTAGAACTTTAAGTACTGTATTCAATATTTATAAATGGAGGAAACAGCCTGGTCTTCTACTGATTTTAGTGAAATTGCTTTGAGTTTGCCTCTATTTAATTTGATATTGTCAGTTGGATTGCTGTTACTTACCTTTTTTATTTTTCAGTATGGCCTTTTTATCCTCAGTATCTCTATGAGGTTTATTTTGAAGTGTTGTTTGATATTATAAAAAGCTTTCTCACATTGTCATGTGATGATCACGTAGTTTTTTTCCTATTATTTTGTTTATGCAGTGGATTACCTTGAGTTATTTTCTTATATTGAACGTCCCCTTCTTCTCTGGGATCAAGACTATTCAATCATGGTTAAGTATATTTTTAATGTGTCCTTGGATGTGCTTTGTGAATATTTTATTGAGTTCATCTGCGTCTATGTTCATGAGTGATACTGGCGTATATTTCTCTTTGTTTTTGAATCTTTGTGATGTTTGGGTATTACAATGACTGTGGCCTCATAGAAGGAGCTTGGAAAAATTCATTCTGCATCTGTTTTGAAGAATAACTTGAGATATTTTGGTGTTCTTTCTTCTTTGAATGTCTGATATAATTCTTACCTAAAGTCATTTGGCCCTGGTTTTTTATTGATTGTGAGTCCTTTACTGGCTTCTTCATTTCCTTGAGAGTTTTAGTTCTGATTAAGTTCTTTATATCCTCCTTTTTCTTTCTGGTTTGGTGAACTGGATATTCTCTGTCTGTCTTTAAATTATTTTGGCTACGGGTTTGTCTATCTTCCTGATTTTCTCAAGCAACCAGGGCTTTGTTTCATTGATTCTATGAATTGTTCTTTTCATTTCTATTTTACTGATTTCAGCCCTCAGTTTAATTAATTCTTGATGGCTGCTTCTTCTGTGTATCCTTGCTTCTTTTTGTTCTAGGGTTTTCAGATCTGGTCTTAATTTGCTAGTATATTAATTCTCCACTCTTTTCTAGTAGGCACTTTTTTTATATTAATTTTCCTCTTAGCATAGATTTTTCATGTAACATAAGTTTAGACATTTTTAGAATCATTTTCATTGAATTCAAGAAAGTGTATAATTTCTTTCTTTATTTCTGTCTTGACCTAGTTGTCATTTAATAGAGAGTTGTTGAGTTTCCATGAAATTGTTGGCCTTCTTCTGTTGCTTTTCTTGATGTTGAGCATTGACCCATCGTGATCTGACAGGATACAGGGGGTTATTTTAGTTTTCCTGTATTTATTGAGGTTTGCATTTTGGCAAAAAATGTGTCACTTATGGAGAAGGATTTGTGAGATGGTGAGAAAAAGACGGTTTTTTTTCGTGTGGGTAAAATGCTCTGTAAATGTGTGTTAGATCCATTGAGGTTTGCATTTTGGCAAAAAATGTGTCACTTATGGAGAAGGATTTGTGAGATGGTGAGAAAAAGATGGTTTTTTTTCGTGTGGGTAAAATGCTCTGTAAATGTGTGTTAGATCCATTTATTTTATAACATTTATTAATGCCAATATTTCTCAGCTATTTTTTGTATGGATAGCCTAAGAGTTGGTGAGAGTGAGGTATTGAAATATGCTAGTATTGGAGTGCGAAGGTCAATGTGTTTATTTAAATTTTGAATTAGTCGTTTACAAATTTTGGATACCTCTTGTTAGGGACATAAGTGTGAAGAATTGCAAAGACAGCTTAGTGGAATTTTGGGTATGAAATGTCCTCCCCTATCTCTTCTAATTAATTTTGGTTTGGAGTTTACTTTGATGGATATTAGAATGGCTACATCAACTTGTTTTTTAGGTCCATTCTCTTGGTGAAACTATTCCCAATGCTTTACTCTGATGTAATGTTTATCTTTGAGGTCAGGGTATTATTCTTGTATACAGCAGGAATCAGGATTTGTTTTCAAATCCATTCTGTCAGTCTGTTACTTTCTGTTGGGAAATGGAGACCAATAATTTTGAGGGATATACCTGACTAACCATTGTTAGTTCCTGCTAATTTGTAGTTATTTTTGACGTGCGGGAGTGTGTGTGTGTGTGTGTGTGTGTGTGTGTGTGTGTCCCTTCTGTTGAGTATGGTAATGTGAGATTATTTCCTGTGATTTCCTGATTTTAGTTAGACTCCTTGGATTGGAGTTTTAATTTTAGTACCTTCTGTAGGGCAGGATTTGTAAGTAGGTCTTGTTTAAATTTGTATTTATCATGAAATATTTTGGTTTCTCTGACTATGATAATTGAAAGTTTTGCTGAGAATATGACTCTGGGCTGGCACCTGTATTCCCTTAGACTCTGTAGTTTTTCTGTTTAGGGTTAGGCATTAAGGTTTCCATTAAGAAGTTAGGTGTAATTCCAAAAAGTTTGCCTTTCTATGTGATTTGTTGTTTTTCTCTTGCAGTTTTTAGCATTCTTTGTTTGTTCTGTATGTTCAGTGGTTTCATTTTTATGCGGCAACGGAACTTGCTTTTCTGGTCTGAATAATTCATGTTCTATAAGCATCTTGTACTTTTATAGGCATCTCTTTCTTTGTATTTTGGAAATTCTTTTCAATGATTTTGTTGAATTTTTTATCTGTACAAATTTTGTGAAGTATCTATGTCCTGATATGTAGTAGCAAAGAGTCTACCACCTGTGCTAAGTCTGTACAAAATTGAGTTGTGTCTTGAAATATGTCCAGTTTGGGAAACTATTTTTAAATATCCTCTCATCAAGATTAGCAGAAAGTGCCTTCATTGTTGAGACAACATATTGGCCCTTGTTTGAGGAACACTTCCCTTCAGATGTGCTGACATTGGTGAGGGTATGAAGCTGCAATTACTCATCTCTCACCAAGCCAAAGTATCTGAATTTGAGGGCCAAATCTGTTGGGCGTACAGGCACTCAAGTTCTTTTACAGATATCAGATAACAGCCCAGATAATGCAGCTAAAAGGACAGCAGATCCTTATCTACAACATTTAATTCCCATGTTTAGATGCGGAAAATAACAGTGGAATTTACCTTGCTAACACATCTTTCCCTAATAACTTCATAATGAAATAAGTATCAAAAATTCTGGAGTTTAAAAACACTGAGTTCACAGTAATAGAACAGTATTTGTTGTCAGGATCATGTGACACAGAGACATAGAAGGAGCATGGTTATAAATACAAGATAAAGACACCAAATGAGATAGATGAGCGAAAGACCTTATGCATACAAATAGACAAAAATGAGATTTTTTTTTCAATATAAAAATATGAAGCAGGTTTTTAAGTGTTTGGAAATATTTATTTATTAATTCATTTATTTATTTATTTATTTATTATTTAGATTTGTAACAAGACATTATGTATTCAATGTTGGTCTTGAGCTTATTTTTTAACTAAACCTTCGCTTGACTCCTGACTTTTTTCGTCTGCATTTCCAGTCCTATGGTTAATTGTATGTACCACCATGCCTAGTCTGTGTAGTCCTGGGCAGCAAACCCAGAGTTATTGTGAATGCTAGGTCTGCAAGGAACTATGTGAACAGCCCAAATTTGTGGATTTTTCTCTTTTTTATGAATTGACTTTTTGTTTTTGTGTATGAGTCTGAGTGAGCGTATGCCATATTTATGAGACCAAACAGACCGTAGAGAGCTTCAGAATACTTGTAGCTGGAGTTACAAACAATTGAGAGCCAAACACTATTGTTTCCAGGTACTAAAATTGGGTCTTCTAGAAAAAAAGAAAGTATTCTTATACAAACAAATAACCTTTCTTGGCCTAGCTTCTGAATATTGATGCACAGAGTTAACTGGATAATAAAACTGTAGCATGGCTTTAAATGTGCAGCCAAGTGAACATTAGCCCAAATGTCATTTATCTTATGTGGTTGATAGTGATTTTTTGTTTTCTAGTTTGTTCTAAGCTGGAAAAAAAAATTGAAAGCTAGTCAAATGATCCGAGTCAGAGAATTGTGGTGTAGTAGGGGGAGGTGGGAGGTTTTCTTAAGCGGACTAGATCTTTCCATGGTACCAAGCATGCTCTAAATGAAACACAGGTCTGTTTAGTAACTCATTTTGTATTAATAATTCAATTCAATAGAAGAAGGCAGGTTGTGAGATACAAATAAAAATATTTTCATCAATTGAATAATGTTGGCCACACCTAGGAATTGCAATTTAACTTCATTAATGACTACATGGGTAACAAACAGTTGGTCATTGTGCTAATGTGTACCCTTGTATTCTGTATAATGAAAGGGTCTCTGTAACAAATTTCTATATCAGACAAGATTATTGAGTGAAGAAGTTGTTTTCAATCCTTTCAGGAGCAAGCATTTAGATATAACATGTAATAATTTGATATGAAAATTATAGACACTTTTATCTCTTTGTTAAAATGGTTTCCATAGACAGTATTTCAGAGTACAGAATCTATGTACTGTTAAGTGCATAAACATTGGCATGAGATAACTATTCTCAGGCTAGAGAGATGGCTTAGCAGTTGAGAGCACTATGTAGTGTTCCAGAGGACCAAATCCTAGCTCCTGTGTACATATATGCACACACAAACATGTATACCCGTATTAACACCCCCCCTACACACACACACAAGATTGGACTGTGGTTATTTGGGTTCAACGGTCAAAACTTGCTGTGTTCTCTGCATATCTCAAAACATTTTCATCTTCAAGCTGTTGACTGAAAATGCCATTTTGGAAGGTGTCCTTTCAGTCCTTTTTAATGCATAGTGTCACTCAGAAGTTCTTTATTTTCTTCCTTCATTGTATGACTAATTCACCTCCACTTATTTCAGTATATGCTCTTGCTTCTCTGCCCTAGTCTGTTATAGGGAAAAAGGCCAGTGTGAGACTTAGAAATGTGATTCCTGGCATAAACTGCCTAGCTCCCCTTTTATACTGGGACTATTTTTAAACTAAAATATTAGACATTATGAAATTTAACATCTAAAATTCTCAGCACCATTTCAATTAAAACTATGCCTTCTTTTATACATACAATATTATTAGCACACCTAGTAAAAGGAACAATCTTCTTTTACCAGCATTTACTACTCAGGTTATATTCAAATTCTGCAACAGTCTTAAAAATTCTTTAGAAAAGTGGTTGAATTATTTGAACAGGATTTGAAAAGTTGTGTACATTACCCTTTCATTTGAGATACCATCTCTCTATGTTACACTGAATCACCTGGAATTGCCTATGTAGAATAGACTGCCCTCATACTCTCACAAATCCATTTTCCTCTACCTCCTGGGTGTTGTGATTAAAATAAATGGCCACCAAACCTGGCTATATGTCATTAGGTCTCTTAAGTCTCATACTGGCTCGTCTCATACTCACTCTCTTGCTGAAGATAATTTTGAATTCCTGATTTCTACATTTGTCTCTATATTACTGGAATCCATGCAAATTCCATCTTGCCTTGGTCCCTTAAATATTCACATCAGTATTTCTTGCCTTCCTTTAATGCCATTGAAAAGAAATCAGGGAAATTTTCCTGTGGCATACTCTACCTTCTGACTTAGTCTGATTGCTCCTGCACAATGGTATTAACTAGTTCCTTATCCTCTGTTTCTTAGAAAGTGTCAGTTATAAACTGCCCTGCTTGATTCAGTGGTTTGGGGAAACAAAGATTCATAGGTAGCTCCATTCTGAATGATTCAAATCAGTAGGCATACAGTATCTTTTATCCCTTTCTTGATTGGCTAGATGGTTGCCCATGTAGAGATCCAATCCAATATTCTTAAAGACATTCACTCAACTTTACATCGTTTACCATGACAACCATGTTCAAGTTTCCTAGGAGGATAGCTGCAGTGAGTGTTTCAAAAATTTTCTAGCCATTGATTTCGTTGTTAATACAACTCTCTTTCTCAAGGTGATTTCTGATCAGAGGTGGAAGAAGCAGCCTAAGGCCAAATTGTATTCCTTGATAGGGCCTGTAATTCAGAGAGCCCATGATGTGGCTAGGGGATATGTGTTTTGTGTTCTTTTCATAGAAAGGAATCTAATTTCGAAAAGTGTAGAAAACTTGGCATAGTGTGCCACGTATGTAGTACATGCACAACTGAACATCTACTTTTCCCCTTCAATTTTAATACAAATAATAATGATTGCCTGTGCTGGACTGTGGCATGCAGTCACAACCATCAACAAGTGCTCAGGTTTGTACAGATATCACAGACAATAGGAATTTGCTCAAGTATGCTTGCTTGGCTCTTCATATGTCTAAGAAGAGAAGACATTTGATTGCCAAACATATGGACAGCAGCTGATCAGTAATTAAATTCCTTAGCCTGCTCTTTGTAAAAGCTCTTAGCAGGTTGACATGCAGGTATCTTGTTATCAGAAACACAGAGGCTCCCTGGATTATGGTTGGTACAGAGTTAGGACAAGTTATTGCCAAGGCACCAATACTCTTTTCTTTATCTCTGGATATCACAAACGATATCTGCACTGAGCAGATAACCTCTGCAGTTTCAGTTCTAAGGCATGTGGAGTTTGGTGGCCTGTTGGATTATGAAGGCATTTCCCTAATGAAAATGCTAATTTTTTAAGAAATCAGAGATAAAAGATTGTCCTGTTTACCATGTCACAAAATTTATGGCTGAATGAGAGTTTGTGAGTATGGATATCATTTCTGTATTATGTGTGTGTGTGCATGTGTGAATATACCTGTGTATTTCTGTGTTTGTGTGCTGGGAAAAGTAGTCAAACAAATACATGTTTTATCATGTTTGAGTATTAATGCTTGGAGGACAGCTCTTTTCTGAGTAGAAGCAGAGAAAGGAAAGGGTAGATCTGGGATATTGGGGTACTAGGATGACCTGATAGGAGTACAGGGAGGGAGAACAGAAGGCTGTATGTATTTTATGGGATTAGAAAAACAAAAAATAAAAATAAAAATAACATGCAGATTGAATGTTGTGGGAAACGAGGGCAATGATTGTAAAGTGTATTTTTAGTTAGGTATTTGACTTTTTTGCCACGAACTTTCACAGTAATACTAGATTCTGTTGATGAACACAATGTATTGGTCTGCAACCATTGTAACTTTTGTAAAATGATTTAAAACTCAAATAAAAGAAGAAGAAATACTCAAACACCAACTTCACTGAATTGCATCCTGATAGTTAAAATTTAAAAAAAAAGATTTCAGAATTTTGGTTTTATTTGAGTGATTGAGTGGCTAGGGGCTGAGTAAGGCAGAAGCACAAGAATGTTAGTCTCCAGTTTTATGGTATTAGAGCAAGAATATCTGAAATATGTCTGAGAGTCCATCAATATATACTGAATGGAATAATAATGTATCCACTTGCTTGTGTGCTTTACTATAGTCTTTATACATAAATGTGTGGTTAGAGAAATAAATACTTCACAATTCATAAAGAGACTTATATCCTGTTGATAAAGTAAAGATGTATATACTGATGTGTCATAAAGGTTAGGATCTGCATAACATAAAGAATATTAGTAGATTGTGAAAATTCATGAGATTATATTGGTTGCCTGAGATACCTTGTCTCTGCCTTTTGGTTCCAGTGTCAATAATATGTTGCCTCAGGCTTCTGTAGGCTCATCAATGTAATAATAGAATTCCATTCATCTTTTCAATTTGGAGCTCTAATTAAGATGGAGCCATTTTCTAGACATTGCACATATTCCTTGGGAATGAGTATCCTGTACAATCTTCAACCCTAAGACCATTCCACTTACTCAACCTGGGAATAACATTACTTGCCAACATTGCCTAAGATAGTGAGTGGGTTGCCACCTGGGGGTCTTGCTTTGAACAGTAAATTGGGAAATCTGACTCAAAAGAGGGCCAATCGAGTGGATCTAGATTAAAAGGAACATGACATTCTAGGTGAAAACCTGCCCTGAATCAGAATTTTCTTTGTGATGCATGCAATGCTTTCCTTTGGATTTCTGTTCAGGCCTTGAGATGAGAGTGGTCTGTTTCCTCCAAAACATGGCAATGGTCTCATATTTCCATAGGGATTTAAAATCTTTTGAATCTGGTGACCAGTAAAGTTGTGGGACCTTTGGGGATGAAGATCAGTTGAAGCAGTAGAAAGGTGCTTTGCCCTGATAAGAGGGCTGATAGGATTCTTAGCAATCTCCTTGTGTTTCAGTCCTGGAGGGACCCAAATTGTTCACAAGAGCAAAAGGGAAATAACCTGGCAAGTGTTTGTTGGTCTTCTTGCCGATTAGCCACCTCCCTCTGTCTTTGCAATGGCCACTAGGTCAGGTTTCAATCCTGCCCTCATGATAATGGGACTTCCACACACAAAATACCAGGACCCTCCCTCCTCTGGGGAAAGATATGTAAACAGGGAAAAGCCCACCAATAAAGGAGACCACAATCCATCAGATACATCTCCTGAGCCTTCCTTTTGTATCTGGTACTCTCTTGTCAGGTTGGTTGATCAGAACTTGCGAGAAAACAACCGAAACTCACTCCTTGGTTTCTGAGTATTTTCGCTCTTCTCAAACTCAAACTCTGCCCTTCTGGCAAGGGGGAAAAACCAGGTCACTGCGGGTCAGGCACCAGCAGTGTGCAAGGGAACCCAACCACCAAGGCAGATGTGTGGCGGTTCTCGTGCAGGACAGAGGGAAACCAACATGATGTCTTCTGAGGCATGCATAGCTCTAGAATTCTTGTTCTAGCAGAGACAAAAAACACAGTTCCTGGTGCCCTTTTTAACCATGATTAGCAGGGATGCAAAACAGTAGCCACCCAAGAGTGCATTTCAGGCTTGGGAAAAGGTGGACATGTCGGGGCTCCTTTCTTGTGCTCCTTACAGTAAACTGAGAAATCCAAATGTACTACAGCCGCAATCACTGCCCCAGCTGCTTTCGCTGCTCTCTAATTTCACACATAACATGTTTGTTGTAATACACGCCAGTAACTACATAATGCAACATTTCCAATCATCTGTCTTTTACATTCATCCATTCATCTAAGACTTCTTTATTCATGCCTCCTTAATAACTTCCCATTTTTATCTTTTATTATTCACTTCTACTTACATTTATTTTTTGACTCTTTTATTTTGATTTTATTCTTTCCTTCCTTTTCCTTTCTTAATTCTTTTTGAATATTAAAAGGTTCTTCTTTTAGAGAGTTGCATGTTTAGTATTCATCCAACTATCTGTCAGACAATGTTTGTTATAGAAAACCTCATGTCCATTAGTAATACAAGGTGCTGGGAGCATTGTACCATGACTAGACATCTTGTACAGCTAAAAGATGTGGATCACCAAAGAGCAGAAAGCTGTGTGATTTTTTCATTGTGGAAGAATAGGTACCATAGGGCGTAATATTACTCCATGGTATGTTATGAAGTGTACAAAAGATCAAAAAATTTACCAGGAATCATTCATTCTGTGTTCTTCCCCTAGATTGGAATGTGAGCCTTTTAACAGTTCAGAAGTCCATAGAGAGTAAGCTATGTCTGTTGTAGATGTAGTTCAGCATTTCTTTTACTTGTTCCCAAAAGTTTAAAAAAAAGATTGTTCTATGTTAGAATTCCCATACAATCTCAACTATGAAGAGGAGCCCATGTACATCAGTATATTAGATAGTTCAATGATCAGAGGCATGTATTCTCATTAGTGTAATTGTCTGTTCTTGTGACCGAACATATAGGATCATTGGCTAATTGCAATCATTGATAAGGGACAGGTGTTAAAATGCCCAGAAAATGCAAGTGAGCATGCATGATGTATGCTGTCCCAAGAGAGGAAGACAAGCCTCAAAATGAACAGAAGACCTGGCAAAGGGTGTTATGTACGTAGTTGATGTAGGACAGCACATCTATTATTTGCTCCCTCTTTTTTACATACATAGCTAAGTATCTTCTATAGTCAGTATAAATGTCTATTCTTGTGTCTGAGAATCTTGGCTGCAATTGACTGACAATTGTAAACAGCAGCTGATCATTCAATTGAATTATAGCCCACTCCATATGTGAAGTCACTGCATACCAAAATGCATATGATGAACAGTTCATCAATATAATAGATACTGGAATCTGGTTGTACAGAGGAGGGGGTTTGTGGGTAGAGTGTCTACAAGGAAGTGTTCTTGTTTTTTTTCCTCATGATATTCTCTAAGATATCAATAGAGAGGATGCAGGTTCTCCAGTCTCAGGACTTAGACAGTTGTAATGCTTTGTGTTTGGATATGAAAAGCTCTTCGCAAAGTAAAATGGATAATTTCCAAGAATCCACAGGTAAATATCTATCCTGGGTACCTGTGCTACATCATTTTTGGAAGCATGGATATGTGTCAGCATGTATGTCATTTTATGTATCTTTCATTTGTGTGTTTGTATGTGTGTGTGTGTGTTTGTGTATGTGTGTGTGTGTGTGTATGAATGTTTGTGTGCCTATCTGTCAGTTTTGGTGTGTTTGAAAAGGAAGAGATATTCACATACCTATTTTGTTCACTGATTTGCACTTTTCCATTGTTGCTTAGTTATGCTATAAAAAACAGATTAGTGAACTTGTATTTCTTTGATTTCAAAGCAGCTGTGTATGACAGAGTCACAGATTAGTGTTAGTATGCAGTCTGGTGATATGAACACACAAGTATCTGAAAAAAGTCTGAGAGAATATGAATCTAGTTGATTGGCAATCTAATGCCTTCACTTACTTTTCTGGTTTGCAACAGCAATTGTACTTTAATTATTTGCAGGAGAAGTAAATTACAGTTATAACTCAAACTTTGATTTTGGAAAATGTGAATAGGTATATAGTGAATTGTCATGAGTTCGTGGGATCTCTATGGCACTAGGGAAGTATTAAATTGTGGCAGACAATGAGATCATAATGGTTCACTAATGATGCTAATGAGATTCTTATGGTCCCATATCATGCATTCAACAAGCATGGAACTGCGGAGGTGCTATGGGTTTTTTGCTGCTGTTTTTTTTATGACTGAAGATCAGCATCGTTTACCTCCTTTCATTTCAGTATATGTTGGCTTCAAATCAAGGCATGGCTTAAAACCTGAAAGCTGACTAGAAGCTGGCACTACACTCAAGATACTAATTGCAGCTGGCACAGGTTACAGATGTGGATAAACTGATCCAATAATTTTGGTTGTGAATGTCCACTTTCATAAGAATTGTTACTCTGAAATGGAAACATCATTCCTAAGATGTTTGTATCCACAACAGAGTGAGTTCTCCACTGTGTATCCACTTTCAGCAAACAGTGAAGCCATTTCTTAGACTAGTCAGTCCCTGGTTAATGAGGTAGATGTATTTCTCTATTGGCAGCTTTTCAATACTTTTGTATGTTTATTTTATTATTCTCTTAAACACTACATCATGACATCAGTTTTTCTTCTTTCTACTCTCCCTAGCCCTTCCCTTTGTCTCCCAGATGCACTGATCTTAATTTCCCTTCTGATAAGAGCTTTTCTCTCACAGATATCAACAGAACCCAGTCTAAGAAAAACCTAATATCAAAGTAGGATGAGAAAACTCACTAGTGGGTAGTGAGTACTAAGAGCAGGCAAAGGAGTCAGAGACACCCCCACTCCCATTGTTACAAGTCCCATGAAACCTACAGGCTAAAATGCACACCATATATGCAAAGGATCTCATGTAGATGCATACAGGCTCTGATTTCCACTTCAGTCTCAGTGAGCCCATATGAGCACTGTCTAGTTGATACAATAGGCTGTGTTCTCCTCGTGTCTGTGATAACTCTGGCTTCCACAATTCTTCCTGCACCTCATTGTAATGTTCCCTGAGTCGTTAAGGTAGGGATCTAGTTGAGATCGTTAGTTTACGCACTCTCTATACCTAATATGTGTAGCTGTGGGTCTCTGCATCTGTCTTTATCAGCTGCTTGAGGAAGCCTCCTTGGGAAAGATTATCAAAATATCATGAGGAATTATTTCATTTATTTTTTTACCAAATTTTTTTTAGCATACGTCTCTGGGGTACCCAGCATCAGGTTTCTGGCAATCCAGGCAGTGTGAGCCAAAGGCTTTCTCACATGATGTGGGCCTCAAGTAAGATCAGTCATGTGTTTGACCCTCCCACAATTTCTCTGCTACCATTGCACCAGCGTATCTTGTATGCAGTACTCTGAGTAGGTCAAAGGTTTTGAAAATGTATTGTGTATATTTGGCAGCACAATTGGAGACTCTAACATCATAATAATGACTTTGATATTGACAAAGTGAAAAATCATAATTGCAAAAATCTGACATCATAAAATACTAATGAGATGAAATCAACACATCAACAATTGCAATATATGACATTATAATAAGGACATGACAGCAAAGTTGAAAGGAACTGACATCATAATCAATGTGACTGATATAAACAATGTAACTATATGACATCAGAAACAAAGGGAACTGAAATCTTAATCATGATCATGTGACAAAAGTGTAAACATATGTCTTCATAAAATGAGTGATATCTCACCAAAATTGGAAGGAATAGATATCATAATTGTAAAAATGTGAAACCATCAATATGAGTATGTGACATCACAATAGGAAGGAAATGACCAGAAATTTGGATAAATGACAATATATTATGGATTATGTGACGTTAGCCATGTAAATAAATATGATATAATTTTCAGAAACAGATATAATAACTATGATGAGGGTACATAAATTGTATAAATACATGATGTCATAATAGGAGGTATATGACAGAATAATTGGCAGGAACTGACATTGTAATTTTGATGATGTGATACCATCATTGTAAATATGTGACATTACAATTGAAAGGAAATAATGTGATAATTACAGGATAATACATCATAATTTGGATTATATGAATTAATCTACATAAATATGTGATCACATAATTGGGAGAAACTGACAATTATGAAGAGATGACATCAACAAGATGTGATGTCACAATCAGAAGGATATGAAAGCATAATGAAAGGAATTGATATTATAAATGGGATGATGTGAAACCATCAATATAAGGTTGTTACAGAACAATTGGAATGAAATGGCATGTTAATGGGAAGAATAAGACATCATAATGTAGATTATGATGTAACATCAGTAATATACATATATGTCAGCATAACTCAAACAAACTGACATGAAATTGTGATGAAAGGATATAAACAATGCAAATATATGACCAATGAGAGAAACTGACATCATAATTGGTATGATGTGACATCAAAAATGTATATGCATGACATCACAATAAGATGAATATGAATACTTATAGAATGGATCTGAATCTCATTATAAATGGATTGTGACAGCATCAAAGTAAGAATATGACTGATAAATGGAATGAAATGACATGATAATTGGCAGGATAAGTCATTCTAATTGGGGTCATGTGATGTCAACATACGAAATTATTATTGGAAGAAACTGACGTCCTATACATGATGATTGGCAACAACAATGTAAATACGAGATACTGTGATTGATATGACTAGTACTGGAAAGAAATGAAACCATATTTGGGATGATGTGACACCATCAAGGTATGTGATATCAAAACTAGAAGAAATGTTTAAAAAATTGTAAGGATAAAATACCTTAAATTATGGGTCATATTACATCATCAATGACAGGAGTATTAAAAGCGACACTCAAAAGGTGTCATTGACATAAGTAAGTCTGAGCAGTTCAGGAACAACACCAATCAACTGGAGAACCTTGACATGGAAAAATTCACAGCCCTCAACCCTGCACATAAAACTACAGACAATTAATCAAAGCTAAGAATGGAAAAAATTTATTCAGGGAAGAACACTCATATTGGAATTTCACAGTCACATGGTCAGACCCAAAACAAATCATAGAGGTAACAATACAGATTGGAATCATTGAGGAATATATATGCACATACATGTAAATAATAACAATGAACAAAGAGGTCAAGAAATTGATAGGCAGAAAAGGGAGATCAATTGGAGTGTTTAGGGGCAGAAAGGAAAAGGGGATCTATGTGATTTTATTATTTCAAATGTAAAAAAATTATATATATACATATATAAATGTGTATATGTTTGTATTTGTTATATATACATATAGCTTATTACATATAACCTATGTGTATTATACATAATATTTTATATGTAATTATATGTAATAATATGTTATATAATTTGTATATATTATATAATTTGTGCATGTATACATTATATGAAAATTATATTTGAGATCTTTTACTTTTGATACAAAAATAAAAATATACAAACATATATGTGGGTGTATATATATATATATCCTGCATATCAAACAGTACAAAAAAGCCCCTGAAAAACCGAAAATAAAATTTTATATGCAAAATCAATCAAATTATCTAGTAAGTGTCTATTCTATCTCTTTATGTATGATATGTCTATATCATTATCTATATCTCTTCTTACAATTCAGGTGTCCTACCCTTCCCTGTATTGTTTCATACCCTATCATTCATAGTGTCATTTGGAAAGTCATATTTATATCTTTTTTTTCTCAGTGTCACGTTCGTCCAGTTTTTGTTGCTGTTTGTGCTGCATCCATGTTTCATTCAAGTTGTGATTTTGGATATGTTCATACTGATATTCTGGCTTCCATGCATGCACAGTTCATCCTCTAAATTAGGATGAACAATTTTGTATTATGTTAACTCTCCTGATTCAGACTGTACAGGTTTGTGCTTATGTCCTTGGTTAAATCAACATATTCTCCCATGTAAGGTTAGTGATTTAGAATTAACTGGTATTTGCCAGTTTCCCTTACCTATGCTGCATGATAAGTCCCTATCACAGTACACCTGTGCCACTTGCTGTCTGTTTTAGGAAACTGCAAGCAGTCCTCAAACACAGGAGAATGTCCTCAGGCAGGTGGCAGTGCCTTAGGGATGCACTTCCATCAAAAATTACGTATATGAAAGGAGTATAAAAAGCTACATTCATAAAATGTCACTGACATGACTTCTAAATATGAGCAGGACAAAAATTTCATAAACAGACATGCCAATATGGATGAGGAAAAACTTACAGACCTCAGCATTACACATGAAAATAGAGACAACTAACTGAATATAGCTGTGAGTAGAAGACATGTATACAAGGAGGATCATCCTAATAAGATGTCCATCCGTGGTCAACCTTAAAAGCCTGCATGTAAAGAACATCTCACAGATTGAGCAGGACACATTTTCGAATGTATATTCATATAAATATAATTTCATGAATTATATTTATATTTGAATGTATATTCATATATATATGCAATAAGAATTAATGAACAAAGAGGTCATCAATTGGAAGGACAGAAATGAAGGGTATATTGGAGTGTCTGTGGAATGAAAGGAAGAGTAAAATGGTGTAATATTCTTATTATCTTACTATCTCAAAATTTAAAAAAAATTTATATTATATATACACATCATGTCTATACACAGAACACCCAAGACTATGTCAACCAGGCAACACCAACGAAGGCTTAAAAACAGATAGGTGCTGTTCCAGACTATAGATTTATGGTGTCAGTGGTGAGGGTAGAAGTGAGGTAGGAGACAGTAAAAGCAGTGAACTGGTTTCCCTAGTAAATATCAGCTGGGATTTTCAGACTACGTGGTATCTGTTTGTTTATTTTGTGGAACTGTGATTGAACCCAGTACAGGGCACTCAAGCACTCCCACTGAGTTATGCCTACAGCTCTGTTCTCTATCTTTCTTTAAATTTTGACTTCAAAGATTCTTTGATGCAGAGAATGTTAGACTTGGTCTGTAATCCCATACTTGGAAAGGTGAGATAGGAAGATCCCATATGTTACAGGCGAGCCTAAGCTCTATAAAACAAGCATTTCTTCAATAAATACGATTTATAAATCCTGCTTTTTACGTTTAAACAATAATTTTGGAAACATACTACCACCTTCTGGAACTTGATAAATGTCTCATGTTTAAGGGTACATACTGCTCTTGAAGACAATTTGACGTAAGTTCACAGAACCTACATGATCTGGAAAGTTGATACCTGTAACCAAGTTTGAGTGGATAAGATACCTCTGAGTGCACTTGTATTTGTGTATCACTCACACAGTCTTGAAAATAATACTATTATGAGCATATACTAAACTATAGAATGCCCTGATTCTTCAGTTAACATAGATTCTATTTTGTTGCCTGTAGGAGTGTGTTCCAGATTGGTGTCTTTGGTGCAGTTGGATAATGTCTATCAAACCAAAGGCCCACATCTAAACTTACTGCAATAGCCTAAGAAGAAACTGCATATTATTCAGACTTCCAGCATTTTCCATATGAGCATTCCAATTTAAGCAGGAACAAAATCAAAGGAAGATGATGTATTGCATAATGATCTTCACTTATCAAAATCTATTCTGGAAATTCCAGAAACTCTCCTGTGAAGACAAGGTCTATCCAACATTTAAAGCTTTGTAAAGACCCAGAGTTAAGGTTTACCTCTTGGTTTGGGACTTTCCCTTCCACCTTGCTCTGCAATATGCTGCCAAACCCAGGTTGGAAGGTTGGATGCTGAGAGGTGGGGCCTTTCCACGTTGGTAACTTTCCACTCTGGTTTTGGAGCAACTAAGAACAACAGTGCCTCTGCCCTGTCATTTTTTCTAGGTGATCCAGTGAAGAAGCGAACAGGTAAGTAGAGCCTACGTCCAAAGCAGTGGAGGCAAAGGCAGGTCTCAGGTTGCTTAGCCGCCTTAGACTCCTGCCAACTGAGGACCACATGAACTTCTTCCATAAGAAACAACAATAGCAAGTTCCTCCAATTCATACCTACTCCAGTAGCACTGTCTACTTCCAGTGTAGTTTCTGCAGAGACCAAACCATGTTCCTAACACACTTGGTGGCACCTTAGTTTATGCTTGCTTAAATTGTCAGTAGCTTGTGTCCTGAGATTTGGAATTCACCTGGGTTTCGTGGACAGTGGAAGAAACAGGCTTTTTACTAACAATGACATCAGTGAAGGACAAGACAAGAGACTAGGTAGATCACTTCCCTGCCCTCCCTTCTCCCCTTTCTTCCCCTTCTCTACCATCTCCTCCACTAACCCACACTCCTCTCTCTTTGTCACTCTCCCTGCCTTGTTCTTTTCCACCCTGATCTCCCCTCTATAGGGGGAATGTACACTGCTACTTTGACAAAATTCCTGGCTCCTGTTGCTAGGATTTAGGGCTCACTAGCTACGTTACCCCCTTTTCTTCCTTTACTGTACAGAGGCAAAAAGCCTCTCGTTAATAAGATTGTCTATTTGGCCTTATAGTAAAAATTTAAATCAATTCTTGGACTGTCTGTGAGCAGAATCAGCCATCTCTGCTCAAAAGTCATTGTAAATGTCCCACTGACCTTCAAGTTGTGGCAGGAGTGAGAACTATCCATACTTGTTGCAAGCATATCATAAATGATTCTTAGCTAAACTGACCTTCCTAGGAGACAGAGCCAAATTTAGATATGCAAAAAGCCTAGACAGTAAGTAAGCACACTTAGAAATACAAATAAAAAATTCACCCCTGAGTAGGCCCCCCTTCTTGTACTAACACTATACAGACCTAGAATAAACTATTCATTAATTGAACTATTGTGTTAATTTTCTCAGTAAAGATAACTTTGCCTATTAGAGCTTACAGCTTCAATATTAAGGACATTCATGCTTATATTGTAATGTCCTTAACACCAGCAAACTACAAAAAATAAAAAAGCATTTTGTTTACTTTTTAAGCTACAGGAAACTTGTTTCAGGGTGAGAAGTATTCTCTAAAATAAAAGAGACTCTCCTGAGTGAGTACTCTTCATCCGTGGCAACAAGTGCATGATTGCCTGTTCTTTCTCAAAAGTATGTGTATATTTCTATAAAATGGTATGTGGGAGCATGTCACATAAAGTGTGAATCTACAATCTATTTTTGTCCTCAAAGAAGAAACAACTATCTGTGTTTGTTTATCCTAACTTTCCTTCAGCAGTCTGTTTTCTTCTGTGGAGTGTTCGTAGAACCTATCATGGGAGAAGGCTGGACAGCAATCTACACTCCTCTCTCTCACATCCGCAATTATTTGCTTTCTCTTCTGTCTCACTCTCAACCCTCAGTTCTTCCCTGTTCCCACTTTTCACTGAAAGCCAATTTCTCTGGCTGCACTTCCACCTGTACAAAGAGCAAATATGAATCAATGTCTGTCTTCTGCAGGACGTGACAGAACAACAACATGACAGACACTTGTTTAAATGATCAGTTCAGTGGTTAGCAAGCACAGCACTGAGGACTCAGTGACTTTCACAAAGGAGCCAGAGAAGCAGTATCAGAAAGTACCCCAACAAGGAGAGGTTGCTGTTCCTTTTAGAGGCTCATAGTAACAAAATTTTTTGTACATGATGTGAGAACTGCAGATCTCAGGAACATTGACAATAAAAAGTAGTATACATGGGAGCTAGAAGTGAACTGCTATAAAAGTGAACTTTCTCCTGAGAAAAAACTACACATGTTTGGGCTTCCAAACTCTCATTTGGTCCACAGGCTTCTACCCACAGTAACTATCATCCAGGGACCCTCTATTCTGGACAACCTTAATTCACAAGATACTAGATACACAAGAAGGCATCATCAGAAGCAATACATGAGCTTTCTAATTTCTCCATGTCACCACTAATACCTTGGTGAGATCCAACTCTGGTAGGGTTTCAGTGACCTCGGAGGGAGAGGCAGAAAGTGTGTGTACAATGTGAATAAAGCATCACGTCATATAGATGGGAACAGACTTCTCTCTTCATTCAGGATTTTTCGCTTCTACTATCATTCTCTACTTCTCTCCATCTCTCTACTTCTTTTTCTCTCTACTCCTCTAATGTCTCTCTGCTTTTTGATGCACCGTATAGCGTATTTACCAAGCAATTATGGAGAAAAATCATACTTCAACCACATCTTAACCATAAAATACAATCAATTAATGATTACAAGCTTTAAATATTAGGGATTAAAAGATCCATATTGTTAAAGAACAATTTATCTTAAACTCACAACTGAACACCTAGTATTTTCTCCACACAAGACATCTAATACCAATACTTTTTCTATTATAGAATAACAGAGTTTTCGGAAGCAAACTAATTTTATGACCAGATTACATTGTTGCTGGCAGGTTGCAATTGGTAGAGAATGAATATACCTTATGTTATTCTAACTAAACCATTTTCATTTAAATAATACAGTAAGACAAATTTGTTATAACAAGAAGACTTTAAGTGTTTTTTGCTTTTCTTATGTAAAAGGAAAATCTGCTGCAAAGCTTTCTGTCCATCAGGATCACCCCAAACTCATATGCTAATAATTAAATATAGAGACCAAAGAAGAATAAATTCTATTTTTGATCAAGAAAGTTCAATGTTAACAGTGGCCACTGAAACTAATTTGTTATTTCTTGATCATGTTACCTCCTGTCTTTCATAGATGAAATTCAAGGGCCCTTGATATTCAGTTTTCTTTTTTCTTGCTTTCTATCCCTGATGAAAAACAAGTCCCTAGCAAAAGTAAGTTTTCTTACTTTAATGTTATTTCTTAGGCTGCTAATGTGTCCAAGGTTATTGATTCTAAGCAGCTGGTAAAATCATTATCTGATACTATAACTATACATGGAAAACACCTAATTTTCCTAACTATACATGAATTTTTGTTATTCTTTCCACAAATACAACTGAATCATAATTTACCTGAGTGGCATTGCCTTTGGGAAAATCACCTCTATTGCTATGGATAATACCACAAAATCACCACTGTTGTTATGGATAGTACCATCATATAGATAAAATTACTATGATCACAATATTTATAAATAAGCCAATTAGCAGCAGCATGAGAAAGGGCCAATCAGAAGACAATACTCCCAAGAAGCTGAAAAATTGGAGGTAAATATCTTTACTACTACATAAAAAATGGTGAGTTATAACATCTGAGGTTCAAAGACAGGTTGTAGTTATTCTGACAATATCTGTTACTGTCTTTTTTAACCTAGCCATCCTGTTTTACATTCTTTAAAATGATTTTTTTTATTTTTACTTCATATGTATGAATGTGTATGTAAGTATACCAATGCATGCAATGCTCACAGATGCATTGGATCCTGTGAAACTATATTTACAGATGATTGTAAAGTGCTGCGTCTGTACTGGAAACCAAACCTGTGTCCTCTGCTTTTAACTACTGAGGCAACCGTTCAGTGACCACATTGTTTATCCTTGGGGCACAGCCTTGTGTTGACTTCTAAGACATGACATTATCCTAGTTTGTGTTCTACTTCAATTGTTGCTCTTTCTTAGTCCCTGTGTATGTTTCTTCCTCTTCTTCAATCCTGTTCCTGCTTGCCCTCCTTCTCCTCCTCCATCTCCTTCTCTTCCATTTCCTCTCTCTTCCTTTTTCTGCTCTCCTCTGTCAGATCTATTTGTCAATATCAACTTGAATGTATTTATCCCTGTAAAACCATGAATGAATGTAATGTCACAAACTGCCATACAAAGCTTTCATTAGTGGAATGGGCTGCAAATTAAGACATTAATTCTAACTCAGCAGTTTCATAACCAGGTCAACCATCTCCTTGCCCATACCTACTTTTTTTTTTCATAATTAGACAAAGAAGGAAACAATTCCAATACACATCCTACTGACTTCCCATGCTTTCTACTATGACTCAATCTGCACTCTATAAAAAGTAAGGTATTTTTCCTGATATTTTAATGAAGTTACACAAAGAACAACAAACATGGAGAGTATGACCAAAGTGTACAAACGTGCTGTAAAAAGGAATCTGTCCACATGAAAATGACTGTACAGGGAACATAGGCTATAATCACTTATCTTTAAGATAAAATTGTCCCAAATGTAGCTTGATTTCTGAGCTATGTTTTCCTGGTATGATGTCTTCTAACACAGATGTTATGACTCCAATGGTTGACTTAAATATTGGAAGCCTTCTCCATATAGTCACATTAAAGAAGAAATTAGCATAATCACTGCACCCCTGAAAGGCCTCTAGGCATCAGATAACAGACATTTGTATGAGGCATAAGAGAGGTCATAAATCATTAACTAATTAATTAATATTGTTTCATAAAAAGTGCAACATTATTAATTAATTAGTTAATGATTAATGACCTCTCTTGTACCTCATACAAATCTCTGTTATCTGATGCCTAGAGGCCTTTCACGGGTGCAGTGATTACGCTAATTTCTCCTTTTAATGTGAGTATGTGGAGAAGGCTTCCAATGTTTAAGTCAACCATGGGAGTCATAACATCTGTTTTAGACTACATCATAGCAGGAAAACATAGCTAAGATTTGGGACATTTTGGACAATTTTGTCTTAAAGATCGGTGATTATATTCTATGTTTCCTGGACAGTCATCTTCATGTGGATGGATTCTTTTTTAAAGCAGGTTTGTACACTTTGGGCATACTCTCCATGTTTGTTGTTCTTTGTGCAACTTCATGAAAATATCAGGAAAAATGCTTTACTTTTTATAGAGTGCAGATTGAGTAGTAGTAGAGAGCATGGGTAGTCAGTATTTGTCTAATCATGAGAATAACAAAAATAAAAAGTATGTATGGGCAAGGAGATGTTTGAACTGGTTATAAAACCATTGAGCAAGAATGAATGTCTTTATTTGCTGCCCATTTCACTAATGTAAGGCTATGGATGCCAGTTTGCAACATTACATTCACCCATGGTTTTACAGGGATAAATACATTCAAGTTGATATTGTCAGATAGATCTGACAGGGAAGAGCAGAAGAAGGAAGAGAGAGGAAAAGGAAGAGAAGGAAATGAAGGAAGAGATAGGAGGGCGAGGAGGAAAAGGATATAAGGAAGGAATAAACATATACAGGGGCTAAGAAAGAGCAACAATTGAAGTAGAACACAAACTAGGAGAGTGTCATGTCTCAGAAGTCAACACAAGGCTGTGTCCCAAGAATAAACAATGCAGTCACGGGAGGGGTGCCTCAGAAGTTAAAAGTACTGGCTGCTCGTGCAGAAGACCCAGGTTTGGGTCCCAGTACACACATGGCAGCTCACAATCATCTGTAAATATAGTTTCACCAGAGCCAATGCATCTGTGAGAATTGCATGCATGTGGTACACTTATATACACAGGGAAAACACTAACACCTATGAAGTAAAAATTTAAAAAAATCATTTTAAATAGTGGAAAAGCAGGATGGTTTGGTTAAAAAAGACAGTAACAGGTATTGTCAGAATAACAACAACCTGTCTTCGAACCTCAGAAGTTACAACTCACTGTTTTTTATGAGATAGTAATGAGTTTGACCTTCTGTTTTGCCAGTTTCTTGGGAGGACTGTCTTCTGCTTGGCCCTTTCTGATGCTGCTGCTAGTTGGCTTGGTTATAAAGATTCTGATAATAGTAATTTTATCTTTATGATGGTACTATCCGTAACAACAGTGGTGATTTTGTGGTAATATCCATAGTAACAGAGGTGACTTTCCCAAAGGTAATGCCACTCAGATAAACTATGATTCATTTGAAAATCCAGAAAGAATAACAAAAAATCACGTATAGTTACGAAAATTAGGCATTTTTCATGTATAGTTATAGTAGCAGATTATGATTTCACCAGTGCCTTAGAATCAATAACCTTGGAGTTATTGGCAGTCTAACAAATAACATAAAAATAAGAGAACTTACTTTGCTAGGAACTTGTTTTTGGTCAGGGATAGAAAGCAAGAACAAATAAAACTTAATTGCTAGGTCCCTCAAGTTTCATCAATGAAAGACAGGAGGGATCATGATCAAGAAATAACAAATAAGTTTCAGTGGCCACTGTTAATTTTGAACTTTCTTGATCAAAAATAAAATTTATTCTTCTTTGGTTTCCATAATTAAACATTTGCTCATGAGTTTGGGGTGACCCTTGTGGACATAAAGCTGTGCAGCAGATTTTCCTTTTACCTAAGAGAAGCAAAGAAAAAAAAAAGAAACTGCTGAGAGCCATCAGACCCTTGGATATTTGACTGCTAGAAATAGTAACCTGCTTTCCGCCATCACTGCACATAGCCTTTAGTTATATAACTTCATACTTAAGTCAGAGTTAGATGAGTACAAAGTTAAGACCTTTACTAAGAACAAGCTAATGTTTAGAAATAACAACCTAACCCTCCTTGTTTCCTGGTGACCTTTAGAGCATAATATCTTGCCTTACATCCTGCTCTGCCCAAGCACCTACACTGCTTATCCCCTGCCTTACATCCTGCTGTGTCCACCACCTACACTGCTTACCCCTCCCTATATCCTGCTCTACCTACTATAAAACCGGCTTGCGAAAAATAAAGTTTTGTCAGCCTATCAGAATATCATCTGGTTGTCCTTCTTTGCGTCTCCTGTTCGTCATTCTCTACAGGTCCAGTAGTCCCCATTGACTGTCCAGCTGGCCCGGGTAAGAAACATAAAGTTTTTTTGTTATAACAAACTTGCCTTACTGTATTAGCTAAATGAAAATGGTTTAGTTAGAATAACGTGAAGTATATTCATTCCCTAGCAACTGCAAGACTGCTACCTCCCAGCAACAATGGAATCTGGTCATAAAATTAGTTGGCTTCAATAAACTCTTTTAATCTATAATAGAAAAAGTACTGCTTTTACATGTCTTGTGTAGAGGAAATACTAGGTGTTAAGTTGTGAGTTTAAGATAATTTATTCTTTAACAATATGAACCACTTAATCACTAAAATATAAAACTTGTAGTCATTAAGTGAAGGTATTTTGTGATTAAGATGTGTCTGTGGTATGATTTTTCTTGATAAGTGGCTGTCTAAAAATGCTATAATGTACATCAAAAAGCAGAGAAATGTTAGAGGATTAGAGAGAAAAAGAAGCAGAGAGATGGAGAGAAGTAGAGAAGGACAGTAGGAGAGAAAAATCAAGAACAAGGACAGAAGTCTGTTCCCATCTATGACACGTGATGTTTTATTCACATTATACACACACTCTCTGCCTGTCCCTCTGAGGTCACTGAAACCCTGCCAGAGTTGGATCCCACCAAGGTATTAGTGGTGACATGGAGAAATGAGAAAGCTCATGTATTGCATGCCACAGCCAGTCTGAAGAGCATTTTGGTATCTTCTAAAATCTAGGGGTAACATATCATCCAGAAGTCATTAGTTTTTTGTTTCATAAAATACAGGTCCACATAAAAATTATACACAAAGTACTAGAGAGGTAGCTCAGGAGTTAAAAGAACTTTCTGGGTACCCAAGATTCTGTTTGCAGCTCTCAAACAACTATAACTCCAGTTCCAGGGGATCTAGTGTCATCTTCTGACCTCCTCAGGCTCCAGGCACACAGGTGGTACACAAATATACAAGCTGAAAAAGCATACATGAATTTTTAAAAAGAAAACCCAACTTTTCAGGATGCTGTGATTTTACCTCTCAAACTTACTGGCATAAGTTTGCTTCTGATGATTCCTTCTTGTGTATCTAGTACCTTCTGAATTTAAGGTTGTCCAGAATAGAAGGTCCCTGGCTGGTAGTTACTGTGGGTAGAAGCCTGTGGACTAAATGAGAGTTTGGAAGTCCAAACCTATGTAGTTTATTCTCAGGAGAAAGTACATTGTTATAGCAGTTCACTTCTAGCTCCCATGTATACAATTTTCATTGTCAATGCTCCTGAGATCTGCAGTTCTCGCATCAGGAACAAACAGTTTTATTAACATGAGCCTTTACCAGGAACAGAAGGCTCTCCTAGGTGGGGTCCTATCTGAGACTGCTTCTCTGGCTCCTTTGGGGAAGTCAGTGAGTCCTTAGTGCTGTGCTTGCTAAGCATTGGCCTGATCATTTAAGCTAGTATATGTCATGTTGTTGTTCTGTCACCTCCTGCAGAAGACAGACACTGATGCACATTTGTTCTTTGTACAGGTGGAAGGATAGCCAGAGGAATTGGCTTTCAGGGAAAGGTGGGAACAGAAAAAAGTGGAGGATTGACAGTGAGACAGAAGAGAGACCAAGTAAGTGGGGATGTGAGAGAGTGTACTGTCAATTACTGTCCAGCCTTCACCCATGATAGGTTCCATGAAACTACACAGAAGAAAACAGACTGGCAAAATAAAGTTATGACAAACAAACACATAAAACTGTTTCTTTTTTGAGAACAAAAATAGATTGTACAATTGACACTTTAAAGTGACACGCTCGGACATACCTTTTCATATAAAAACACACGCAAAAACTTTTGAGAAAGAAATGGCAATCATGCACTCGTTGCCAGGGAGGAAGACTCCTCACTCAGGAGAGTCTTCTCTCTCTGAGAGAATACTTCTCACCCAGAGGCAAGGTTCCTGTAGCTTAAAACATGAACACAATGCTTTTTTATTATTTTATGGTTTGCAGGAATTAAGCACATTACAATATAAGCAGGAATGCCCTTCAGAGATTGTAGCTGTAAGCTGTATTCAAGATTATTTTAAATGTGAAAACTAACACAATAGTTTAATTAATGAATCGTTCATTCTTGATCTGTATAGGCTTACTATAAAAAGGGAGGCTTGCTCAGAGTTGGATTTTCTATTTGTATTTCAAAGTGTGCTGACTTACTGTCCAGACTCTTTGCAGATCTAACTGTGGCTCTCTCTCTTAGGAAGGTCAGTTTAGCCAAGAATAGTTTATGATATGCTTGCAGCAAGTATGAATAGTTCTCACTCCTGCCACAATTTGAAGGTCAGTGGAACATTTAAAATTACTTTTCAGCAGCATTGGCAGAGTCCACTCACAGCCAGCCAATGAATTGATTTGAGTTTTTACTATAAAGCCAAATACACAATCTTATTAATGAGAGAATTTTTGCCACCGTACATTTAAGGAAGAAAAGGAGACAAAGTAGCTAGTGAGCCCCAAATCATAGCAACAGGAGCCAGGAACTTTTTCAAGCATGCAGTGTACATTGCCCCAAAAAAAGAGGAGAGCAGAGTAGAAAAGAACAAGGCAGAGAGAGGTACAAAGAGGGAGGTGAGTGGGATAGTGGAGGAGATGGTAGAGAAGGGGAAGAAAGGGGAGAAGGGAGGGCAGGGAAATGATCTTCCTAGTCAAATTCCTTGTCTTTCATTGATGTCATTGTTAGTAAACTGCTTGCTTCTACCACTGTCCATGAATCCCAGGAAATTCCTAGTTTCAGGACACAAGCTCGTGGCAATTTAAGTAGGTGCCCACTGAGGTGCTACCCAGTGTGTTAGGAACATGGTCTGGCATGCCTTATCTCTGCAGAACCTACACTGGAAGTAGGCACTGCTACTGGAGAAGGAGGTAGGAGATGGAGGAACTTGCTATTGTTGTTACTTATGGAAGAAGTTCACAGGGGCCTCAGGTAGGCAGGAGCTTGAGTCTGCTGGGCAACCTGAGTCTTCCCTTTGCCTCCACTGCTTTGGACCTTGGCTCAACTTCCCTGTTCGCTGCTTCACTGGATCACCTAAGAAAAATGACAAAGCAAAAGCACTTTTGATCTTATTTGATTCAAAACCAGGGTGGAAAGTTACAAACATGGCAAGGCCCCACCTCTCAGCACTCACCCTTCCAACCTGGGCATGGCAGCATCTTGCAGAAGAAGGTGGAAGGGAAAGTCCCAAACCAACAGGCAAACCTTAACAGTAGGTCTTTACAAAGCTTTGTAAGTGTTGGACAGACCTTGTCTTCACAGGAGAGTTTCTGGAAGTTCCTGAATAGACTTTGATAATTGAAGATCATCATGCAATACATCATCTTCCTTTGATTTTGTTCATGCTTAAATTGGAATGCTCATATGGAAAATGCTGAAAGTCTGAAAAATATGAAGTTTCTTCCTAGGCTATTGCAGCAAGTTTAGATGTAAGCAGTAGGCATTTGGTTTGATAGACATCATCCAACTGCAACAAAGACAAGAAACTGGAACATACACCTACCTACCACAAAATAGAATAGATGTTAACTGTAGAATCAGAGCATTCTAAAGTTTAGCAGATGCTCCTTGGAGTATTATTTTCAAGACTATGTGAGTGATACACAAATACAAGTGCACTCAAAGGTATTTTATCCACTAGGACTGGGTTACAGGTATCAACTTTACAGCCCATGTGGGTTTTGGGAACTTACCTCAAATCGTCTTCAAGTGCAGTGTGTACTCTTAAACATGAAACATCTATCAAATCCCAGAATGTAGTTTTATGTTTGCAAAATTACTGTTTTTACCTAAAAAGCAGGATTTATAAATAGTATTTATTTAAGAAAAGGTTGTTGTGTATAGCTTAGGCTAGCTTATATCATTTGGGATCTTCCTGCCTCACCTTTCCAAGTATGGGATTACAGACCAAGTCTAACATTCTCTGCATCAAAGATTCTTTGAAGTGATAATTAAAAGAGAGATAGAGACCAGAGCTGCAGGCATAACTCAGTGGGAGTGCTTGAGTGCCATGTACTGGGTTCAATGACAGTTCCACAAAATAAACAAAGAGATACCACATACTCTGGAAATCCCAGCTGTTATTTACTTTGGAAACCAGTTCACTGCTTTCATTGTCTCCACATCACTTGTTCTCTCACCACCGAAACCCTATATCTATAGTCTGGAATAGCACCTACCTGTCTCTAAGCCTTCATTGGTGTTGACTGATTGACATAGTCTTGGGTGTTCTGTGTATAGACATGATGTGTATATAAAATATATAATTTTTTTTTTACTTTTGAGATAGTAAGATAGTAAAAATATTATACCATTTAACCCTTCTTTTCATTCCAGAGACACTCCAATAGACACTTCCTTTCTGTCCTTCAAATTGATTACCTCTTTGTTCATCAATTCTTTTTGCATACATATATGCAGGTGAATATAAATTCCTAAATGTGTCCTGCTCAATCTGTGAGATGTTATTTACATGCATGCTTTTAAGGTTGACCACAGCTGGACATCTTTTTAGGATGCTGTTTCTTGGATACATGTCTCCTACGCACAGCCAAACACAGTTCTGAGGCCTGTACAATTTTCCCCATCCACATTGGGATGCCTGTTTATGATATTTTTATCCTGTTCATATTTAGAAGTCACGTCAGTGACAATTTATGAATGTAGCTTTTTATACTCCATTTATGTATGTAATTTTTGCTGGAAGTGCATCCCTAAGGCACACTGCCAACCGCCTGAGGACATGCTCCTGTGTTTGAGGACTGCCTGCAGTTTCCTATTGTACACAGCAAGTGGCATAGTTGTACAGTGATTGGGAATTAACATCCTGCATATCTAAGGGAAACTGGAAAATACCAAATAATTCTTAATCTCTAATCTTACATGGGAGGAATCTGTTGATTCAATAAATGACATGAGCACAAACGTGTCCAGACTGATCCAGGAGAGTTTACATAATACAAAATGGTTCATCCTAACATAGAGCATGAAGTGTATATTCATGGAAGCAAGAAAATCAGTATGAACTTATGTAAATTCACAACTTGGAGGAAACATGGATGCAAGCACAATCATCAACAACTGTCCAAATGTGACACTGAGAAAAAACAGATATAAATATATGAACTGTCCAAATGACACTATGAATGGAAGGATGTGACACAATACATGCAGGGGTATGACATCTGAATTGGAAAGAGGATACATAGATAATGATATAGACATATCATATAAGGAGATAGCATAGACACTTAATAGGTAATTGGATTGATTCTGCATATAAAATTTATTTTTGGTTTATCAGGGGCTGTTTTATACTGTTTGATATGTAAGTTGTGTACATATGTATATACATATATACATATACACCCACATATGTGTTTGTATATTTTTTATTTTTTTATCCAAAGTAAAAGATCTCATAAATAATTTGTATATACTGTATATATGTCCAAATTATATATACTATATACAAATTATATAACATATAATTACATATAAAATATTATAACAATACACATATGTTATTTGTAACATGCTACATGTATATGTAACATATACAAACATATACAAATTGATGTATGTATATATAATTTTTTTACATTTGAAATAATAAAATCACATAGCTACCTTTTTCCTTTCTGCCCCTTAACCCTCCAATACATCTCTACTTTCTAGCCTTCAAATTCTTGACTTCTTTGTTCATTGTTATTTCTTACATATATGTATGTGCATATATATTCCTTAATGATTCCATTCTGTATTGTTACCTCTATGCTTTCCTTTGGGACTGACCATGAGACTCTGAAAATCCAATATGAGTGTTCTTCCCTGAATACATTTTTTCCACCCTTACTTTTGTTCAATTCTCTGTAGTTTTATGACTATGTTTGAGGGCTTTGAATTTATCCATATCAATGTTGTCACATTGATTGGTGTTATTCCTGAACTGCTCAGATTTATTCATGTCAGCGACTCATTTCGTGTGTAGCTTTTTACACTCTTGTCACTGATGATGTAACATAACCCATATCTTAAGGTGTTTTATCCTTCCAATTTTCAAATCATTTTCTTCTAATTTTCATATCACATACTTTGATGGTATCACATCATCCCAAATATGATTTCATTTCTTTCTAATACTGCAGTCATAACAATCACAGTATGGTATCACATATTTACATTGTGTTGCCTATCATCATGTATAAGACTTCAGTTTCTTCCAATAATGATTTCATATGTTGACATCACATAACCCCAATTAGGATTACTTATCCTTCCAATTACCATGCCATTTCATTCCTGTTATGAGTCATAGTCTTACTTTGATGCTGTCACAATCCATTTATAATGAGTGTCAGATCCTTCCTATATGTCTTCATATTATTCTTATTGTGATGTCATGCATATACATTATTGAGGTAACATCATCCCAATTATGATGTCGGTTTATTCCATTTGTCATATATTTGCATTGTTTATATCATTTCAACACAATTTCATATCAGTTTGTTTGAGTTATGGTGACATATATGTATATTAATGATGTCACATCCTAATCTACATTATGATGTCTTATTCTTCCCATTAACATGCAATTTCATTCCAATTGTTCTGTCACAACCTGATATTGATGGTTTCACATCATCCCATTTGTAGTATCAATTCCTTTCATTACGTTGTCATATCCTTCTGTTTGTGATATCATATCTTGTATATGTCAGCTCGTCATGATTTTCACTCTCCCAATTATTAGGTAATATATTTATATAGATTGATTCCAATAATCCAAATTATGATGTCTTATCCTCTAATTATCACATCATTTTCTTTCAAATGTCATGTCATATATTGACAACGATGGTATCACATCATCAAAATTATGATGTCAGTTCCTGCCATTTATTCTGTCATATACTTCCTATTATGACATCATGTATTTATATAATTTATATACCATCATCATAGTTATTATATCTGTTTCTGAAAATTATATCATATTTATTTAATTGGTTAATGTCACATAATCCATATTATTTTGTCATATTCTTCAAATTTCTTGTCATTTCCTTCCTATTGTGATGTCAGAATTATGTTAATGGTGTCACATTTTTACAATTATGATATCTCTTCCTTCTAATTTTGGTTTGATGTCAATCATTTTGTAAAGACATGTTTGCACTGTTGTCACATGATCATAATTAAGATTTCAGTTCCCTTTTTTTATAATGTCATATAGTTACATTATTTATATCAATCACACTGATTATGATGTCAGTTCTTTCCAATTTTGTTGTCATGTCCTTCTTATGATGTCATGTATTTAAATCGATGTGTTGACTTCATCTCATTAGTATTCTTGCAATTATGATTTTTAACATTGTTGAGATCACAGTCATTATTATGTTGTAAAAGTCTTCCAGTTGTGCTTCCAAATATAGACACCCCATTTGCAAAACCTTTGACCTACTCTGTGTTCTGCATACAAGATATGCTGGGGCAATGGTAGCAGAGAACTTGTGGGAGGGTCAAACACATGATTGGTCTTACTTGAGGCCCACATCAGGTGAGAGCCCAAAGCTGACACTGCCTGGAGGGCCAAAAACCTGAGGCTTGGTACCCCAGAGGCCTATGCTAGAATCAAATTTGGTTCATAAAGAATTAAATGAAATAATTCTTAATGATATTTTGTTAATCTTCCCCAGAGAGGCTTCCTCAAGCACCTGATAGAAACAGATGCAGAGACCCACAACTACACATATTAGCCATAGAGTGTGCGTAAAGTGCAGATCTCACTGATTGCCTACCTTAACATCTCAGGGAACCCTACAGTGAGGGGAGGGAATGATTGTTGAAGCCAGAGTTATCACAGACACCAGGAGAACACAGCCCACTGAATCAACTAGACAGGGCTCATATGGGCTCACTGAGACTGAAGTGGACATAAGAGCCTGTATGAATCTACATGAGATCCTCTTCATATATTGTATGCATTTTAGCCTGCTGTTTCACAGGACTTGTAACAATGGGAGTGGGAGTGTCTCTGACTCATTTGCCTGCTCTTTGTACTCACTACGCACTAGTGAGTTTTCTCATCCTACTTTGATATTAGGTTTTTCTTAGGTTGGTTTCTGTTGATATCTCTGAAAGACAAGCTTTAGCAGAAGGGAAATTTAGATCAGTGGATCTGGGAAACAAAGGGAAGGGCGTGGGAGAGTAGAAAGAAGAAAAGCTGATGTCATGATGCATTGTTTAAGAGAATAATAAAATAAACATAGAAAAGTATTGAGAAGCTGCAAATGGAGACAAACACCTACCTCATTAACCAGGGACTGACTTCTAAGAAATGGCTTTAATGTTTGTTGAAAGTGGGTACACAGTGGAGAATTCACTCTGTTGTGGATACAAACCTTTTAGGGTTGAGGTTTCCATATCACAGTAACAAATCTTATGAAAGTGGAAATACAAAACCAAAGTTATTGGATCAGCTTATCCACAGCTGTAACCTGTGCCACCTGCCATTAGTACCTTTAGTTCTAGTGCCAACGTCTGGTCAGCTTTCAGGTCTTAAGCCATGTTATGATTTGAAGCCAACATATACTTAAATGAAAGGAGGTAAATGATGCTGATTTTGAGTCTTAAACAAATGACATGGGACCATAGAAATCTCATTAGGGTCATCAGGGAATCATTATGATTTCATTGTCAGCCACAATAATACTTCTCTACTGCCATAGAGATCCCACCATGTCATGACAATTCACTATATTCCTATTCACTTATTCCAGAATCAAATTCTGAGTTATAACTGTGTTTAACTTCTCCTGCCAATAATTTAACTACAACTGCTATTGTAAATCAGACAAGTATGTGAAGTTACTACACTGCCTATCAACTACATTAATATTCTCTTAGACTTATGTCAGATACTTGTATGTTGATATCACCAGACTGCATACCAACACCAATCTGTGTCTCTGTCATGCACAGCTCCTTGGAAAACTAAGGAATACAAGTTTCCTAATTTTATTTTTATAGGAGAACTGAGCCACAATGAAAAAGTGCAAATCAGTAGAGTAAGTAGGTATGTGAATATCTCTTTCTATTCAAACACACCAAAACTGAGAGACAGACACACAAACGTACGTAAACATACAAACACACACATACATACAATACACACACACACACAGAAATGAAAGATATATAAAATGACATACATGCTGATACATATCCATGCTACCATAGATTATGTAGCACAGGTATCCAGGACAGATATTTATCTGTGGATTCTTGGAAAATTGCCATTTTACTTTGGGAAAAGCTTTTCATATCCAAACAGGAAGACTTCCAACTGTCAAAATCCTGAGACTTGAGAACCTGCCTCCTCTCTATTGAGATCTTTGAAAAAGTCCCAAGGGGAAAAAAAAGAATGTTTGCTTATAGACATTTTACCCACAAGGCCCCTCCTCTGGACAACCACATTCCAGTATATATTATACTGCTGAACTGTGAATCATATGCATTTTGGCATGCACTGACTTCTCATATGGAGCAGGCTATAATTCAATTGAATGATAAGCTGCTGTTTACAATTGTCACTCAATTTCAGCCAATATTCTCAGAAACAAAAATAGACATTTATACTGACTATAGAAAATACTTACCTCTGTGGTCCCTGCAGTAAAATCTGTATTATTCTGGGCTCTGGTTGATGGTTCTGATTGCATAGGGAATGTACCATAGATCCTTTTTTTAAAAACGGAGGGGGCAAATAATAGATGTGCTATCCTACATCAACTATGTACAAAACACCATTTACAAGGTCTTCTGCACATTTTGAGGCTTGGCTTCCTCCCTTGGAACAGTATACAGCATGCATGCTCACTTCCATTTTCTGGGCATTTTAACACCTGTCCCTTATCAATGATTGCAATTAGCCAATGATCATATATGTTCAGTCACAAGAACAGACAATTAAACTAATGAGAATACATGCTTGTTATCATTGAACATCTAAAGTACATCAAATTTGTCTGCCCTTCATAGCTGTGATTGTGTAGGGATTCTACCATAGAATAATCTTTCTTGTTTAAACTTTTGGGAACAAGTACAAGAGATGCTGAATTACATATACAACAGACATATGTTAATTCCATATCCTTCTAAACTGTTAAATGCTCACATTGCAATCTAAGGAAAGAACAGAGTATGAATTATCCCTGGTAAATTTTTGAACTTTTTACAGTCCATCACCTACAATGGATTACTGTTAGGCCCTGTGGTACCCATTCTTCCACTTACAATCAGGGATCAGCTTGTCAAAGTAGAACAAACACATGACATGAAAAATGATAGCTCAGAGCATCTCAATCTGAAACGTGTCATTCCTTCTGGAAAACTTGACCTAGGTGGAGTTAAATAATATAAGGCAAACACTGAGTCAGCTATTCCAGGAGTCATGTTTCCAAAATAAGCTTCATAGGCAGTGAAACCTGGAAAAGGAAAGTCTTCCTATTTCATTTGTTTCTAAGCTCATTTCTATGTCTGCATGGAGGTTTCTGGTTATGTACATTTAGAATGAATAAAACACACAGCTTTCTATTTTTTGATGATCCACATCTTTTAGCTGTACAAGATGTCTAGTCATAGTACAATGCTCCCAACACCTTGTATTAGTAATGGACATGAGGTTTTCTGTAACAAACATTGCCTGACAGGTAGTTGGATGAATACTAAACATACAACTCTCCAAAAGAAGAACCTTTAAATATGCAAAAAGAATTAAGAAAATAAAAGAAAGGAAAGAATAAAATCAAAATAAAAGAGGCAGAAATAAATGTAAGTAGCAGTGAATAATAAAAGATAAAGATGGGAAGTGGTTAAGGAGGGATGAATAAAGAAGTCAATGATGAATGGATGAATGTAAAAAACAGATGACTGGAAATGTTGCGTTATGTAGTTACAACAAACATGTTATGTGTGAAATTAGAGAGCAGAGAAAGCAGTTTGGGGCAGTGATTGGGACTGTAGTAAATTTGGATTTCTCAGTTTACTGTTAGGAGCACAGGAAAGCAGCCCAGACAATCCAACTTTTACCAAGCACCATATGCAGTCTTGGGTGACTACTGTTTTGAATCCCTGCTACTAATGGTTACACAGGACACCAGGAACTCTGCTTTTTAACTCTGCTAGGACAAGAATTTTAAAGCTCTGCATGCCTCAGAAGACTTCATGTTCGATTCCCTCTTTCCTGCATGCAAACCAGTGCTGATCTGCCTTAGCGACTGGATTCCCTTGCACACTGCCGGTACCTGACCTGTGATGACCCGGTTTTCAATCCCTAGCCAGAAGGTCAGAGCTTGAGTTTGAGCAGAGGGAATACACATGGAAAACCAAGGAATGAGTCTCCATTGAGTTTTCTCAGGTTCTGAGAACGCAACCTGAGAATAGATGACTAGACGCAAAAGGAAGCCTCAGGAGACGTATCTGATGCATCATCGTCTCCTTTATTGGTGGGCTTTCCCTGTTTAAATATCTTTCCCCAGAGGAGACAGGGTTCTGGTACTCTGGGTGGTGAAGTCCCATTAGCATGGGGTAGGGTGGACTCCTGGCGTCATGGTCTTTGAAAAGACTGAGGGAGGTGTCTAATCAGCCACAGGGTAGACCAAAACTTGCCAGGTTATTTCATTTTGCTCCTTTGAATGATTTGGGACCCTTCAGGCCTGAAAGAGAAGGAGCATGCAAAGTGTCCTCCCAGCCTTCTTATCAGGGGTGAGGCACTTTTCTGCTGGTTTAACTGTTCTTCAGCCCCAAAGGTCCCACAACTTCATTGGTCACCAGATTCAAAAGACTTTAAATCCTCATGGATATATGAGACCATTGCCATGTTCTGGAGGAAACAGACCATTCTCTTCTCAAAGTCTGAACAGAAATCCAAAAGAAAGCATGGTGTGCATCACAAAGACAATTCTGATACAAGGCAGGATTTCACCTAGAATGTCATCTTCCTTTGAATCTACATCCACTAAATTGGCCCTCCTTTGAGTCTGATTTCCCAATTTACAACCCACAGCAAGACTCCCAGGTGACAACCCACTCAATATTTTAGGAAATGCTGTCAAGTGATATTATTCTTATGTTGAGTAAGTAGAACTGTCTTAGGATTGAAGATTGTACAGCATACTCATTTCCAAGGAATATGGGCACTATCTGGTAAAATGGCTCCACCTCAATGAGAGTGACAATTTGAAAAGATGATTGGAATTCCATTATTAGCTGGATGAGCCTACAGAAGCCTGAGGAAAAATATCATTGACACTGGAATCAAAAGGCAGAGACAAGACATGCCAGGCAATCAATATAATCTCATGAGTTGCCACAATCTACCATATTCTTAAAGTTATGCATATTCCACCCTCTCATGACATCAGTATATGTGTGTTTACTTTATCAACAGAATATGTCTCTTTATGAGTTGGGAATTATTTATTTCTCCAAAAACATTTATGTACAAAGACTATATTAAGCACACAAGCAAGTGGATACATTAATATGCCACTTGGTATATTTATGGGCTCTCAGAGATACTTCAGATACTCTGGATCTAATACCACCAAGGTGGAGACTAACAACATTCTTGTGCTTCTGTCTTACTCAGCCCCTAGCCACTCAATCACTCAAATAAAACCAAAGTTCTGACATTTTTTTTTTAATTTTAATTATCAAGGTGCAATTCACTAAAGTTGGTGTTTGCATATTACTTCTTTTGCATATTACATATTTGAGCTTAAAATCATTTTATAAAATTTAAAATGATTGCAGACTTAAATTGTGTTCACCATTAGAATCTAGTATTACTGTGAAAGTTCATGGAAAAAAAGTCAAACACCAAATAAAAAATACACCCTATAATCATTACCCTCCTTTCCTACAACATTCAATATCCATGTTTTTTTATTTTTATTTTGTTTTTGTTTTTTTGTATCCGAAAAACACATCCAGTCCTCTGTCTTCCCTCCCTGTACTCCACCCAGGTCCTCTCATCACCCCAGTATCCCAGATCTACCCCTTCCTCCCTCTGCTTCTGCTCATAAATGAGCCGTCCTTCAAGCATTAATACTCAAACATGGCAGAGCGTGTATTTGTTTGACTACTTTTCCCAGCACACAAACACAGAAACAAAGAGATATATTCACACATGCACGCACGTACATAATAAAGAAACTGATATCCATACTCACAAACTCTCATGCAGACATAAATTTTGTGCCACAGGTAAACAGGACAGTCTTTTATCTCTGATATCTTTAAAAAATAGCATTTTCATTAGGGAAATGCCTTCATAATCCAATTGTCCACCAAACTCCACATGCCAGAGAACTGAAACTATCTGCTCACTGTAGAGATCTTTTGTGATGTCCAGAAATAAAGAGAAGAGTCTCGATTCCTTGGAAATGCCCTGTCCTAACTCTGTACCTACCAGTATCCAGAGAGCGTCTGTGCTGCTGATAACTGAGCTCCCTGCATGTCAACATGCTCAGAGCTTTTACAAAGAGTAGGCTATGGAATTAAATTACTGATCAGCTGCTGTCCACATGTTTGGCAATCAAAGGCCTTCTGTGCTTAGACACATAAGGAGCCAAGCAAGCATACTTGAGCAGATTCCTATTGTCTGTGATTCCTGCACAAACCTGAGCACATGCTGATTGTGACTGCATGGGACAGTCCATGACAGACCAATCATTATTATTTGTATTAAAATGGAAGGGGAAAAAGTAGATGTTCTGTTGTACATCTACTACATACGTGTCACACTCTGCATGTATTCTACACCTTTGGAGCTTAGATTCCTCCGTATGGAAATAACAAAGAATGCATGTCCCTAGCCACTTTATGAGCTCTCTGAATTACAGGCCCTATCATGGAGTACAATTAGGCCTTAGGCTACTTCTTCCACCTCTGATCAGAAATGACCTCGAGGAGAGTTGCATTAACAATGAAAACAATGGCTGGAAAATTTTTGCAACATTCACTACAGCTATCCTCCTGGGAATGTTGAACATGGCAGGTCTCAGAGCAATAAGAAAATACTCTGAAATTTCTCTAGGTCTTCCTGTATAAACTATAGGTGTGGAAATGTGAAATGAGGAAGCAATAGGGATGGGTTAGTTTCCCAGAAACTGGGCAGCTTTGGGTTATCTGACCTTGTCTGAACTCTGTCCATTAAGACCAGAGAGACAGGGCTTTTGCAGGGTGGGATGCTTTGTGTTTCAAGCCAGCGTATCCAGAGAACCACTTATCACAGTAAGGAGTCCTTCTGGATATGCTGGCTTGAAACATAAGGCATTCCACTTTTGTTTAAAAGCTCTGCTTCTGCCCTGGTCTTAATGGACAGAGTATGCGCAAGGTAAGATAAGCCTTAAGCCACCCAGTTTTGGGAAATTGCCTGTCTAAGTAACTGACCCTATTGCTTCCTCATTCCACATTTCTACCCTTATAGATCACACCGAGAAAATCTCATACTACTTCCTCATTTCTCTGCAAAATCTTGATTCTGCATTTTATTGATCCAGTGACCCCCAGTAAAACTAGACCAGTCCACCAGCTAAAGTAGAATTACCATACAACCTGCTTATGCATTCCTCTCTGCACTCCCCACATGAGAAACTTCTCATAAATACTCGTACTTGTATTCAATATTTTGAGGTTTGGTCAGGCAAACTGTCTTGCCTCCCATCATTTTCACGCCCCTGCCCATACCCCATTCCCACACCCTCTTCTAAGGTCCTGGTTGGAGATCCCATGGGCTGGGATACATTGGCACCCCATCCTGGACCCCAGGCATGAGGGATTCCATAAGGAACACCGTGACAGGAGTTCAAACCTTCTCTTGCATCAAAAGGGTAAGAAGAGCAGCTGTGACAGCCATCAGCTTCGAGATAAATAACAGTGATATCATGGGTCAGGAAATAATTCAGGAAGAGAAATTCATTGTAGATTTAAAAAAGGTGTTTCAGGCGCATGGAATAGGCTTGAAAAATAAAGATTTAATTGGGTTTTAAAATTTACCTGGGAAGTTTGTCCTTGGCTGCCTTCCATAGGGACAATAAGTGAAAGAAGAAGGAAATGAGTTGACGATTCCTTCAGAGAGTATTATTAGGTTTTTAGACCCAACCAAATTCTGATTTTGGCATTTTCCTATTGGAATCTGATTAATGAAATCATTACTGTTCGCTCAAAAAGCTCTGAGATTGACAAACTTGTAAAGGAGAGTGAACACTTTTAAGAAAACAAAAGGGAGAGGAGTTTCCTGCCATCAGAGGCAGACCTCTCCGTGAAACACACATCCAATAAGCCAGACTTAGAGAAAAAGGAAAATAAAGAACCGGGCTGCCAGACCAGGGTTTGGAAAGATCTCATCTCTTTTCATAGCAGGGATGATGAATCCCCAAGGGCTAAAAAATCTGAAATAAAGGCTAAGGTAATCTCTAAAAAGGGAGTGACAAGGGCCCACCACCTCCCCTAGGCAGATCTATCATTCCCTGGGAGCTTTTCAGGACACCCTCAATAAAAATATTGATGATGATGATGACTGGCTTGATCCTGAAGAGGAGGCTGACTTAAAGGAAGAGGCAGGCAGATATCTTAACCCTGATTGGGCCTCCTTCTCAATGCCTCCTCCCTACAATTTTTCCCCACCAGAATTTTCTAACTCCTCTCCCACAGGTGGACCAAGGAGTCACCTCCCTCTGATCACTTCCTGCAAAGAGTGAGAGGGGGTCATGTTTAGCTCTTTAAAAGGCGAGCTTATTCAAAAAATACAACAACTGAAGGAAGAATTAAAATTAAAGAAGGAACATAATCAGCTTACAAAAGAGATTAGAGAATTGGATTTAGAAGTTACCTCCCCGGGAGTCACCATATTCACCCTCACTGTAACAAGGCTGATCCTGGTCCCAGACTAGAGACATAACCCCATTGACCCCCTAAGGGCTGACTAAAAATAAAGATCCTCAAACTCTTCTAATCAAGGTTATTCTGGTAATAGAGGCAGAGGGAGAGGAGGCAAAAGAACCAGTCTGCTCCCACAGTCATGATGATTTCAAAAGTATAAAAGAACTCAAGGCAGCCGTCACTCAGTATGGGCCCACCACTCCATTTACTTTGACTATTATTGAAGCTGCAGGGGATCATTGATTAACTCCCAATGATTATTTCCATCTTACTAGGGATACTTTGTCTGGAGAGGATTTCTTACTTTGGAAGTCTGAGTACAAAGAAGATTGTAAGGACCTGCCAGGCATAACCCGCAGGCAGGATGGATTTGAATTTCGATATGTTTGTTGGTAATGATCCTTATGATTACAATCACGCTCAGTCACAATATCCACCTGGCTTGTACACACAGATTCAAAATGCAGCCTTAAAGGCTTGGAAAAAACTCCCCTCCAAAAGACTGCCTACTACATCCTTGACTAGTATCAAACAAGGCCCTGATGAATCTTTCTCTGATTTTGTCAGCCATTTAACCACAGCAGTTGAGAGAGTGCTTGGAATCACTGACTCAGTAAATTATTTTATTAAATAGATGGCTTTTGAGAATGTCAACTCTGGCTGTCAGGCTGCCATTTGCCCTCACTGGAACAAGGCAGACCTCTCTGAATATATTAGAATTTGTTCTGATACAGTCTCAGTTCATCAGATGAGTCTGAGTATCGGAGCTGCCCTTTGAGGACTTACAGTCAATCAAATGCTGAGTAAAAAACCAGGCATTTGTTTTAACTGTGGAGAGGAGGGACATTTTGTAAAAAAAATGCAGAGCTCAAATATGGCCCAAAAATAATGATCTTCCTGGCCTGTGCTCTAGATGTAAAAGAGGAAAAAATTGGGTGAAGGAATGTAAATCCTGAGCTGATGTCCAAGGGACCCCCTCCCTCTGAAACAGGGAAACGGCCCTTGGGCCAGCCCCAGACCCTGCAGACAAAACAAACCTGTAGGGCAATAATGTTTGTTCCCTCAGCCAACAATCCTCAAGATCAGTTTTACAGCTCTCAAGAGCCACTTCAGGGAGTGCAGGACTGGACCTTTGTTCCACTTCCCACACAATATTAACCCCTGAAATGGGGCCCCAAGCCCTTCCTATGCGAACATATGGGCCTCTGCCACCTAAAATGTTTGAACTTCTAATAGGCAGAAGTAGTTTAACCCTTAAGGGATTACAAAATTATCCAGGAGTAATTGATAATGATTTTACAGGAGAAATAAAAATCATGGTGGTTTCTCCAAATCATGTGATGACTATTGAGAAAGGTCAAAGAATTGCTCAGCTGATTCCTCTTCCCCTACTCGAAACTACCAACTCGGTTTGAACTGTCTTTAGAGGAAATTGTGGTTTTGGCTTTTCTGATGCTTACTGAGTAAAGAATGTTACTTCTCAAAAACCCATGTTAAAGCTTTGACTGGATGGAAAAGATTTAACTAACTTACAAGGTGAGGGCTAAAGTAATAACCCTGATAAGAGTTCAAAAATCATACAAAGGAAAGATGAAGAAGGGAACTCAGGCACTATCCAGCCCTATGTGCTCCCAGGGCTCCCAGTTAACCTCTGGGGAAGGGACCTTTTGTCTCAATTAAAACTTATAATGTTCAGTCCTAATGAGATCATCACTGCCCAGATGATTAACCAGGGTTTCATTTTGGAACAAGGCTTAGGAAAATAAGCTCAAGGGACTAAAGACCCAATTCAGGTCACACAAAGCCCAAACAAATCTGGCCTGGAAACTAATCTTAAGGGCCATTGACATGCCTGCACCCAATGCTGATAAGATTACGTGGAAAAGTAATGTCCCTGTGTAGGTGTATCAGTGGCCTTTGTCTACAGAAAAGCTGACTGCAGCTTCTCAGCTAGTGCAGAAGCACCTGGCTGCAGGTCATATTGTAGAAAGTGTTTCACCCTAGAACACTCCAATTCTTGTAATTAAGAAAAATTCAGGAAAGTGGAGGCTATTACAAGATCTTAGGGAAGTAAATAAAACCATGATTTTAATGGGCTCTCTCCAAGCAGCTTGCCTTCACCCTCTGCCATCCTATTAAATTATTTTAAGATTGTTATTGATCTAAAGGATTGCTTTTTTACCATTCCTTTACATCCGGATGTTCAGAAAAGATTTGCTTTTAGCCTCCCCTCCATTAATTTTAAAGAGCCTATGAAAAAGTTCCAATGGAAAGTTCTACCACAAGGTATGGTAAATAGTCCTACATTGTGTCAAAAATTCTTGGCCTTGACCATTAATCCCATTAGACACTTGTGGCCTTTGATTTGTATGATTCACTACATGGATGATATTCTGTTAGCTGGAAAAGATGGTAAGGAACTTCTTCAATGGTGCAGCCAATTAATTAAGGACCTCTCAAAATGAGGGTTACAATTGTCCCCTGAAAAAATTCAGCTAAAGGAATCTTATACTTATCTTGGCTTTGAACTTCAAGGGTCCCAGATATTCACCCAAAATCTCAATTACAAATGACCATTTTAATAACAGTTAATGATTTCCAAAAGCTCTTAGAAGACATAAAACTGGCTCAGGCATTATCTAAAGCTCACCACAGGAGATTTAAAGCCTTTGTTCGATATCTTGAAAGGAGATCCTAATCCAAGATCCCCCTGGGCTACTATGCCAGAGGATAGATTGTCCCTAGCCAGGATTGAGGAGGCTATTCAGAGTCAATTTTTTCACCTGTATAGACAACAATACACCTTTGTCTTTTGTAATTTGTGCCACTGCCCACACCCCTACTGGGGTATTCTGGCAGTGTGGCCCCTTATGTGGGTCCATATACCTTCCTCACCTGCTGAGGTAATTTACCCATATTTTAAATGCAGTGGCTGGCTTGATTATACAAGGCAGAAAACACGGAATAAAATATTTTGGAAAATATCCTGATTTAATTGTTCAGGCCTACACTAAATCTCAAGTAAACTGTCTTATTCAAACTACTGAGTGTTGGCCTGTTGCTTGTGCTAACTTTAAAGGCCAAATAGATAATCATTATCCTGACAACAAATTGCTTCACCTTTTCAGATACCGTCAGTTTGTTTTTCCCCTTTATACCACCCTCATGGTCATACAAGGCGCCCTGACTACATTTACTGATGACACTTCCACTGGATGGGCAGCTTTTGCAGTCCAAGATCAAACCACAGTCATATTACCAATTATACCTCTGTTCAACTTGTTGAATAACAAGCAGTTGCCACTGTTTTTCAAACTTTTCCTAACAGACCCAGTAATTTGTATACAGATAGTGCTCATATTGCCCATTCTGTTCCGCTACTTGAGACTGCCACCTTATTAAACATGTGTCTGAGGCTGCCTCACTTTTTTTTGATTATTCAAAATGATATTCGATCAAGGACTCGTCCTTTCTTCATTGGTCATTTAAGAGCACACAGTAACCTGACTGGTACTTTAGCTGAAGGCAATGAGAAAACAGGATTTAGCCACCCATATGGTATGCTCTATTGCTGATACTGCTGTAGCCAGAGCTCAATCAGCTCATGCCTTACATCATTTAAATGCCCATACACTTAGGCTCTTATTTAAGAAGAAGCCAGACAGATAGTTAAACAGTGCTCCTCCTGTGTGACATTCCTACCCACCCCACACCTGGGGGTAAATCCTAGAGGCCTGGATCCTAGTGACATCTGGCAGATGGATGTAACACATATCCCTGAATTCAGTAATGTCAAATATCTTTATGTGTCTGTTGACACATTTAGTGGATTCATTCATGGTATGCTCCAAACAGGAGAGGCAGGAAAGCATGTTATTGCTCACACTCTTGCATGCCTTTCAGTCTTGGGAAAAACAAAAATTATTAAGTCTGATAACGGACCTGGGTATGTGGGAAAGAACTTCCAAACATTTTGCTCTTCGTTCCAGATTAGACATGTCACAGGCATTCCCTACAATCCTCAGGATCAGGAGATTGTTGTTGAGAGAGCTCCTTTGAAAAATTAAAAAAGGGGGAGATATACCCTGTCAATGGTTCTCCAGGAAATATTCTTGGTCATGTCTTGTTTATTTTGAACTTCTTAAATTTGGATGAAAAAGGAAAAAAACAGCGGCAAATCACCTTTCGCACCCTGTCACAAAAGACAGTTATACCACTGTGCTGTGGAAAGACCCACTGACCCACGAATTGTCTAGCCCTGACCCAGTGCTCATACTGGGTGGAGGATCAGTCTGCTTATTTGACACAAAACATGAAGCCGCACGATGGCTGCCAGAGAGACTGATGAAACAAATTGATTATAATGTTTCTTCCAGGATGAAAATCAACCCTGAGAGAGCATTTCATTTCTACTTGTTTACAGAAAATGCAACTGGGGTACAAACTGTTCCTGCTAATCGGAGCCTGAATATTGACTGTGGCTAATACAGGACCTGGTAAACGTACTCCATATGAACTCACTTAGATAATTGTATTTGTGGAGGGGAACATCTTTCAGCAACAATCTAAAACAGCTCCTGTGGGAACCTGGTTCCCTGACCTCAAAGTTAGACTCGACTCCCTATTCTCCTTCCTAGATATTAAAAAGTGTTTTGGGAGGTCTTTTTTACAACTGCCCTGCTCACAACAGCAAATGTAAAAAGTATGGAGGCCCAAAAGAGGCCTACTGTGCTTCATGGGATTGTCTCTTCTGGACACATTCTGTGGGAGGCCCCTGTAAAGAACAATCTCATTACTAACTACATGGAGCGACCTTTCAAAGGACACTACCCCTGCAATAATGAAAATGTTCCCAGTGTCATCATTAAATTTCTGATGCCGGTAAGAAGGAGAGTTGGGACTCCAGTAAGACCTGCGACATTAGATTATGTAAAGAAGGAAGTAATCCTAGGTCTATTTTTCACATTTGGCTTAGTAAGGAATTAGCTATTAAGCCAGTGGCGGTGGGAACAAACAAGTTTATAGTACCCTCTCAACTTCAACAACTTCCCTCTTCTCCTACCTTTTCCCCCCAATTGGATCATGTTGGCCCCACTGCCAGCCCCTTTAATAAGGATGTACAACTTCAAACATGAGATGTCCTGACTGATATTATTAGCCATGTTGACCTAACCTTGAATCACTCCAGACCTGGCCTAAGAGAAGCTTGCTGGTTGTGCTACGATGCCAGACCTCCCTTCTATGAGGAAATAGCCCTCTCTGGAAATTTTACCAGTTCCTTAGACCCTACACAATGTTGGTGGCTTCAACAAAGCTCTTCAAAACTAACCTTACAGTAGGTTTCAGAAAAAGGCTTTTGCCTGGGAGACGTACTCATGTCACATAAACACTTATGTAATGTCATATAAACACTTCTGTGATATCACCATAACAAACTTAGCTACCCTCCCAGATAATTCTTATCTCTTGTCCCTCAATGACACTTGGTGGGCCTGTAGTGATGGCCTTAAATATGGCCTGCATATTTGCTAAATTCCTTAAAACAAAACAAAAAATGTACTGCATCTAGGTACTGCTTATACCAAGATTAAAGTATTATAGAGAAGAGCAGTTCTCTCTAGCCTTGAACCCAAAAAATGACCAAGGGCTGCTGAGATCTAAGAGAGAGCCTATTTCTGACCTCACTCTTGCAGTTCTCCTAGGCCTGGGAGCCACAGGAACCATGGTGGTAATAACCTCTCTTGTTTTATCCAATAAGCATTATTCAGATCTCTGCTTGTCAATTGAAGACCTGGAAAGAGTGGAAACCACTATTTCCCATTTAGAGAAATCCCTCTCCTCACTTGCTGAGCCTGTCCTACAGAACAGATGATGCTTAGGTTTGCTTCTTCTCCAAAAGGGTGGGATTTGTGCTGCCCTCAGGGAGGAATGCTGTTTTTATCTGGATCACTCCGGAGTAATTAAACATTCCATGGCAAAAGTCAGGGAGGACCTAGAAAAGCATAAAAACAAAAGAGAGCAAGAGCATTGCTGGTTCCAAACTTCGTTCTCTACTACCCTTGGCTAACCACCCTCTTACCCACTGTTCTGGGCCCCCTTCTGGGTTTTTTACTCCTTATCTCCCTTCGTTCTTTACTCTTTAGAAAATTAACGGCCTTCATGAGAGAGCAGATGGAGGTGATTCAGGCAAAGCCCATCCAGGTTCATTATCAGAGGCTTGAGAAGGCAGACCTGGGCTCAGCCTTTTATGAAGGATACAGGTAATGGGACCAATAGTGTTCATCCCCAGCCATGCCCCCAATGCCTAAGACAAGAAACCAGCCTATTCACTGCTGGGGCCCAGTGATGGGTTTTAGAGTGGAGTGTACGGACCTTAGCCCTAACCTAAGACAGACACGATCTATGGTCTGCTAATAGCCTACCTGACCTTTGAAAAAAGAAAAAGGAAAAGAGAGATTTATTGAGGGCTGAAGTCTTACTGAGAGTGTGGCCAGGACTACTCCATTTTGCCTCTTAGTCAAAAAGCTGCTCGGAGTTATGTACAGCTTGGAAAATTTCCACTCCTGGCTGTTTTTCAGAAAAGTTTTCTTGACTTACCTGACCTCTTTCTGTTGCAAGATAGATACTATTTTTCTGGTGCAATTGGCATTACCATTACCCTCCCTGAATCTTCCTCTTATCATTAAGCAGAACAAACTGCAGTTTGGCCCAGGCTCCGGCTTATCTAGAATAAATAAAGTGTGCATTCCTTAGCTACCTTACCACAGCAACCTGCTTACACACTCCCCATCTCCCTTTCCCACCTACAGATCGTTTATATACCATGAGTTTGTATTCAATAGATTAAAGCTTTATCAGAATCTTGTCTTGCCTCCATTTCTAGTGTTCCTGACCCACTCCCCCATTCCCACATCCTCTCATAGGGTCCTGGTTGTTGACCCCGCTGGCCGAGGCAAATATATATTAATACACTTGGGCGGAACCAGCCTTTTCACAAATGGTTTCACGAAAACTCTACACAGGAGTGAGTACGAGTGCAAGAAAAATGAGGAAGGACAAACAGAGTAGTTCATTCTTTTATGGGACCCAAGGAAATGGCACACAGCATCATACTTTAAAATGACACATAGAATTCTTTAGTAGTAAAACACAGTAGCATTTTTAATAGGGGAATTAACAGTATACACATTAAGAAAAAAGGAGCAAAAGAGAGACTGACAATGCACCTTGCCAGTGGAAAAAACACACCAAAAGGAGAAGGAGGGAGAGACTGACAAATGTACATAATCAGGGGAAAAACACACCAGAAAAGAGAGAGAGAACTGCGCTAGTAAAAAGCTTTAAAAAGCTAAGTGTAGTTTTTTTTTTTTTTTTGGAGATGTTGCTCTGGCCTCCAGAGGAACAAGCTTGATATGTAGATGTAGTCACTCCTAGAAGTTGATCATCCCCAAGAAGGAGTAAGATGTCCTTTCTCCTGTGACTTACAAACTTGAAGGTTATCTTGTTTACTAAGAAAGAACATTGGAGTCAAAAACCCATAATTCGTTGAATGTTACCATTTGTTGAATATCTCCATCAGCCTCAAACAGAGCAGGGAGCCGTGCAGGCACCAAAGAAAGTTTCATGTTACAGTTTTTGTTCTTTACTGCATATTTATTTTACTCTATCTAGGCTCTTTTTGCTTTTATCTGTTAAAGGCTCATCTCTTCCTAGGAGGACCAACATCCATTCCAGGAATAGGCTTTACATTGTACTATCAGTATGAATAAGTAGCTCTATACATGAGAGGACTTAGAAGCCTGTAAGGTATTTTACAATGACAATTACTTTTTAGTAAAAAATGGGTGTGCTCCCTTCCCAGTCAACAGCAGCCAGATCAGATATTACTAGGCCATCTAAACATTATGATTACTGATGAAAGGCATTTTTTGGCAATTATAGCAAAGGGCAGAAAGGGGTAAAATGGCTGATGAGCCAAAAGTCCCTGTCCAGGGAGTCTGGAACCTTGTCAGAAAGACTTCATCCATGTTACCAGGGTACTGGGGATCCCAGCAAACATATATATTAGATTTCCTTTGAAAATCCATTCTTGCATTTAGGTCTTTTATACTCCAAGCACCTTCAGACTCATTGAATTTTAGCTGCCTAACTAACTATATTTAGAACCCACTGGAATATATAACGTTTGTAGAAGTCAATGAAAACTATTAAAATGTTCCAACACCTCTTTCAAAGGCCATCACCTACTACTTCTGAAAGGCATTTCAATTTATATAAGAGAATGAATCTTTTCATCAATTATTAATATTAGGCTTAGGCTTCCTAACTTCCTAAAAATCATTGCAATCTTTTGGCAAATATTTCTGGCAACCAACAGAATAAAATGGCAGATGTGTGTGTAAATATTATTTTTCTGGGGGACACACTTATCCCCTTCTTTGGTAGGAATACTTTTAAAGATTTCTCCTATTTCCTTGTGTTTAAATTTCTAATCAAATTGTTTATCTGGTCTTGATCTAACTTTTGGTAGGTAGTCTCTATAGAGAAAATTATTCATTTCTTTTAGATTTTCTAATTTTGTAGAGCATAGGTTTTCAAAGAATGTCCTAATGATTCTTTAGACTTCCTTAGTGTCTGTATTTACATCCCCCTTTTTGTCACTGATTTTATTTGTATATTCTCTATCCATTTTTAATTAGTTAACATAGGAGTTTGTCTATCTATATTGATATTCTCAAAGATCCAACTCTTTGTTTCATTGTGTCTTCAACGTTTTCTCTTTGTTTCTATTCTATTGATTTCAACCGTCAGCTTTATTACTTCTTGTAATGTATTCCTTCTGCCTGTGGTTGCTTCTTTTTGTACTAGAGCTTCCAGATGTGCTGTTAATTTGCTAGTATGAGCTCTGTCAAGTCTTTTTTTGAGTTACTTAGAACTACAAATTTCCCTCATAGCAGTGCTAGAAAACAAATTTTTAATAGGAATTATCATGGGCCTGATTGTGTAGGCATCATACTATAACACTTTATATTCATAGTAAAATATAAGTATCATAAATATTTTTACAAGGTTTAGGAATAGAAATTTTTGAATGAATTAGCTTACTTTTTTCAAATATCAGAAGACGGAGAGAAATGAACTTCCATATTTAAATAAAGATTTGTGAAAATATCCATTAAGAGTAATGATTCAGTCTTGATTTGATGAATATATTTTTGGAGCCTAAGTCTCAAGACATGTAAAATATCTTTATACTCAACACACACTTAAGCATATTATAGACCTATTGTTTCTTCTGCCTTGTCTTAGCATGCTATTCGATATATGCATGCAGCAAAATATATGATTTTCCATGAATTTTATTTATCTTTGAGATCTATATTGCAAAAAAATTAAAGCATAAAATGAATACCAGGATTTAGTGGTGCATGCCTTTAATGTCAGCAATCATCAGTCACAAGGAGGCAGATCTTTGTGAATTTCAGGCCAGCTTGGACGACTGACTGAGTTTCAGTACAGGTAGTGTTACAACAGAAACCCTGTGTCTAAAAATAAAATATAAATGAAAGAATAAAAGTAATAGTGCTATTCTCTAGTCCCAAGCTGTCAGACATCTAGCGATGTGTACAATGACAGAAGACATAAATATAACAATCTGATCTCAGCAGATAACACTATTCATTTCAAACAGTATGATGTGTAGGCACAGCAGAATTAAAGCGGGGAAGTAGATACTTGTAGTTTGTATAGGAAGTTTGAGGAATGAGAAGCTAAATATAGCTGGAAGAGTGCAAGAGTCTGCAGTCTCTAGTGCCTGGAACAGAGTTATCAAGAGCAGAGAATGGGAGAAGTAAAATACTTATAATTTATATAGAAAGACTGAAGAATGAGAAGTTATGGAGCTGGAAGTGTGGCAAGAGTCTGCATTCTCTACTTCATGGCACAGGGTTATCAAGAGCACATAGGCTAAGCCAAACTTAGGAGAAGCAGGTTTTGAGACTCAGTAGACACAGCAGGCAATATGAACGAGATGTAGCTTCCATTTCTATTTCTATCTTCCATGGTACACATCAAAATCTACTCTGAGCAGGTGGAATGGCAGGGATGAAAACATTTAATACGAATTGACATTGATGTGGGTAAAAGTATCTCACAGCATTCTCCATCCTACCTTATGAAGTTATATAAATTGGGTTATATAATTAAGTTACATATTCTGTCACAATATACACATTATTTAGTGTATTAGATTGAAAAGATTATTACGACGAAGAACAAGTGACAAGATTGAGGTCTCCCCATGAATTAAAAAACAAAAATAAAAAACAAATACACAACTTAGTGTTTATTTGTCTTTTTTTTTATGTGAAGAACACATAATGATGTGGTTTTCAGTATAGAGAGTGTGGTATCCAAGGCGGATGATGAACAAAGTTAAGTTTATGAGGCATAGGGCAGAATGTCAGCAGTATTACATTCAGTAAGTGAGACTGTTTATATCAAAGAGGGAAGAACTGAAGCAGCAGGAAAGAGGGTTCTATGAAGATGAATTAATACTTAGAATTAATATGGGATGTGTTTGGGTAAATGGATGATGAATACAGCTGCAGGAGGCTACATGCAAGATTTCAATTTTGTACTTCTTGAAATTGTTTATTTACACAACTCTGTTATATCATTAAAACCTGTCTTATTCCAGCTATCAGAATGTTGGTGACAATGAGTGACTGAGTTAGCCAATGACAATGAGCATAGAGGGTCTGGAGATTTTTCATGGAGGCTAGGGATTTCAATAAGGCTTCAGGGAATGGGAAGTTTCTTGATGAAGGTACTAACATACTAAAACTTAAATGAAAATTTTATGATTAATATTTCCTTTTATTCTTTAATTTAGGAAACATAGGACATGCTATAAGCACTCAGCTATTGCACAAAGATCATTATCATTAAAATGTTTTGTCTTAAGTAAGTATAATTGTTTTTAGGATGGCTACACAAAACAGTCTTTATAGTGCTTACAACATTATAGACTATTATTTTTCTTCAATGGAGCAAACATTTCTGTTATTTTATTATACTGTGTCACACTGTAGGTTATAGTCGTGGTTTGAAATGCAAAGGAAGAGACGAGAAGATTATATCACCGGCCAATGGGCACTTTTTTAATGGATATCGTAGCTTTGCAGAAATATACTAAAAAAATATTGGAGGAGGTGCTACAGCCAGAAGTGGGTATAGTAGCCAAAAATGATTTGATTCACTAATGCTCATAAAGTAGGATACTTAGATCTTTCTCTAATCTTGTGCAAACTTTGCTATGTGGCAATAAATTATGTACTAAGTCACTAAAGTCACTTTATATCCAAACACCATGATTGATATGAACTTTTTCTTACACTGTTATATAAATGAATATTAGAACAATGTTTGCTACATTTTATAGTATGGAAATGATCTAAATTTCCTGAATTTATTTATTTAACATACTGTTTGTTGAAGTAATTTTAATGAGAGCTCTTTCAATTATGGTTCATAATTTTATTTATAAAGGGAAAAAGTGTTATATAAAATATTGCCAGATTAACTTAATTTTTGAAAAAAAAATTATCAAATGTCTACTGTTTTATAAATACTAGTGTACATTTTGTACCCACTAGCAAATTTGCCTTTCATGTGTACACTATCACAGTATGAATGAGAGTTTTAGCTTTCCCAATGTGTGACAAAAACACATGGTATGATCAACTGTTATACTCAAAAATTACAGTAAAAAATAATTCATTTTTCTGAAAGGACTCAGGTCTTGTCTGATCTCAGCTCTGACTCTGGTCACGGTTTTCAGAATACATTATCAAGCCTGCATGCTTCCTATCTCTTAGACATCAGATATCATCATGAATATGATTTTTACTGTTTTCTCATTGTGCCATTCACTTTGGTACTAACAAAAGTTCAAAGGGTTTTAAAATGGTCATGTCTACCACAATTTCATCAACATATTGACTATTACACACTGGCCAATGCTCTGAGTTACCTCAGAAAAGGTTATCAGGAGTGATTTGTTAGAAACAAATACAAAATTGGTAAATTA